>JAQISU010000229.1:3727500-4192500 GCA_029339505.1 Unio delphinus | reverse complement strand
ATTATCTCAGCTGGTCCTCTTCTATTTTTCCCCAGGAGGATGAAGAAAGGAGCCGATGCAGAAGCAAAAAGGACCATGCAGAAGCAAAAAAGGAAACCGAAGGGAAAACTAATATGGAAAAAGCGTTTCTATGGTATGGGCACACTCTTTTCTTATAGAATATTTTTATATTACAATTATGATAGATGATTCTTATGGTATTATATATCTTTGTCTGTTTTTTTTTTCTTCTCTTTCTCTCTGTCTGCTTGTCTGTCTGTTTGTCTATTTCACTACTTTCTTTAGTTCCGGATATATTTCATCGTGTAGTATCTAAAACCAAAATATTTTATTAAATCTCCACGAGTTAACTATATTATTTTTTTTTGTTATTACAAGATGAAACTTATTTGATATTAGAGTAAGAAAATACAATTTTTATTTTAGTATATTCATAAACTTACTCCATGATCGAAGTTTAGGCGAATTTACCCACTTCTCGGCATCCCACCCACACCCCAGCCATTTTTCGTAAATTCACCTGACCTTTACAGCACATTGGGACCCCAGTGGCCGAGTGGTCTAAAGCGCTCTCCGTTAGGCATCACTGCCATCTCACCTCTGTCTGCGTGGGTTCGAGTCTAAGATTCGGCTAATGTAGTTATGTGAGAAAGCTTGCCAGTAACGTCTCGTGGGTCGGTGGTTCTTTCCGGGGGTTTTGCCTCCACCAATAGTACTGGCCGCAATGTAAAGCCTATCGTGTGCTGAAAAATGGAGTTAAACTCTACAACAACAACAACAACATTCAAACGTTCAAAATATATATGCTGTAATAAATCGTTTTAAAGACCACTCCGGTGATCTAAGTAGTTAATTCGTCCGCCTCGGATGCGAGAGGGCGCGGCGTCGAACCCTGGACAAGTCATTTTAAAGACTTAGTTTAAAAAAAAGATACTAACAGCTGCCTCGCTTGGCGCTCAGTATTAAGAGGTTAGTGTTAGAACTGGTCTTCCTGGTGTCAGGATAATGTGACTGGGTGGGACATCATGCGACATGCCTAGTGCTAGGCATCACTATAAGCTGTCACACTGCATACATCGTAGCGATATGACTGAAATATTGGTACATCAAATTGTGATCCCCATGGCGCAATAATACGAATATATATATATATATATATATATATATATATATATATATATATATATATATATATATATATATATATATATATATATATATATATATATATTACTCATTCATAAATCACAAATGTCATATGAAAAAAACAAGATATAAAGTATTAAAGTCCGTGTTTTCTTAATGATATTAAAATGATAAACAAATTCGTCAAAATCTTTTGTTGTTTTTTTTCTATTTCCCTCTCGTTCGTAAATGACACAATAATCTAAAATCTGGAGTGAGAGAGAAAAAACATGATGCGCGGATAGAAACATTAAAATTGAACTTGTACCAAGTAACCAACAGCAATCTGGTCCATCGTATGTTTACACTTTGCTTCGTATCTATCTACAGTGTTCATAATATCAATGATACATAGTGGCAATAGCCGATCGACACTCGGCCTATATGTTAAATTTGTCAGTTACAAGACACACATACTGTAGCATGCTTTGTTTTTGTTTCTTAAACCTAATGAAATTCTAAAATTTGATTATCAGAGAGAGAATTTCGTAGTCTTTAGTAGCAGCAGAGAGGGTGAGCCGGACAACATTTTTAGACAAGTATTCACTGAAATCACGCTTAAAATCAATGAAACCAATGACATCAGGCCCAAAAGTCAATGACATCAGGTCCCAAATATGTGTGTGAATCATGGATTAGGTCCAAAAAAAAATTATGAAAAAATCAATGAAATTAATGAAATCAAAAACTTTTCAACTATTACATTTTTTGGGAAAAGGGACTACAACATCGTTGTCACTCACCCTCTCTGCTGCTATGGGTTAACCGAATATTTTATCCAGTCCGATACGATATCGTGTTCGAGACCTTGTCTGGGGACGAAAATCATTTATGATTTCACAAATAGACTAATTTGTAAAACCTCCTCTTGTAAATCAATCAGATTATTAGACTGATCTGTGAGTTTGAAATTAATTCTGGTTAATGAATTATTATGACATCGCATATAGACTGGATTCACCGGAGACTCAATTATTAAAAACCCTGGAGGAGCTGTTGGTGCAAA
This sequence comes from Unio delphinus, assembly GCA_029339505.1. NCBI lineage: Eukaryota > Metazoa > Mollusca > Bivalvia > Unionida > Unionidae > Unio > Unio delphinus. The sequence continues at coordinate 4,190,309 of JAQISU010000229.1, read as the reverse complement.
TGAATACAAAATATATCCTTGCTGAGCTTGATTTGATCGTTCTAGATTAATTTGATAGCTTCCTTCGATCACATCACATACTAAATTGAGCGCAATCACCGTTGAAATATTCACATTGAACGGAGCAATATGCCTGCCACCACCATCTGGGTCATTATTATGTTTGAGGATAGTTGTTTGTGGTCGTGATGGTGTTTTTTTCCACGTATCATGGATTTTTTTGAAACCTTCATCGATGGCATCATCGAGAGATTTTTGTAGTTCTGAGATATTATATCCTGGAAGTTTGAATGTTGGAATATCTCCTATGCGGATCCTATATTCTATTGCAAATAAATCTCTTGTTTTAGGACTACTGTCACCTAATACTTCTTGAATAATTTGTGAATGAAATGTTTCCATGTCATTGATGATTTTGTTACATGTTTCTACGACACTGATAAATTCATCTCGGGTGAGAGTGCCGGATCTAAGAGATATAAACAACAACGAAATATCGTTATTGAAAGCTGTGAAATTTTCAGTGATTTTATCCCGGTTAGCAAGATGATGAATAAGTCGTACTCTTTCATCATATTCTACTCTAATGAAAAAATATGACTTATCATAATCTTTATAACTCCTTACTGGATTATAAATTTATCAATGATATTTCTACGAAATGCGGTAAACTGTTTTATGTGTTCTTCGGTTTTAGATTGAAGTGTTACTAGTTCTAACGCAGAATCGTTGAGAGTTTTAAATCGATCTGTAATCGTCGAAAAAAGTACACCCGGTTTGAGTTTACCCTGATCGGAAAATAACGCGATAGTATCCTCGATTGCGTTTTGTTGTTTAACTAAAATATCATCCAGAGAGATATTACTAGATTTCAATTTACCCTGTTTGTCTTGAAATACAACTATTTCATTCGGGTCAACACTTGTTAAGTTCAACGTCTCAGCGATTTCATCTTTAATTTGTTTTGTTATATCACCGGTTGCAGTGTCATCGGGTTTGGGTTTCAAAGATCTCCCCCAAATATCAATCATGTTATTGTAAAACTCTTTCTCTCTCTAAAAAGCGATTACTAGTGTAGTCATTAACGACAATATGAGGTGGTTTTCTAGATGCTGAAATAGAGTCAAGGACATTTAATACTTCACTGCCGCATATTGGTGGGTCATTGATTTGTTGTGTTGGTAACGTAGAATACCAAGTCTTCATTGGAAGGGTTTTTATATACCGCATAAACTCTTTTGGTGGGGCTAATCCATATGAATCAAAATAGACAATCCCACGTGGATCAATAGCGTATGCAACCCAGTGAGTTCCAGGTCCGGTGCTGTTATCGAGATTAATAATACCTGTTTCAGTTTTGTTTGGTTGATGTGGTAATTGATCTTTCATAAAAACTCCTCTGAAATTTTTAATCACTAGTTTTTTAGCAGCATCCATTAAATCAAAATTGGACATGGGAACCATAGGTTCGGAAATTGAAGATTTCTGAATTAATAAACCGTTCCTGGTAGTCTCAGGCCTGATCCGTGAACGGATCTCCCGCTGTACCATGAATACGGGGTTCCTGGTAGTCTTAGACCTTTTCCGCTGTACCACGAATACGGGGTTCCTGGTAGTCTTAGACCCTTTCCCTTTTTTTTATATCCTTGTCCAGCTGCCTTCTTAAGTGCCATTCCTGCTGCAGTACCAACGGCTCCTAACGCTGCTGCTTTAGCCACCGCTGGGGCTGCTGCTGCAATCAATGCTGGTATTGCAGCTAACAATGGAAATATACCACCCGTTTTCATCATATTTTTAATAGCAGCCGCAGAGAGAGTAATCTGAACTCCCTTTTTATCCTTGAAAGCATCATTGAAATGTTTCACCTGACGAGTTGTCAGCGATAATTTATTTTCACCACCAGTCATTTGGCTGGGTTTCAACGTGATTGTGGTTCCACATTTTTTAGCCGATTCTGATTGCAATTTTTTTATTTGACCAGGAGTTAACGTAACACTAATAACACTATATGACATTATATATAATTGATTGATTCTAATTCAATGAAAAATCGAGAAAAATCGTTCAAAGATTTTCTACTGGGGCATCTACCACTCTCATTCTTCCACCAACACCTTCGAGTAGCATTGATTTATCACTGAGAATGACAGCAACCGCTCTATAATCAGCAATAGCACCACGAGTCACATTAGCTCTAAAGTGTATATCAACAACTGACTGTCTTGTCAAATCGAGATGTTCCAGTGAGAAGTAGTAGATCGGATACAGATTTTTAAAATCAAATTGTGATATTTGCAAACCAGTATCCACATTTTGATCGCGTGCCATAAATGACAACAGACGATGATAAACTCGTGCAATATGATTTTCTGTGTAATTAAGTTGTATATCCTCAGATGGTTCCTGCTGGCCGTTTATTCTCAGTGAGACGTCTTTCACACCTAATTGATCAAATATCATATGACTGGAGAGTTGATTGCCAACTCGTGCGTTATCCTGTAACGCAATAAATATATGACGTGGCGCAGAAACGCCTTGTTTTGATGCTAGGTTCCAAGTGAATAACCCGTTGATATTTGATTGCTTCACATCTGTACTCACGGTTAGCCAACTCAACAACGACTTTCCTCCTTGGTCCATAAATGATAGTAGTCGTTGTTCTGCGGTGATTGCTGGAGTCAACACTGGCATCCACAATGATATTTTTGTTAAATTGACTTTACCGGCATCATCATTTATATGTGCTGCAGCTGGGTTTGCTGGAATCCTCCAAATTGCGTCGTTATCATCACTCTTTCGTACAAGCGATACTGTATGCTTCGCCCCGTAGATAACTTTTCTGACGTTTCTACAGAATCCAAAAATATGATGCAGTGGAATCGCACATGAAAATGATTTACGCCCTACTCCCAACATTGCGTTTCGTGTTGCAGCTCCTAGATTGAAATTAACATCGTTGTTTATAATCATATCTTCGGCATCAATATTAGCGGTGCCAGCATTATTCTTTGGTCGTCTTACAACAAATGGATTTCCACCAGCGGTATTCTTACCATCTTTTGCAAACATCATAGAGGGTCCTGCTGATCTTGTATAATCATCAGAATATCTCGCTAACCCTATGATTGTTGTGGCCACATCAACATCACGATCTATGGACTCAATTTCTTTTCCATCAATGAGATATCTACCACTCTCAAATAACGCCATAATACCATTATTGACAAAACCGACTTGAGTACCAGCTGGATACGGTGCTGGTACAGCAGTAGTATCAGCAGCTGTTACAATTTCTCCTTCTACTTCAATAAATGCTTCACAGGGCAAAAAGTATTTACTGGTATCATGGACTTGAAGATCAATTCTTGCTCGACTATTTGAGTATATGGCATGATAGGCGTAATATTGATAATCGCGTACAGAATCATCCTTGCCAACTGGGGCGTCTATATCAAACGCTGGATCAGATGATTTTTTGAACATTTTATTCTATTTATCAGAGTCTAAATAGTGAAATCGTAAACGATTTTTCCATTTTCATCGACGCAGTTTTTTAAGGCCACTTCCCGCTATCATGTTTGCAATATTGCTTTGGTCCCCTTGATTTACCATCGACGCTAATTTTTCATCTACTGCGTTATTTATAATTTTACTAACACTTGCAGGCATTTCTTCTGTAGACGGTAACGGTTTCTTTTTTCGCCCCACTAATGATGTTATTTTATCCTTCGCAGTTGAAAACGCTTTCCCGGCAAGATTTCCAACAGTACTAATACCCTTATCACGAATAACATCAATGGCTTTCATTGATAACTGTTTAGCTAACGGCATCACTTTTGGGGCCATTCTTGAAAAGAATCCTAAAATGGTATTGCCGAGGCCATCTCCGTAGTATGCCTTATAAACTGGAAACCGTGAATTAACTACATAGACGGGGGTTGGTTTATCATGATTGTAATGGATGATCATTATTATAAAAACAATAGTGTTTTCAATTGTTATTTAATCGCTATGATACCCATTTGCTAACTCGTCAATGAAATCTCGATAGGTTTTGATATCCATGATACCGCCGGCAAATAACCGTCTACAGATATCAGCTGCTTCATTAATTATTTCTGGAGAGTTATTTCCAGCTCGTTTTCCTCCGATGAGAACATCTAATCGTGATATATCATTGATAACACTATCAGGACAAATGTTTCCAATCCTTGGATTTCCTAATCCACTTCCGCTATAGCCAGCTGCTTCATCTAGTTTGTCTGTATCCGTGGTTTGTAAATAATCAAGAGTATCATCATCATCATCATCAGGTGGTAGTTGTTGTTTTTTTTGGATCCGTGTTGGTGTTTGACGTCGTTCTTCTAAATCATCATCATCATCAGGTGGTAGTTGTTGTTTTTTTTGTCTTCTTGTTTGTCTACGTGTTGGTGTTTGACGTTTTAGTTCTTGCCGTTCTTCTATTTCTCGTTGTCGCTCTTCTATTTGTTCTCTTTTATAATAACTAATTCCCTTTTTAAATTCCTTGTATCCTATCTCATCCTTATTCAAACGACCAATCCCTTTATTTAGTTTATACAAATTATCGAACCAATCATTACTTGATATTCTATCATTCTTATACTCGTCCTTTAAAAAATCTTTTTTTGAATTATAACTTTGAGCAGCAAAATTACCAAAGGCTTGATAATCCTTTGATTTCAATAAACTAGGTTTTTTTATTAATATTTTAGCATGATCAGTAAATTTATTCAACAGAGAAATAGTCGTTTTTTTCGGATCAGTTTTTTCAGTTTGTTCAGTTTTCGCTGCTAGTTTTTCAAGTTCACTAATAACAGATTTTCCCGTCTCGGGACCATCTCCCAGTAAAGCACGCTCTACCCCCTTCGTTGCTGTGGTTACTGGTTTAAACAACTCTTCAGACCCCAGAGCAAAATCAGTTTGTAAACTCTGTCGTTGTTGCAGTTTATTTCTTACAGAGTCGCGAATTGGTACAAATCTCTTAATTGCATCCAGTCGTTCACGAGCCAATCGGGTTGTTAATGCTTCATTGACCATTATTTGAAATCGCAAACTATTTTTCAATTGCAAAACACTTGACATGTCAGATGATTTTTGATACGGTCATGGAAGTGTTATTTCATCGTGAGACACCTTCTATCAGGTGTGGCGAAAGTATCAAAATTGTATATAAATAAAATAATACTGATAGTTTCGCCATCAATGACATGTCGGATGATTTTTGATACGGTCATGGAAGTGTTATTTGATTGTTTTGACAGCTCTATCATTGATGTTGAAAGTATCAAAATTGTATATAAATAAAATAATACTGATAGTTTCAACATTCTAGTTTTGACCAATCTGACACATGGTCCATCGATTTTTGACATCCCCCTGAGGGTCGGCTAAAAAAAATGAGGGTCGGAATGATATGGTCGGGCAATCAAAAAATGATAAATGGTCGGGCAATCAAAAAATGATTATGGTCGGGCAATCAAAAAATGATTAATGGTCGGTCAGTCAAAATTGTTCATTTTCCTGAATTAATGCTCGTAGGTTTCTAATTTTAGAGTTGACTTCTTTTTTCAATTCGTATTCGTTACCTAATTCTTTTCGTATTCCCTCTACGATAGTATACAACGGAACGAACACACTGATGTCACTGGAAAATGAAAGAGAGTCTTTAATAGAATTCTGAATCTTTTTGATGAGTGCATATTTCTTGGGTAGCATATACTTGTTAGTGCTAACTCCGTATTCAATATCCTGAAAATCAGACACAATTTGGTCAGGATTTAATCCATCTGATAGTTTGATATCCTGATTTTTCAATTTTGCTATTTCAACTATGATGCTATTCATGTTTTCAGAATTCATTATTCTATAAGTATGACATATCTCTAATTGGAAATTATGACGCATTAGACATAACTAAATTGAACTTTTTGTCCCGTCTTTTTTTAAATAGCCGATCGATAAATCCCCTCTGCAACTTTTCGTACTGACGGTCCACAAATATCGAAAAATTTACCGGCTTCATATAATGATTGAAATATTTTTTCTTCATTAGTTGTTGTATTCAAAGATGTCACAGGTCTCTTCCAAACCGTTTTGCAAGTGCCAGCTCTTCCTCGTTTGGAATTCTCACTCAGTGTGATAGCCTGCAGATTTGATACAGAATTATTCTTTGGATTAGAATCCTTGTGATAAATAACAAAACCATCTTTGATCAATCCATTAAAACATTCAAATACGAAACGATGAATGAGATAATTTTTCTTTCCAACAGTAAACTTCAAATACCCTTGATTATTCACAACACCGACCGGTTTCTTTAGTCTACGGTTTCTGACAGTACCATCACTGGATGCTTCATATTTTGTAATCACTGGATGTGGTCTGAATTCTTGGTCCATATATACTATTCTATTGTTTGTCTAATTCAGTGTTTGGTTCAATAATTACATCACTGGAAAATCTTTCGATATAGTCTTGCGGGGTTCTTATGATTTTATCCTTGATGTTGTCAGGGTCAAGGGCCTTTTCAGGGTCATAATTTCTGATAGATTATCCATTTTTTATTCTTTTATCATAATAACGCTTCAATTCCCTATATCGCTTACCACCACAATCACTACACAATTGTGATCTTCCCTTAACCCCAACCCCACATCGAATACAGGGTAACGGACCAAGACTTCCACGTCGAAAACTTTGCATATGATACCTACAGTACTCATTTTTTCTGCATGATTTGTTACACGGGGTTACATTTCCCATCATGAGCCATTTGCAGTGATTCATTATACATAAAACTTTCATTTAAATGTTTGTTTTTTATATAGCATGAAGGAGTTCAAGAGATTGACTTCGAAAAATGCTAAATTCAATGCTGATAGAGAGTTCAAGAGATTATTGAAAATCAATCCTAGATTTAATCTCGATAGACCAAAAAAACGTCAAAAACGTCCAAGAGACGGAAACATGAAAGAGTTTAAGAGATTATTAAAAATCAATCCTAGATTTAATATCGATAAACCCAAAAAACGTCCAATAGACGGAAACAAACGTAACAAACGTCCAATAGACGGAAACAAACGTAACAAACGTCCAAGAGACGGAAACATGAAAGAGTTTAAGAGATTATTGAAAATCAATCCTAGATTTAATCTCGATAAACCCAAAAAACGTCCAAAACGCCCAATAGACGGAAACATGAAAGAGTTTAAGAGATTATTAAAAATCAATCCTAGATTTAATCGCGATAGACCCAACAAACGTAACAAACGTCCAAGAGACGGAAACATGAGATCATCATGGAAGGATGCTCAATTCAATCTTGATATAGTTTCTAATACACCCAAGAATAAAATTCTTGATAAACCCATCAGAGACTGTTTTAATGAATTCAAGCGTGATGGAGCATCTTATTGTTGGTCAACATTTCGAATTGATGGTGTTGTTGACGCTACCATGAATGATGAAAAGGCAGCAGCGATCATTTCACGTGTTGGGGAAAAAAGTCATTTTTTCCGAATCAAATTCATTATCCGTGAGAATGGCAAATGGATTATTAAGGATAAATTTGAACCCATTCTCAAGGGTAAAAAAACTGTCACCGTGAATCAGGATTCCAAACCGGGAATTTTGACTGGAATTGATAAACCCTACTACGAAAGATCTTATCCTGTCACAGCAGTTGTTTACGGGATCTATCCGCTCAATGAAAAACCTGATATTTCAAAACTAGCACCCATGAAATATTCGACAGGGCTCAATTGTGTAGCAGAACGAATAATAGAACACTTCACAAATGCATCCCGGGGGAATAAACTCACTGATCTAAGACGAAAAAAAATAACCGAGTGGGAGTTCACGGTAAAAGAGCATGGAGCAACAATTCAGGATATAGCCAAATTAGAAACATCATTAAGATTTCCAATATCGGTAAGAACAATCACCGGTGAAGTATTAAAAGAACCGAAATATCAATCAAAAAAAGGAAACCCCATTGAAATTATTGATCATAACGCGCACGCGTGGTCATCTGCAGTAACAATATTTCCACGGGATAGAACCGTAAAATATCTATCCCCAGCAGGGTTGGGACCTGAAAAATGTTTTACCGAGCAGAAATTATTTGATGCTATTTACCATTTGAGTAAAAACGATCCTGTGTCAGCGTGGCTATTTCATAGTAATTCAGACGAGGAATGCAGATTTGATCAGTTTGTAAGGCCCAACGGAGAATTATACCGTACTGAAGAACTGCAGAATCAAATGAAACAACTAGCTAGTGAGTTTTCTGAGGACAGAGAAGAAGACGATCAATTATTAGCAAACTGTTCCACAGTACCATCCATTGCAGCACATTTTGCTAGAAAGAAAAACACGTGGAAACCAACACGAAGTGAGTTTTTATCAGAGGTCAAATTGTCCTGTCTTGAATACAGCCACGGCGGATTATGGAACACAAAATACACCTCTGATTCCGTTATTTCAGTTGATATGATTGCGTGTTATCCAGGAAGTTTTCTTGGGTATGGAGAATGCGAGAAATATTTCAAACGATTTGGACACCCTACACACGAAATGACCCGTGTTGCTATTAATGGACCACTTCCTGATTTTGATTTAACCGGATTCGCTTGTGTGGTATCATTTGAAATGGCTGAAGGACTTCATCCGTGTAGTTATCTTTGGATTGGTAAACACATGTCTGAAAAACACTGGATGCCAATAGTGTTATTACGGTATATGCTTGATTGTAAGATGTTAAAATCATTAATTGTCAGTGAAGCAATTATATCCTATCGAGCACAGAAATCAGTCTGGTTACCCCAACCTGATCTAGAAAAAATAATTAGCGAAGAGCGAAAACTGTTTCCTGATTTTAATGAACAACAAATCATGGATTGGTCCAGACAGTTATTTGAAATCAGAAACAATGAAGCAAAAAATCTTGGACGAAGAATAATCGGTAAATTTACCCAAGGTGGCAAAGATGATAATACGAAATATTCTTCACGATTGATTATAGACAACGCTGAATACGATTTTGTAATGGCGGATCTAACGAATAAGGGCCTATATGTCAATCGTAAGGACGCATTTCTGTCCGATGGAACCAAATTGGGTACAATTGTTACCTACAATGATGGATACCATCCGCAGTACACACATTTGAGAGCTTCTATGCTCGGTTATGCTTCTATCAATCTGTTTTCAATGATCAATAGATTTCCTACCACCGCAGTTAGAGTTGCTACTGACTCATTTTACATAAATAGCAAAATGGCTGATTTTAAGGCTACTGGCAACGAGAAATGGGGATCATGGAGAATTAAGAAAGAAATGATTCATGATTATATTCCATCAGCAGATGTTACCATTGAAAATAATTACTTAGAAAGCAATCAGTGTTCAGAATTTTCTAGTGCACCACCGATTTCTGATCCAATATGCCTGTATAAAACAGTTTATTTAAACGGCTGTGGTGGGTCAGGAAAAACAACCCGGGCAATTGAGTTATTTCGTCGTGGAAACGCTAGCGTTTCTAACATGATTGTGCTAACACCAACTCATAGACTTGCAAGAGAAATGATACAGAGAGGGGTAAATGCTTGCACTTATCACAGCTTTTTCCGATGGAAGGGAGATAAATGGACTCCTGAGCGCATGGGAGAGAAATTTATTCCTGAAATAATCATTTGGGATGAAATAGACACAGTGTCAGAAGATGTCTTAAAAATATTTCTTGAGTGGTTGTTATTGAAGAATACAAAAGTCGTCATGTGCGGTGATCACGGGCAACCACCACCATTTGTCGGTGCATCCCCCCATGAATGGCTAAAGGGTTTTGTAGACTATTATGAAGAAATTGATACCGATCACAGATCACTTGATAATGAATTAAAAGAATTGAAGAAACTAATTAGATTACAACCGGATAGAATCCAATGTGAAATAGCCCGTGAAATAATTTCGGAAACTCCCATGAATGAGTTCTGGGAAATGTGGAGACCAAACGATTTAATCATTGCAAGTAGAAAAATAGTCAGGGACACACTTCAGATGAAGTTATTTGAATTGCATAAACAAAAATTTGCAACACTTCCAGTGCCTCTTTGTTATAGGCCATCGGATACGCGAAAACAGAACATCGAAGTTGATATTCCAGGACAAAGTGAAAAACAGAATTTAGTATTAAATGATATTGTGCTGGTTGATATCAATGTTGTTGAAGATGCATTGCGTGCCAATAAATCCCCGTGGACGCTAGGATACGCAGCAACAATACACTCTTCACAGGGATTGACTATATCGGATACAACTCTTTGGATGGTAGATAATCGCATAGAATGGTCGAATTTAGTCTATCTCGCAGTGTCTAGAGTACGAAAAATAAATCAACTTCGAAGAATTGTCTTCGATGATGAAATCATTGGTGGAGATGATGAAATCATTGGTGATGATAATGATATTATTGATAAAAAACTCTCCGGTTACAAACAACAGGACAAAAAAAAAAACAACGAGAATTTGATATTGATGCTGAATTAATAATCACTTTGAAGAAACAACAGAATAATCACTGCGCGAGTTGCAATTGTATAATGCGTTGGCAGTATTCGGATAAGGATCCTCGCCAATTCACCGTAGACAGAAAAAATAACAATCTCGGTCATGTCAGAAATAATGTGATGTTGACTTGTCTTGAGTGCAATAGACGCAAGGGTGCTAGTTAAGCCCATGGGGTGGCAATTGAGTATCGTCAGGAATTACTTGTAATTGTTGTCTAGTAAAACCCCGTTGAGGGGCAGTTGAATCCAGTTTATAGATTGGAGGTCTACCCGTAGATCGTGTTATACTAGATATCTTATGCGTAGTGACGCTCCAAATAGGATCAGTAGCCCTTTTTCTATCCCCTTCAAGCTCTCCTGGTTCGTATAAGTACCTCACAATGACATTACTACCAAGAATTGGTTCTTTGAAATCTTTTTGTGGTTTTTCAGGTATCGACTTCTTTTTAATCGCGTTGATAGGTTTCATGTTGATGGTTCTAGTAATCTCGTTATTCAGTGCGGTAACTACACCTGGTAATCTCTTAACCCATTCACGGGATCTTTTTTCTTGGATGAATTCTTTTGCATATTGATATCCAAATAACCGTTCAGCAAGAATCCGATTAAATCGTTCTACAATGGCCTGATCACGATGCAGTGCAGTATGCCCTCGTCTGATAGCGACATTGTGATATTTCATTGTAGATAACACTGCACCCTGAAATTCCTTGCCCGGGTCAACTTGTAACAGATTTGGCCAGTGCAGAGGACCTCGTCGATAAATCCTTTCAAATGCAGAAGCGACTTCAGTGGCCGATTTTGTTTTTAACGGTTCTGCTTCTTTGTATCGACTTGCAATATCAACTACAGTTAACGCATATTTGTAACCACGATCATGTGGCAGAAATAATAGATCAGCCTGATGAACTTCATTGGGTCCGGTTACATCAAAATGCGAGAATTGAATTTGTTTAGGCGGTGGTAGATAAATTTGCCATAGTGCCTGTTTGGATAACCAATGAGCCGCAGTGGTTTTTTTCACTTTTGCGGCGCTAGCGAGTTTACTGATTGCAGCGTTACCCTTCCAGTATCCTCTTGGGGAATAATAAATAGACTCCATGTTGCTATTAATTACCAGCACCTAACATCAATTTACTTTTCATTGCCGATTTTATCAAAAATGAAGCCAATTTTTCTTTGAAGGATTTATCAGTGATAGAATTCAACGCATGAATTAATTTCACATCTGCTAGATGCCTGTGTTGCAAATTGCTGCTTTTATAAGCAACATCATGAAGGTGACAGGCCTTATCAATAGCGTTTATTGGTTCCTCACCGGGTCGGGGCTGATTTTGATCATTGAGTCTGATATCAAGTCTTGTTCCCGGTCCACAATAACTATACCCTGGAAGGTGTTTTTCTCCGGGGTATTTTGCCCATGGGGTTCCAGGGAGTTTTGCTAATTTGGCAGCGATATCACCTCCTCGTTTTTTTTTAAAGGTTCCTTGGGTTCCTTGGGTTTAGAAACAAATCTAAATTTCTTTGTACTACATTGTACGCATTTACCAGAAAGCGCTGATCGGTTATTTTTAGTTGTAATCGTCATCAAGTCATCTGTGCCAGTACGTGCCTTACACTTCACGCAATATAGATCCATAATTTATGTATAGAGATATGAATATAATTGATTTTTCAGCGACTAAAACAAGAGAACCAGTGAAGCATCATGCAGCGCTACCAAACTCTATCCGCGCAATTATAATCGGGCCATCTGGATCCGGTAAAACGCAATTGTTGCTCAATTTAATAATGAGATGGATGAAGTGGGATAAGTTGTATTTAATTGCCCCTAGCGTAGATGATCAACGATGCTATGAAGTGCTAAAAGATTTTAATGAAAACGCTTCAGAGATTGCCGGCGAGGATGTTATTGAATTTATAACCGATATTGACGAGGCACCATCCGTGAATGACCTCGATGGAAGTATCAACAATTTAGTTGTATACGACGATGTCATGTTAGATAATCAAAAAAATCCTGCTAGAATATTTTCCCGAGGCAGGCATAAAAACACGGATGTGATTTATGTCACTCAACGCTACACTCAGATTCCAAAAGTGATTAGAGATAACTGTAATATGCTTGCTGTATTCAACGGCGTTGATACACATACGCTACGAAATATTTGGCAGACATGGTGTTCTGATATGGACTTCAATCAATTTAGAAATTTCTTTAGTCATGCTCAGTCTACCCCCCACGGATTTGTAACAATAAATTTACATGACCCTCGAACACGATATCGTATCGGACTGGATCAAATATTCGGTTAACCCATAGCAGCAGAGAGGGTGAGTGACAACGATGTTGTAGTCCCTTTTTCCCAAAAAATGTAATAGTTGAAAAGTTTTTGATTTCATTAATTTCATTGATTTTTTCATAATTTTTTTTGGACCTAATCCATGATTCACACACACATTTGGGACCTGATGTCATTGACTTTTGGGCCTGATGTCATTGGTTTCATTGATTTTAAGCGTGATTTCAGTGAATACTTGTCTAAAAATGTTGTCCGGCTCACCCTCTCTGCTGCTTTAGTAATCTTAATTAAAGCATAAAAATAACTTACATGAGCTGTCAACATATTAAAATATTGTAATTACCCAGTCCCGGATTACCCATTAGGCAGAGTAGGCAACTGCCTATGGGCCCCGCGACTTTTATGGGCCCCATCAGGGGCCCCCATGAGACCGTGACCGTGGGTATGGGGTCCCAAAAGTTTGACTGCCTATGGGCCTCCACGGTGCTTAATCCGGCGCTGTAATTACCTCTTGTTGGTTCGCCATTTTACTTAGTTTCTATTCCAAGCTAATTTCCATATGTCAGTACATTAATTCTTGAGGGTATATGTTCAGTGTATAAGAACCTAACCGTGTTTGCAGTGCACAACTTTCTTCATAATAAAACATATTTACTGTTCAAATCACGAGTGTGCTTTATATTGATTTAAAAAACATGAGGAAAAAAAAATAGAAATCGAGAAAGAAAACAGTCAACTTATCAATTTGCATCTATGCTGGTGAAATCGTAGAACATTTTGTAGCGCAAAGAGATGTGAGGAGTTCATTCACTCAGTCAATATACAGTTGCCAGGAGCATATCATAACTCCATCTGTCTGTCTGTCTGTCTCTCTGTATATATATATATATATATATATATATATATATATATATATATATATATATATATATATATATTAGTCGGTCTACCATTCAATTTACGAGACGTTTTGTACGTTAATAAAAGACAGCCTGGAGAATTATACGCATTGGAGGTTACTTACTATACTTTCAGAATTTCTTCATACTCTCCGTCGACTGCTGACCAATCCAGTCTACATGCCGTTGATAGCTGCCGTTTGTCTAACGCTGCTTGGAGTGTCATCATCAATAGCATTCGCGCCGAAATACTTGGAGGTGGAATTCTTTGTTCCTACCTGGAAGGCAAATATACTTCAGGGTAAGCTTGGCTTGTTTGAAGTTTCTGGAATAGATATTATGACTAAACAGACAGATTTGAGTTACAATAATCCAGCCTTGAAAGTACTAATGAACACACAAGTGTTTTATTGGCATCAACTGAACAATGTTTACGAATGGAGCTGATGTGTCTCAGCTCAAGATATGCAGCCTTACATATGTTCATGACAAGTTGGTGCAATTTCAGAATATGTACTGTCCAGAGTAGCACCAATTTATTGTACTGACTGTATGAAAGTAATTAAAGTGTTGATGACATTTATTATCTGTGGTAAAAAATGTGAATAAGAAAATCGTTGTGTTGCGATAGTTCTTTAAATCGTTATGATCGAGTGCTGGTTTCTTCAGCAGAGGCTTTACAATGGTAGTTTTAAACAACGATGCTAATTATCCGGATGAGAGAGAGAGAGAGAGAGAGAGAGAGAGAGAGAGAGAGAGAGAGAGAGAGAGAGAGAGAGAGAGAGAGAGAGAGATGTATTAATAACATCAGTTAGTGAAAGCAATGTTGGATCTAAGCACTCAAGAAGCAGTGATGTTGGAACTGGATCATGTTCACATGACTTCGGTGTACTCTTAATCATGATTGTACATACTAAATCCATGGAAACAGTTTCAAATGCTGCTAACGATTGTCGCTGGAATTCTGTATCGCAACTGTATGTTGATGATGAGTCAATTAAAATTGTGTTGTCAGTATCCCTAATGATTTGTACCTTGTCACAGAAGAAAGTTGCAAATAGGTCCGGAAGGTCAACTGGAAAGAAAGTAGATGGAAATAGTGCACATTTGTTCCTTGATAATAACTTGTTAGCAATCTCGAAGAGCTATTTCAGCGAAAACTTTCACTGATCTTAGTACTGTAAGTGGTCTGATTTCGCTGCATGGACTATGTATGTGACTTCTTAGCGGCTCCATATATTTGCTTATAAATGGTGTGTCTGGTGGAATGTCAAAGCCTCTCAGCTTTACGGCGGTCTCTTTTAGCAGTGCGAAGCTGGTCCCAAACACTGCTATACCCTAGAGAACACCTTTTAATTGATATTCTGTACTTATTGGCTGTGGCACGCATTGAACGCAGGCAGTTATCGAGTTGTTCTGCTGTAAGTAGGAGATGAGCGAATTGTTAGGTTTGCTTGGATGTCATGCATTAGTTGGTTTCTATTTATCATACGGAGGTTTCTCTTAGTTGCAAATAAAGGTGGTGGGTTAGTTACTGATACGTCTAGATGGCATATAATGCAAAGGTGATCTGATGCACGTTCGTAGGATGCCAGGGAGGACCGTAGAGTATTTTCATCAGGCCTTTGAAGAATCAAGTCTAAAATGTGACTATGTTTATGGGTGGGCTGCTTAACTGATTGTTTAAGGTTGAAAACATGAATGGAATCTAAGAGTTTAGATTTGTATGGGTTTCCAGGACAGCAAAAGTGAAAGTTGAATAATAAAGTTGCCACGTATCGAATGTCTATACTCCAGGCTATTCGGAAACTGCTCTAAAAAGTCAGATTCAGTCAGCTTGCTTTTGTTCTACTTGGAGGAGGGCGGTAGAGGCAGAAGACGTTTGACCATGGAGATGTTTGTGATGACAACAATTCCACCTCCGCGAGAATGGCTGCGGAACGACTTGATTGCTTAACCGGTGGGTGTTTAATGGGCGCACTTCAGCTCATCGCCTGATGTTTTTAGCCATGATTCTGTCAGAGAAAAAAGACGTCGATGTTCTGCTCATTGATACAGTGAACTATTTATGTGCGCTTTTCCGGTGGTCCTACTGATTGGGCATTGAATATTGCAATTCGAAGTGGTATATATAGGATAGTTGACACTAAGGTTTGCGATTTAATAGGGATTTGATCCAGATTATCTAAATTAACGTCCGAATTTTTAAATTTTTAAGCCGCATATGGCAAAAGGGAGATAACTGGAATTCGATTTCTTGTTCTACGCCAGGCAGCTTTGAAAAAACGTTTCCTTTTTCGTATTCGTTTCCATTTAAGTAATGTTGAATGTAGTCCCAGTTTGTTTAATATAATGTACAGTGTAGTGCGTTGAGGCAAGGAGTGGTCATGAATGTCAATTATTTAGGGAACATCATAGCATGAACGGGTTGACTTGCGATCACGTGATAGCGGTTTGTTTAAGAACAAAGGACATTGTAGCAGTGGAGCAAGACAGCTAAGAAAAATTCAAACTGTTCTCGCTTTCCAAACAAGGAGATGAAATGAAAAAACACATATGAACTGAACAGCCAATGCATGATGAACACAACAACGTAGACGACGGCTGACAACAAGCAACGGCCAAAGGAAACCGGAACAGCCTATTCAAGACGTTTAAGCGATTGCAACCATCTTACATACCTAATGACAGTAGACTTTGGCCAGTCTAAGTGCGAATTCAGCACAGGTCATAATGCGAGAAAATATTGTAATATAAAGTTAACAGGAGAGATAAGTCTGTCTTTCTGTCTGCCTAGACATACATACATACATACATACATACATACATACATACATACATACATACATACATACATACATACATACATGCATGCATGCATGCATGCATGCATGCATGCATGCATACATACATACATACATACATACATACATACATACATACATACATACATACATACATACATCATGCCATTTTAAACAAGGTTTAGTAATACCAATATTTAAAGGAGGGGGAAAAAGCAAATTAGATATGAATAACTACCGTGATATAACTATAGTTCCAGTGCTTCAGAAAATCCTAGAGCAAATTATATATAATAGACTACTTATATTTTCTAAGCACATTAATTTTCCAAATCCAATGCAACAAGGTTTTAGGAATAATTGTGGCAGTATCACTGCATCATTTTGTATCAAAGAATCTATATGCTACTATATGGATAAAGATACTCCTGTCTATGCAACATTTCTTGATAATGCTAAGGCATTCAATACAGTCTGGCACAATGGGTTATTTTACAAGCTGTACAAACTTGGCATTAAAGGGAAGACGTGGCGCATCATGAAAGACTCGTTTAAGGGAGTAACTAGTTCTGTTTTATTTGCGGGCAAATTGTCCAAATATTTCAATATTAAGCAGGGTGTAGGGCAGGGTCGTATCTTGTCCGCTTGGTTCTTTCTCGTTATGATAGACGATTTGATCACTGATTTAGATCACACTTTGCGAGGCCTAAATCTTGTCGATCTCCACCTGCCGTGTGTCTTATTAGCGGATGACACAACTGTAATGGCTAATTCGCATCATTCGATGCAGCATCTGCTCGATACAATCTCTAATTATGCGAAAAGGTGGAGATTGAAATATAACGCAGATAAAAGTTGCAGCATCCTCTTTACAAACAAAAGAAGAAATGATATCCCTGCTTTTCTATTCGACAAATCGCCAATTCCAGTAGTCAAAAGTAAGAAATATGCCGGCATACCTCTAACGTACAACTTTAAACCTAACGATGCGATAAAAGAAGCATGCGATAAAGGTAAACACTTATTAAACTCTTTTTATTTTATTGGTATCAGAGACGGAGGAATGAACCCTCTAATAAGTATGAAAATCTGGAAAAGAATCATTCTACCTTCAGTCCTATATGGATGTGAATTATGGTCGAATATGACGAACACCAATATAGAAGAACTTGAGCTATGTCAGAGATATGCAGCGCGACGTATGCAAGCTTTCGATAAATATTCGCCCATAGAGGCTACGCGTAGTACCTTAGGACTCTGGTCAATGGAAGCATACATTGACAAGATGAAATTGTGCTTTTTCAACCGGCTGTGTAGGGGCGATTGGACTCTTATCTGGAAAAAGATTTTCATTTTGCGTTTATGTCAGTACTTGACCAACCCAATTAGACAGACGGGGTTTATAGCAGATATTGACAAAATATTCAAGAAATATGGTATGGGAAGTGTTCTCTTAGACTATGCAGTAAGAGTACAAACCGAAGGTAAACTTGTTTGGAATCGGAATATTATTGATAATATTCAAAACATCAAAGAATCTACCTGGAATACAGATATTGAACTAAGGAGCGATTTAATTCACTTCAGAAACATTCATTTGGACTTAAAACCAAGCAGTATATGGTTTCTTGGACGTAAATTTCCATCTATGTTATGGCCTCTCTCTGAAATAGTGAAACTATATATCATGCCTGTTGGAAAAGTTATGATATGTAAACTCTGTGGAAAAGAGACTAACGACAGAGCGAAACATCTTATCTTAGGCTGTGAAAAGCTCCTTGAAGTACGAAACGTCTTCTTTGAGTGGGTGATTGACACTTTAGAGGTGAGAGACGGGGTTAATTTATTTAATCAAGAAGACGATATACTATTGGAGACACTTCTTGGAAGCAGAGTAGATTGCTTGTCGTCTATCGACGATGATGTATGGGATAAACTCTTGTTGGTAACGGCAAAAAGCATAACCTCATTTTACAATAAAATGCATTCCCTACTCTCAACCAACATGTCATAACATAACAGCAATAATAAGTAGTTAATTTAGATAAATAAATAAATTAATTTTAAAAAAAAAACAAACAAAAACAAATGTTCTGCTGTTGTCAAATTCCGCAATTTTGATGTATTACAGATCACGGAGATATAATGCTCTCTGGCTCATATAATATACGAGTGTCACCTTTTGCTATCTTTATTCCTTTGAGAAGGATTTCATGCTGTTCCTCATATATATGTATAAATGTGTGTATATGTGTGTATATATGTATGTGTAAATATGTGTTTGGGTGTGTAAATATATATGTATGTGTATGTGTGTACATTTATATATATATATGTGTGTGTGTATGTATGTATGCATAAACATATATGTCATGTAGAAAGAACTACATTGATAATTACACTGGTATACGTTTCCAATTTGTTTCAATTATATTCTTTTGTGTTGTATTTCATGATTTTGTATTATCCTGAATTTGATTAATCTGATGTAATCTCTATTGAAGAGGAAATAAAGTCAGTCAGTCAGTCAGTCATACATACATACATACACACACACACACACACACACACACACACACACACACACACATACATACATACATACATACATACATACATACATACATACATACATACATACATACATACATACATACATACCGTAAAGGAAGTTGAAGGTATCAAGGTGGAAAGATAAATTGCCAGAGGAGGTTTAACGCTTTCTGTAATGCAGTATATACGAAGCTTGTTGAAGCACACAAATAGTTGATATAATACATCTGAGCGACTGAAGGCAGTGAATTTCCTTTCTTCTTTAGCATGCAAAACGGTATTGTTTTCAATAATTTAAAAACAAAACGTACAGAAGCGAGTAGACACTCCTTTAAATAAACACTTTTCTTTTTATTCAGGAGGCGTTGGCATATTGACAGCATCACTAGGAACTGTTCTGGGTGGAATAGTCACAACGAAATTCAAACTACACCCGGTCACGTGTGTTAAAATCGTCCTAGTTTTGTATCTCGTTTCTACAGGCCTAGGGTCGCTAAGTTTCCTGTTCGGCTGTAGTAACCCGGAAATTACTGGATACAATAGGAACGGGTGAGTCTTATGCATAGAAGGAACAATATCAGGTTAAATTTCTTAGACCATGTCAAATATTGTTACAACTATACAAGTCAACAAAGCACACGCAAACACATTGACGTTGCAAACTGTTTAGCTCTGAATATAATAAAGACGTGACGTGCGTCTTTCTATGAGGCGCCGTAGAGAACAAAAACTGGTCCATGGAGAAAATACATTTGAAATTACGATGTCGTTTGTCGAGACATCCAATATCACGTGTTGCGTGCTCTTCAAAGTTCTATTTCTAGATCGAGATTTTAGATTGCATATGTTGAATACAGTGGTGGTTTGAAATTCTATTTTCTATGTCGAGGTTTTACAGAGTATATTTTGAATTACACAGCGGTGGTTCAAATTGCAATATCAATGTCGAGAATTATCTAATGTAAGCGTTGTATGTAACTGTATGTGATGAAAGTTCCATTACATATGGAGAGAATTTAGATCTCATCTGTTGAATTTCACAGCAACGAGAGGCATCTTCACGAGAGTGCGATCTCCATCGAATACATTCATATTAATTCTCGACCTGGGAATGTTAACTTTGAAACTGTAAATGCGTGAAATGTAATGGCTCTTCATAATTGAATATACAATGATGCATCATAATATTCGATATTATTTTGAATGTTTACAGTGGACATTGTGTAATTGTACATTTAACACATCATTTCATCATATAAAACTAAACATTCTGAGAAGCACTATAAAATGTCCAACCAGCGCTCAACATGCGAAATGGAACTTTCAGCACAATCATTGTGATTCAACATGTTAAATTGAAACTCTCGACAAATAACATTAAACTTTTAACAAGCGGCGTGTAGTTTAGAAGATAAAAATAATAATAATAATAATAATAATAATAATAATAATAATAATAATAAAAATAATAATAATAATAATAATAATAATAATAATAATAATAATAATAATAATAATAATAATAATGAGGACTTTGTATAGCGTCTAACCTTTCAAAGCTATAAGCGTTTTACACCATCAATAATGATATGACAAAACTACAGAACAACAAATGACAAAAACAATGAAATTGGAAAACATAAAAACATGCTGAAAAAATATAAGATACAAAACATGATTAGGTCGCTAAGTTTGTCCCTACAGTCGAAACAGGTGAGTCTTAAGAGCACTATTAAAAGGGACAACTGTGTGTTTGTGTCTAATTTCAATTGGCAATTTGTTCCACGTCGCCGGGCCCTGGTGTGCAAACGAACGTTGTCCATATGACTTTGTTTTCACCTTGGGAACAATGAGTATACGATTATCAGAAGAAGAGCGTAAGGATCTAGCTGGTGTATACACATGGGTGAGGCTGGATAGGTATGTTGGACTGGAGTCTGTCATTGAAACATAGCACAGAGAACAAATTTTGTGTTTGATTCTGTATCGAATTGATAGCCAATGTAGGGTACAGAGCAGTGGTGAGGTGTGCTCTGATCGAGGTACTCTAAAGATGATCCGTGCAGCTGTGTTTTGAACTTTTGAAGTTTCTGGAGTAAATATTGTGACGAACCAGACGGAATTGAGTTACAAAAGATACAATCTAAAAACTCGTTATTTGACATCAAAATTTGCAGCCAATGCTGTGTAATTCAACATATTAAATCTTAATACTCAACATATGAAATGAAATTTTCAACATAAGCTCTTTGAACTAATGCGTAAATTAGGAAATCTCGACATAGGACATTGCCACTTCAAAAAGGACACAATATTAAACCTCGACATAGAAAATACAACTTTTCACCACTACTGTTTGATACAATCTAAAATGTCGAGCTAGAAAATGGAACTTTAAGGACTAGGATTTTCGATACAACACGTGAAATGGAATTCTGAAAATATGACAGTAAACTTTAAATGGCAGCGTTCTGATTGGACCAGTTTTTGTCCGCTACGGAGCCTCGTATCTTTCATCATTTGCAACTTTTGTTTTCACTTCATATCTGTCTTGCTACAGCTGAGGATGTATTAGTATTATTGGGTTTGCCACCTGGACACAATGTAGTAGTCTCTCAAAGACATTTAGCTGACATTTTAAGTGTTGGTTTTGGTTTATCCTTGTGGTGATTGTTTAACATAGCGTCTGTGACACAGCAAATTTGTCGTGACGACTGTAACACAGCAAGATTAGCAGTCCCAGTGTTACTGTGCTTCTGAGTTGTAAATTGTTCCCCATGTACAAGATATACAGCTTTAAGAACGACATCTGTACGAGCTGAAAAACATTTGTCAATTATTGAGCGTATGCATATTGGAAAAACGATGATATTTATTACAGTGTGTGTGTGTATGTATGTGTGTGTGTGTGTGAGAGAGAGAGAGAGAGAGAGAGAGAGAGAGAGAGAGAGAGAGAGGGAATACCCAAGGATGTCGATACACTAACAATATAATATATGTACGATCGTAAGATACTATTTTTCTTTTTATTCAGTTTTTAATTTTCTTTTGATATTTTTACAATTATTATTAAATCAGATTTGACACTCAGTTTTCAAGAAATGATTCCAAGAGTTGTATAGATGCATGTCACTGCGATCCGACGTCATACTTCCCGGTTTGTGGTTCCAATAAACAGAACTACTTTTCCCCGTGTTTTGCAGGGTGTTCTGAGGCAGATGAAAAGGTAAGAAAAAGTCCATGCGTCACTTCATAGAGTAGTGTGTCGTCATTGTTTAAAATACATGCATTGTTTATTGTAGTTTAGTAATTAAGAGCTGGTTTGACTACATTTTGTTTCGTTTTAAGAATAAAACAAAATCCGTGTCTGCACATTTTTTTGTTTGTTTTCAGTGTGACTATTTATAAATGCTGTGGTCGTATTCTGCAGTTGGTCTGTAACACGATACAATGATCGATTCCCTCAAAATTGAATGACTTAAAAATAATCATAGCAATATCGTTGACACAATTACACAGTCCTGAAGTAATAATTACCCACACATCAATATCGTTGACTCTGTTGCACAATAATGTTATAATAATTACCCATCATAGCAATATCGCGTCTCAACTGCACGGTCGTGTTATAATAATTACACATCATGTAGGTATCGCTGACCCAATTACATAGTCGTAATATAATAATTACCCATCATATCATTATAGTTGACTCATTTACATAGTCCAATGTATAATACATTAATAACATTATTTCTGATCACATAATCATTTAGTTTTGTGTTTCTTTTCAGGGTTTTCACGGTTGTTCCTGCATTGGACAAAATGGAACGGCCACAGCGGGACTATGCGACTCTAATTGTCAAATGCTGGCTCCCTATTTGGTCTTGAATGCAGTCACCAACCTTCTAGGAACCTTCAACATGATGCCCATATTCTTTATTTATTTAAGGTACTTTCTTGTCCCTCTTTGAGACATCCCCACATCAACCATATACCCCTCTCTCTATGTATAACTGTTACCGGTACTAAGACGTCGTGTCCTGTATTATTGGTGCCTATTTTGATTTATCGTTTTCGTCCTTTTTGTACTGACTACTCGACTGGTCTACATGATGTTTTTGTACTGACTACTCGACTGGTCTACATGATGTTCAATGATAATTTTATCCAAGCTCTCATACAGCAATATAATCCTCAAGGTTTATATATTATTTCATGTTTAATTACTTCTCTGTTCAATATTTGCTTATTTAATGGCCTTAATTTATGTCCAAGATATCCATATTTGTCTTTTTTTTCTTTCAATGTGTCTACTAGCTTTAAATTTCTCTATGATTCATATTCATCTTGTACAGTCTATCAATCTTTCATTCAGTCAGATTAAAAGACACTCACGTATATAGATAATCTCTTCCTTCATACTAATAGAAAACAACACACACACACACACACACACACACACACACACACACACACATATATATATATACACACACACACACACACACACACACACACAATAGTTGATTTTCTTACCTCTTTGAAGGAGTGTCAAGGACGAAGACAAAGCATTTGCTATTGGACTGTCAGCCTTTATGAGCACTCTGCTAGGTAAGTTTCATAATTTTGTGTCAAGTAAACGCACACATCATCATTTTTATGTCGTAAAAACGCACTTAGTCTGTTTGGGTCGTAAAGCACACCTCGTGCCATAGGTAGCTAATGCTTCCTCTAAAAGGTGCATTTGTTTACTTAGCGCTCAGACCAAAACAGCAATATGCATGGTATATTATTGTAATTTAAGTTCTCCGTATTTCAAAACGTTCTTTCAGAATCTTTTAATCTTTTAATTTATCTAATCCATAAGTGCGATATTCACGTACACTTTATGCATAAAAAGGGACCTCGACATTTTGTTTCAATAAGAATCCAGATTTTGCCATCTGTCTCATTAGAAGAATGTTTGTGGACCGTAACAAAAAACAACCAAACAACCACACAAACAAACAAAGCCTCAATCTGAAATTCATCTCCACTGTTTGAAAGAGAACGTTAAAAGTGATAGCTTGCCGAAATCTGGCAAAGATCGTCACGTGTTGATGTTTTCATAAACAGCATGGTCTACTGCTTCTTGTCCCAGCAAAAGCTTTCTGCTGCGTAATTATGCAATTTAATAACGGTAATGTCAGTAGGTATTGATCAACGATAACATAATATGATATTGATAAAGTGACCACCCTTTGTTCTCTAAGACTCGTTCAGGTAGTTAAAATACTACAGTTCCATTATATCGTCTGTGTGGATTAAGGCATCTTAATTTTATTTTATCAAAATAGAAAACTGAACTTTGATTTATTTGACATTTGTAAACAAACATCAACAACAAAAAAGTAACATAAAACACATAGCCTATACGATATATGATCCATATACCTACTGTTATATAAATGAATAATCAATAATGACGATTAAACCTACGCATAAACTCTAGGGGTGGGGCAGAGATAGCGTCTCAGACCCTTAGCAGTGTGCTACTTGATTTCCTAAACGTGTCATTTTCCAAAAAATTAAATCATTTTTTAAATCAACAAAATACACAAGAAAGCGTCTTCTTTTCAAAGAGTAGTCTTCGAATAAAAATGTAATATTTAAATAACATCCACAGTACTAATAATTCTTCTTCATATTAAACATTGTGCACTGAGTATATATATATATATATATATATATATATATATATATATATATATATATATATATATATATATACGTCTGAAAATGGTATATATTTAGGCTACTTTAGTTATAAACAGACTTTTCATATGACCCAATGATTCACAATGAAGCCTAAGACGAAATACATTTGTCCACTTCAACAGCTGAATCTTTCAATTGTACTAAGAGCCTGATCCTGAGCTAACACACACACACACACACACACACACACACACACACACATATATATATATATATATATATATATATATATATATATATATATATATATATATATATATATATATATATATATATATATATATATATATATATATATATATATATATATATATATATATATATATATATATATATGTGTGTGTGTGTGTGTGTCTGTCTGTCTGTATGTCTCTATTATATGATGTATATTTTAACTTATAAATTGTATCGCGCTGAACAACAAAGTTTATTTTATTTGTGAACAGTACGTAAGTGGATGATCTTGATGTATTTCCCATACAGTACATCGCAGTTCATGTCTAGGATTCAAATCACATTAGTTTATCTTAAGCATGAAGTAAATCCGTATCTTATGACTGCCATAATCTCATTTAAAATTCAGTGGTTACTCCTTGCATATTTTGCGAGTGGCTATTTAGCTATTTAAATCTGAGTTTCTTTAGTAATCAGCTTTGGACACATACGTCTCTGCGTTTCAAAGGAATTTTCAATATATTACAAGCAGCTGACGATATAATATTTTCTGCTGATAATCGAGCATTTTCGTCATTTGCCATGATCACTGCAGGCGCGTCACCTTTGCCAATTGGGAAGAAAACGGTCGTATAAAACAGGTGTCATTTCGATGAATTTGTGACCATCTTTAAAACTACTAAAAATTGTAGAAGATGACATAACATTATATACATAAATTTCATCCCAGTCGACAATGACGTCATTCCAAAAGTACCTTAGTTCGAATGGATTTTACATTATTTTCTTTGTGCAATTTATTGACGTGTTAAAAACAAATTATAACAAATGTTCAGAACTTTTCAGATATCTTTCGTAGTGCGAAATAAACACCATAGACTCAAATGTGGCGGAAGAATCACGCGAGGGCAGATCTCGAACTATACATTGTTATTTGGGTGCGAGTGAAACAGGATCACAACAAATTGAAAATTTTGTTAAGTCCGAAAGTGCTTATAATAAGAAGTCATTTAAAAATTAGTTTGAATTATCGATTTATTTATTTATTATTTATTTATTTATTTATTTATTTATTTAGATGGATGGATGTATGTATGGATATGGATGAATGGATGGATGAAAGGGTGAATGTATGAATAGATAGATAGATAGATAGATAGATAGATAGATAGATAGATAGATAGATAGATAGATAGATAGATAGATAGATAAATAGATAGATAGATAGATAGATAGATAGATAGATAGATAGATAGATAGATTAAACTTTCATTTGTGCGCTAAGTAAATGTCATAGCAATAATAATTTACAGTAGATTTAGAGTGGTCTATCATCGTTAAGTATATAAAGAATTTGTTTATCTTCCTAAAGGCTGGTTCCCTGGTCCAGTTATATTTGGTAAGCTTGTCGACACAACATGCCTTCTGTGGAAATCATCGTGCGGAAACATTGGCTCATGCGCTATGTACGACGCAGATCTCTTCCGGTATATCAAGTCTGGATACGAAAATATTTTACGTGTCTTTACCATCCTGGTCTTCATCCTAGTTCTTTTAAAGGCACGAGAAAAGACAGACTGGAACCTTGGAGAAACGATGACTGTCCCCGCAGAAGAAAATATACTATTTTTGGAGGAGAAGGACTTAGCTAAAACTCCAACTGACTGGGATCCAAATCCGATTTACAAGGTGAAATTCCAGCCGAAGCAGTTGAAGTCATTCAAGTATTAAATTTCCCATTTCCTTCATGAGGTTTTGGACACGTTCATGTGCACAGCACTGAAATTCATTTGTAACAATATATAAAAAGTGCGATATAGATTTTATACAGTCATATTTTTTAATTTGATCATAACGTTTAAACATAAATATATCAAGTCTCTAAAACATAAGCGACTTTACTTGTAAACAAAATAAGTATCTCTCCTTTTGTTTCTTCTTTTATTTACTTGCTAAGTAGGATCAGGTGCAAAATTGGTGGTTTGTTTTCTGACTATTAATTGTGTTGTTAAACAACGTTCTTAGGCACAGTTATAGAATCAACGTATATTTAACTGGATACTATCAGTCAAATTTGTAATCAAATGATAGCCAAAATATACAAAAACTATATTTTCATTAGAGAATAAATGACGTATGTTAAAGTTTTGCTCGTTTGGCGATGGATTCTAAATCTTTGATCCTTCCAAGTTTCAGCAAACTTTAAAAGAAACAATTTGTACTTTAAAACAAAAAACATGCACAAAAAAAACAGAAAATAAAAGCAAACAAAATTTAAAAAAAACACAAAAGAAATAATGCCGCAAGCTGCTAATTGAGGTTTTGACATAATTAATATTGTAGAGATCGCAGCCGTATATATTTATGCTCACGTGTGCCGATAACAGGTAAGCTCATTTTCTAAGTGTATTACATCCCTCTAGAGAATCGGATAAATAAACTTGTTAGTCCCTATCTGAATCGTGACGTGTCTTTAAGGAGTGTTATATTTATAACTAAAATTTGATATAAATCCGTAAATATTTGAGGGATACAAAAAAATCAACTTGGACAGTTTTACAAATATTTTGTTATAAGTCTTATGCTCTTAAAATAAGTAACAGAAAAGAGTGAAAACAACAAGCTTGGTAAATTTTATCAAATAATTTATTTCCCTAGAACACAAAGTAAAAAATGAGAAACAAGAACAAACGGTTTCTCGAATTGGATCCAACATAAATCCAGGAAATAAAAAAAATGTCCTAACAATAAAAAAAAGTTCTGAATGAAACTGAGTTCGAATCTAGATAAAATACAAACTTGAAGGCGACACATTCTTTAATATTCTACGAAGTGCAGACGTGTAAACAGTCTCATTTTACATCACAGAATATGTTATCCCAGGTTTGAATTCAGTATAAATTCCAATAAATGTCTTTATCCAATAATTAAGAAAAAATATTTTTGTTTTTCCAGAGAAAATAATCACACGAATTCAATAATTTAATGAAAATAAAATTCAGCCCGAACTGGTCACAGCATAAGACAACTTAACGTGAAGGCCCAACTCGCAAACCTTTATCTAAAGATCAATTATAAGACTCATTAGGACGAAAAAAAAGATTCCTGGATGAGGGTCAAAAGTTCATTATTCTGGAACACATAGACGTTTGTTACCAATTAGCCCATGATACTTGTTACGTACTAAAGGTATGACCTTGGTTTACCTTATTGATTCTTCATCTGAGAAAGATTTCAAATAAACATAAGAATGTTGTCTTCCAAAACATTCCATGAATATGGATCAAGGTCAGCAACCAGTTACATTGTTTCAGGAATCAATTATTAGTTGTTTACATAAATGAAATTTTAAAAAAAATTAAAATAGCCAACCACGTCAAACAGAACTGAACTCAATTCTGGACAAGTAAAGTCGAGTAAACAATGTTACATTACGATAGCATGGATTGGAGAGAAAAAAGAAAATAACAGGAAATAATTAAACTAAATATACAAAACATAAGAAAAGTAATGACTTATATAATAAATTAATTAAACTAAATATACAAAACAAAAAGAAAAATAATGATTTAAATAATAAATTAATTAAACTAAATATACAAAACATAAAGAAACATAATGATTTATATAATAAACTAATTAAACTAAATATACAAAACATAAAGAAAAATAATGATTTATATAATAAATTAATTAAACTAAATATACAAAACATAAAGAAAAATAATTATTTATATAATAAACTAATTAAACTAAATATACAAAACATGAGAAAAATAATGATTTATATAATAAATTAATTAAACTAAACATACAAAAACACAAAGAAAAATAATGATTTATATAATACAGCCTTTTTTTACAATAGGTCGATTCTACATGTGGTTTAATAAACCTAACAGAAGAATGATGCATGGTATACATGAAAAAATATATTTCTATACACGTAAAAGGGCATCTGCTATCAAACTCTATTTTCACTGGATGTGCCTGTTGTCAATATTAATTTCATGTAACAACAAACTACACCTAAATAGATTCTGATATTTATTTTAATTTTTCTTCAAATTGTCTAACTGTTCCGGGGCAGTTTTTGAAATAACGTCTCCACTTTTGAAAACATTGTAAAAAGCTTGCTGTTGCAACTAAAATGTCTAAAATGTGAAATAGTACTTGGGATTTTAAAATTCAGAACCTAGGGGAATTTTAGTGTAAGAAACTTTTTGTTAAAAAATATTTTAGCTTACTTTGACGAACGCCCTAGTTTATGTTACGATTATATTCTCTTAAAATAAGTAACAGAAAAGATTCAAGACAAGTTTTGTAAAATTTATCAAATAATGTATTTCCTTAGAAAAAAAAGTGAAAAATGACAAAAGAGAACTTATGACGTTGCGAAATAAATCCAAAAGTAATTACAAAGATAGAAGTCCTAGTTAAAAAAAAGGTCCTGAATGAAACTGAGTTCGAATCTCGATAAAATCTGAACATGTGGGCGATGATGTTTTTAATACCTGACTAAGTGCAAATGTGTAAACGATCTCTTATTGAACCACAGAAAATATTATTCCAGTTTTGAATTTGTATAAATTCCAACGATTGTCTATATCCGCTATTTTGTTTCAAAGCACTTTCGTATTTCCAGAGAAGATAATCACTTCAATTAGATAGATGGATACATACATACATACATACATGCATGCATGCATGCATGCATACATACATACATACATACATACATACATACATACATACATACATACATACATACATACATACATACATACATGCATACATACATACATACAGTTGCATAGAAAAGAGGGCATTAATAACGTCTGTCCTTAATGTAAGGTACATAGCTTAGACAATTAATTTGTTTTGCTTTGTGAAGTGAATTGTAAGCATGAAGGAAGGTCAAACATATGCAAATAATATGGATAGGTACATGTGGGATAGTGGGCGAATCCACATGCAGAATTCTCATACATGTTGAATAACGAAATAATGTACACGCAGAAGACTAATTTCTGTAGGATAACGAAATAAAGATTATGCAAAGTGAAATTATGGACATACAAAAGAATAATACATGAAGGATAACGGAATAATTATTACGCATACTGGAAGAATGTACATGCAGACTTATTAATGTGGGATTAAGGAGGAATGTACATGCAGAAGACTTACACTTGTTGGATAACGGAGGAATGATTATGCATAACGGAAGAATATGGATGCACAATAATAAATTGTGTAAGATAACGGAAACATGCAAATAGAGAAGACTAGTAGACCAGCAGCAAAAAGGAGAGAAATATGCGAATATCAAAGAAAAGGAGAAAGTGGCTGAAAGATATGTTAGAACAAACAGAAGATGGTATCCGTAATTGGTAATACGTATGTCCTGCTATTCCACCTTTCACTGTACGAATGCCTGTCTTTTACTTCACACTAATCGTTGACCTTACACTGTACGAATGCCTGTCTTTTACTTCACACTAATCGTTGACCTTTCACTGTACAAATGCCTGTCTTTTACTTCACACTAATCATTGACCTTACACCGTACGAATGCCTGTCTTTTACTTCACACTAATCGTTGACCTTTGACCGTACGAATGCATGTCTTTTACTTCACACTAATCATTGACCTTACACCGTACGAATGCCTGTCTTTTACTTCACACTAATCGTTGACCTTACACCGTACGAATGCCTGTCTTTTACTTCACACTAATCGTTGACCTTACACCGTACGAATGCCTGTCTTTTACTTCACTCTAATCATTGACTTTACATGATATGATGGCCTGTCTTTTGCTTCACTCTAATCATTGACCTTACACCGTACGAATGCCTGTCTTCTACTTCACACTAATCATTGACTTTACATGATATGATGGCCTGTCTTTTGCTTCACACTAATCGTTGACCTTACACCGTACGAAGGCCTGTCTTTTACTTCACACTAATCATTGACCTTACACCGTACGATTGCCTGTCTTTTACTTCACACTAATCGTTGACCTTACACCGTACGAATGCCTGTCTTTTACTTCACTCTAATCATTGACTTTACATGATATGATGGCCTGTCTTTTGCTTCACTCTAATCATTGACCTTACACCGTACGAATGCCTGTCTTTTACTTCACACTAATCATTGACTTTACATGATATGATGGCCTGTCTTTTGCTTCACACTAATCGTTGACCTTACACCGTACGAAGGCCTGTCATTTACTTCACACTAATCATTGACCTTACACCGTACGAATGCCTGTCTTTTACTTCACACTAATCGTTGACCTTACACCGTACGAATGCCTGTCTTTTACTTCACTCTAATCATTGACTTTACATGATATGATGGCCTGTCTTTTGCTTCACTCTAATCATTGACCTTACACCGTACGAATGCCTGTCTTTTACTTCACACTAATCATTGACTTTACATGATATGATGGCCTGTCTTTTGCTTCACACTAATCGTTGACCTTACACCGTACGAAGGCCTGTCTTTTACTTCACACTAATCGTTGACCTTACACCGTACGAATGCCTGTCTTTTACTTCACTCTAATCATTGACTTTACATGATATGATGGCCTGTCTTTTGCTTCACTCTAATCATTGACCTTACACCGTACGAATGCCTGTCTTTTACTTCACACTAATCATTGACTTTACATGATATGATGGCCTGTCTTTTGCTTCACACTAATCGTTGACCTTACACCGTACGAAGGCCTGTCTTTTACTTCACTCTAATCATTGACCTTACACCGTACGAATGCCTGTCTTTTACTTCACACTAATCGTTGACCTTACACCGTACGAAGGCCTGTCTTTTACTTCACACTAATCGTTGACCTTACACCGTACGAATGCCTGTCTTTTACTTCACACTAATCGTTGACCTTACACCGTACGAAAGCCTGTCTTTTACTTCACACTAATCGTTGACCTTACACCGTACGAATGCCTGTCTTTTACTTCACACTAATCGTTGACCTTACACCGTACGAAGGCCTGTCTTTTACTTCACTTTAATCATTGACCTTACACCGTACGAAGGCCTGTCTTTTACTTCACTCTAATCATTGACTTTACATGATATGATGGCCTGTCTTTTACTTCACTGTAATCATTGACCTTACATGATATGAAGGCCTGTCTTTTACTTCACTCTAATCATAGACCTTACACCGTACGAAGGCCTGTCTTTTACTTCACTGTAATCATTGACTTTACATGATATGATGGTCTGTCTTTTGCTTCACTCTAATCATTGACCTTACATGATATGAAGGCCTGTCTTTTACTTCACTCTAATCATTGACCTTACACCGTACGAAGGCCTGTCTTTTACTTCACTCTAATCACTGACCTTACATGATATGATGGCCTGTCTTTTACTTCACTCTAATCATTGACCTTACATGATATGAAGGCCTGTCTTTTACTTCACTCTAATAATTGACCTTACACCGTACGAAGGCCTGCCTGTCTTTTACTTCACACTAATCATTGACCTTACATGATATGAAGGCCTGGACATTTACTACACGTTAGTTATTGACTGTACATGATACGAAGTATTCATTGACCTTAATAGGAAAGTCTGGATTTTATTACACAGTATTCATTGTCCTTATGTGATATAATGTAATGGACTTTTACTACACGGTAATCATTGACCTTACACTTTATGAAGTAATCATTGACCTTACACTATATGAAGTAATCATTGACCTTACCCTATATCAAGTAATCATTGACCTGACACTTCATGAAGTAATCATTGACTTTACACTATATAAAGTAATCATTGACCTTACACTATATCAATTATTGACCTTACACTTTATGAAGTAATCATTGACCTTAATATCAAGGTCTGCCCTTACCTCATGGTACTCATTGACCTGCTTTGCAGCAAAAGGGCGTTGTCCTACCACGCTGCGCTGCCACAAAATGGAAAACAAAAATTACACTTATTTTTGAATGTCAAATATCTGAACGCTATGTACTCTCGCTCATTGGTCCATTTTTACTCTTGGCTCTAATTTTACTGTAATGTCACTAATTGATTATGTTCACTCATTGAATCTAACTTTACTGTAATGTCGCTAAGTGACTACGTTAACTCATTGAATCTAACTTTACTGTAATGTAACTAAATGACTAAGTAATCTCATTGAATCTAATTTTACTGTAATGTCACTAATTGATTATTTTCACTCATTGAATCTAACTTTACTGTAATGTCGCTAAGTGACTTCGTTCACTCATTGAATCTAATTTTACTGTAATGTCACTAAGTGACTACGTTCACTCATTGAATATAATTTTACTGTAATGTCACTAATTGATTATGTTCACTCATTGAATCTAACTTTACTGTAATGTCGCTAAGTCACTACGTTCACTCATTGAATCTAATTTTACTGTAATGTCACTAAGTGACTACGTTCACTCATTGAATCTAATTTTACTGTAATGTCACTAAGTGACTACGTTCACTCATTGAATCTAATTTTACTGTAATGTCACTAAGTGACTATGTTCACTTATTCAATCTAATTTTACTGTAATGTCACTAAGTGACTATGTTCACTCATTGAATCTAATTTTACTGTAATGTCACTAAATGACTACGTTCACTTATTCAATCTAATTTTACTGTAATATCACTAAGTGACTATGTTCACTTATTCAATCTAATTTTACTGTAATGTCACTAAGTGACTATGTTCACTTATTCAATCTAATTTTACTGTAATGTCACTAAGTGATTATGTTCACTTATTCAATCTAATTTTACTGTAATGTCACTAAATGACTGTTCACTTATTCAATCTAATTTTACTGTAATGTCACTAAGTGACTATGTTCACTCATTGAATCTAATTTTTGTGTGTGATGAGTTTACGTTATATTAGCCCTCACCGGTTCACAGTTGATAAATAATATAAAAGTGTTCACAGTTGATAAATAATATAAAAGTGTAAATGTTTATTTTATTTTCTATTTTAATGAATGCTGAGGTAAATTATTTTCTGTATGTCACATCAAATGTGGACCTCCACAAAAATACAAGCAACATACCTGTTTTATTTTCTGTATCACAATAATATTACCAAGATTATTATGTTTATAACTAGTACAAAAATACTAGTACCATAGTTATTCAGATCGGGTACCAAATTACTAGTACCTTGAAATAATTTAAATAAATGATTTCTCTTAAATTGTATCTGACCACAGCTAAAACCCTTAATAATAGGTATCTAAAAACTGTGTTAAACAACAATGAACTGTCCATCCAATCCTTCATTTTTTTTCTCTCACTTCATGTATGATACAATTACTGTTATTATTGAAGAAAAAAAAAACAGGTCTTAGATTCAAATTCATTTAAACAACGTTTTAAAAATGCCTAAGGTCAGGTATTTGAACACTCTATAATTCAAAACTTCATTGCTATGCATATCGATATCGTGTAGAATTTGTTTATAATATAGATGTTTTAAGATTTATTTAGTTAATAAAATATATCTACTGTCAATGTCTTATGAAAAAATTGTACTATAAAGATGAGTACCTCCTATCATTCATAAATGACAAGGTCGATGTACCAACTCCATGTAAACACCATCACGCCATCCAGTGAGAACATTTGTACTGTAGAAAGGTCAGACAGTTATAGTTTGTGATTGGTTAAAACGGAGGCAGGTTGATGACTACGAACGAAATATTTCGAAATAACTAAGTGTTCCAACTTCTAATGAAAGCCAGGAATTATACTCTAGTAATTGCATAATTAGCTAATTGGTTTCTAGATTTAATTGTATTCTTATATAGGCTAGATAAAGCTGAAATCACGCTTAATTAAGCGCTGATATCAGCATTGTAGGAGAGTATAGGTGGGCACTCAAGCGTCAATGGAAAATACATTACATACACATAAACACACCCCGGGCAAAACCGGAGTCAAGCTTTGAAAAATAACTTTGTGCAACTTTAGCGTCAAGGGAACATTAGGACTATCTGGCATGTATAGCGACGAA
The DNA here is from genome assembly GCA_029339505.1 of Unio delphinus. Lineage (NCBI taxonomy): Eukaryota > Metazoa > Mollusca > Bivalvia > Unionida > Unionidae > Unio > Unio delphinus. Next base: position 4,155,154 of record JAQISU010000229.1, on the reverse strand, counting down.
GAAAAGTGGAGACGTGTGGTGACGTCACGGCACTGAAGATTTGTAACAATGTTGCAAGAATGGTAGGAACAGGTGTGCACCGGGTTAACCGCAGTGGGCAGTAGAGATATACTCCCCATATGTATAGAGTGATAGAACACATACAACATACAATACCATACAAGGAAAAACATGTTACATTAGTTTGTCGGTTCAGACAAAGAAAACAAATCTTTTTGAGACTTATGAGCAACCCTGAAAAGGCCTTTGTGCTCTTCTTCTGCTTCTTGTATTTTCTCAAGTTCTTCCGCCAGTTCCTCGTTTTCCCAATGATTTCTTTCTTCTTGTTTTTCATCATCGGGAATCCAGTGAGGATGTCCCATGGCTCTCAACGTTTCTTGAACCTTTATCCAACTCTTATAAAGTTTCTCAAAGTCCTCTTCCTTCTGTTTGGTTTCTTTATTCTTCCTTTCCCTCTACCCAGGATTTTGTAATTTTCTTTACTTCTACTTTCAACACCTTTTTCATATTGTTTTTTACTTTCTGTATCTGGCCAACTCTCCAGTTTATAAATGACCATTCTGTCCAAAATAACACATCTCCTAGAAAGCACCGAACATTTATGACACCATGAAGGGCCTCCTTTAAATTTCCAATTCTCACATATTGTGGATGGATAAAACTTCTCATTTTTTATACTTCTTCTAGTAACATAAAGCAGATCTCTCTCCACTTAGAGACTTTTCCCAAATTCTAAACTACCTGGATATTTCAATTTTACAATCTTTCCCACCACCTAAGCCACGTCCATTAACCAAATTCAATGTGTCTCAATTCGTTGAATAACTCAACGCCCATCTTCGATTTTGCTTATTCCGTAGAATGGTACGAATGATGGACGCTTCAGTTTTTATTTGTCTGGCACGGCCGTTAAGGAGAACATCCCATACACTCATATCACATATGATATACTATCAAAACAGAAGGGAAAGAAAAACAAATCACAAAATATACTAATTAAAAAACCCAATTTCTACTATCGACACAGAAGGGATTGGACAAGAAAACAAAAACGTTGAATCAGCACAGAAGGGCGGGGAAACAAAAAGCAAATATACTATCAACACAAAAGTGAAGAAAACAAACTACAAAGTATACTATCAAAAACCCCAAAATCTACTATCCACACAGAAGGGAGGAAAACAATCACACAATCTGCTATCCACACAGAATTGATGGAGAAAAAACCCACAAACATACTATCCAGACAGAAAGGGGTAACAAAACACACACACAACATACTAAAAACCACACAATCTACTATCCTTACAGTAGGTAAGTAAGACAAAACACACAATATACTATCAAAAACCACACAATCTACTATCCACACAGACGGGAAGGAGAAGAAACACACACACACACACGCGTACACTAACATATCTGGAAAATAGTGAGCGTTTATAATCACACTACTCCCCTCTCATACCAATTGGCAATTTGAACATTTTCATTTCTAGACGTTTAGTTAGCACTGATAAGGGCCGCTTTGTTTGAACGTCAAATGCACCTGGCTAATGGTGAAATCTCACTGGTCTTGCCCCCCACACACAACGACAGCTCCGGCCATTGTCCCAATGGATTTTATTGGTTGGGAATGCGTAAAGCAGCTTGACTGGCTTCACTATCCCAGTCTTCCATTTGAGGGATAGTGAAGACCTGTTCTTGTGTTGTTCTTCTATACCACAACCATGGATGAAGTTGTGGCTGTTGTGGCTGTGGCTGTTGTGGCTGTTGCTGTTACTGGACCTGGTTGTGGAGGTGTCCTCACCTCAGGTATCACCAGACAGACTGCACACATCATGAGGTGAGATAAAATTGGTTGTTTATGTCCTCCTCTTCTTTCCGCTTTATCTCCTCCTCTTTGGCTATGGACCCCATGTGGAGGCGTCTAGCGTGCTCCAGGTGCATTTGGAGTTCCAATAGTTTCGATATTGTGCTGCTCATCTTCTTTTAGTTGATGCGACAACCATGGGAAGTCAGATGGACGAGCGTTTCCCTTTGTATATACTATAAACAGGGATGTGAAGGAAAACATCCCCTGATACCAAAACGCACAAAGGTCCATGGGCCTAAAATAAATACTCACTCACTTTGTTACCTACAAGCACTAATGACAAACTCATGGACATATAGACTATTAGACAAGCAACAGAAATGAAGAGATTATAGACGAACTTCTAACAAATCAAACAAATGAAGTGCTTATAGACACTCTTATAGTTTGTTTCACATAAACATACAATGTTTGGCAATTGAATTAGTATATCTTTTCTAGAGTATCGGGGTTGCCCTGAAAAGAGCTGGGTTTGTTTGTCAACGAGGAGTTATGGCAATCTTTTATCGCCTAAGATTGCTTACCCGTCTAGTGGCAGGCTTTCCCCACCGGATAGGCTCTGCTACTTCCGAAAGAGAAAAAGACTCTTTCGCGTTGACACGGCATTACATAAATGCTCTGTCTGGTTATTGCTGTTGGTGGTGTTGATCTCTCTGCTGCTTCTGAAGTCTATACTTCTCTGTCCATTCGTCGTTCTCCTTTATAATTTTTTCTCTGAATATGTCTTCTATCAGGTCTCCGAAGAATTTTAACATTCTGACATTCTCTATTTCGTCAGGTTTCGGTATCAGACATTATCTGATACGATGTAAATTTACGTCTGCTTCGTTACGCTTAGCTAGTCTTGAACCCATCTTCATAGGAGGATGGGTCAACAATGAATGGTCAGACAGGAGATTGTTTCTCTTTAAATGGTTCAGGCGCGGACGCCATAGAAAACATCCCTATATTTTTTTGTTGGGTTGGAATGTAAAGTTTAGGGTGAAGGATATAGAGAAGTCAAAGAGGATGGATATGGGTGAAACTTTGAATAAAAACGACAGCAATTTGTTTCAAAAGAAATCATATTTTATTAAAATGAATCGTAAACAATGAGCACAATATCGTCAAACACATTTTTTATATGGTTGACAACGTTGTGAAGAAGTGAAGATAAATTTCTAGGAATGGAATATTGATGTACACTACGTGTCCTAGCTAAAGACAACAAATAAATATTATGGTCACAAAACCATCGAACATATGCAGAACATATACACAGTATTGTCCACACAGCATATAATTTGTGCTTTGTAATTTCACATTATTGAATCGTGTCGTCTGAGCGTTTCTACTCATAAAGTCAATGATGTCGTCTTCAAAGGGTGGCAATCCATACGAATCAAAATACTCCACACATCCCTCTTTAGGAAAGTAGACGGCTACCCAGTGGGTTCCTGGGAGATGACTGTCATCCGTATTGATGACATAAGCTTGATGGATTCCAAGAAGCAGTTTATGAACTGTATCTCAAAGGGTAATAAAGTTCCCAGGTATTCCTATTGCTTTCTTGTAAGTCATCAATATAATCCAAATGTTTTGCTTGAAATGGTCTGATAGATAACCGTTTATTCGCTTCGTCTTCTCATTCTGAGCCAAGAGAGCTAGATGTGATCCATCTCTCGAGCAATCAATGGAGGAGAGGAATGATCACGCACATGTTTGTACCACTAATGTAATACGGTTTTTTCTGAGATGAGATTCCAAGCTTCGTCCAGATACTCGTCCAAGTTTTTTTCTTGACTCATCATCAGAAATTTATCGTTTTGAATTTGACTGGGATGATCATTTTGACATCCACATCAATCTGTCTTGATCAATTCCCTCATTTTAACCATCAAGTGTTTGACAAAACAGGACACAATTGTTGTTCATGTTCTGGCCATCTGGACATCATTACCACTACCTCTTTGTTTTTGTCTTTGGGATCTGACTTCTCTGAATCCTCCTAATTCCATTTCCATCGAAAGAGATAAATGTTTTCCATAATTTGTTATAGTATAAAACGTCTTCTCTCAAACTGTTGATTTCTATGGTATTATCGAATGCGGCATATAAAATGACGTTCACCGTCTCGGCAAGAGCATCTGCAAACAGAAGTTCCACACGCAGATGACAGGATTTAACAGCGTGAAAAATTTCCCTCGACGCTTCTTTGGCCTGGACTGAAATCAAAAGCCCACAAAGGGTAACCTCCTGCATGATCGTCATACGAAATGCCTTGACTGGTGTTGGTTCCTAACTGTCCTGTGGCTTCGTACACCGACACGTACTACCTCAAGCAGTTATTCTGTGTAAAGTTAGGTTCGAAGGGTCGGGTACACAAAGTTTTCACTTCGCAACTGACTGCGATTTGGGATATTATGTACTGCTCAAACGGTAAAGGATGTTCATTGTGGGCACCGTTGTGGCTGCAATGCTAACGATGCCAATGATGAAACGTTTGGGTAACTGTTCTTGGAACAGATGATCTTAAATATTGGATCGGAGTCCAGTGGCAATGGTGAACGTGTTTACTTCCGCGTGTCGTATCGCATACTTAGCTGTCGTTCTGCTCAAAGTGTGACTGATGTCATTTCCCGCTTTAGGTGACACTTACACACGACGCAAGTAGAATGTGACTTCTTGAATAATGGTTTTGTATTCGTTGGAATGAACCGTCAAATGGAAAGGGGTATTGCTACGATTTAGTCTCAAAAGAATATCCACACCGTTCAGCAAATACTTCTCCTGAAACCACATGCCCAAATGCAAATGATCGGATTACGTCCTTGCAGGATTTGCTTTCAAAATCCCTCGTCGTGAGGATCGTCATCTGCAGTCAAGGCTGTGTCGTTAAACGTATCCTTAACTGATATGTCAGGTTTGCATACCACGCAAGCATCCAGATGAGTGTTCGTGGCTTCCTTTCCTTACGTCAAGAGATTTTGTAGGTACGCTCGGTAAGGGTATTCGTGTTGTAATTGGGATATCTCGGTCAAATGAGGATTGTGGTTCTTGCTAAGGATGGTATTTGGATTCCATCCATCGTTTGTAAGGTAGTAAAGTTAGTTTTCGTCCTTCCATTCACTTCCAAAGGGCATGTCTGAGATCGTTGTGATCCATATGTCGTGCCTTTCCAGACATTCAAACAACATTCGCACATAGTATCGATGACATCTTTGGAGGCAGTTTAAATGTGTTTATTCCCCGCATGAGCTGATAACTTTTGAACAGGACGGACAACACGTCCCCATGTTTGACCAAACGCGGAAGCAATCGTTTTGTTTTTATTCCTTTATTAGATGGACGGGTGTATGCACGTTTTTGAGGGGGTGCTCTGGAGCAGATAAACATTAATTATCATGGTTTACCTCAACTCGTTTTAATGCTGGAATGCGTCGCCACTGATTGTCTTTACGTCGTATCAACTTGATGATAGGCAACACACGTCGTGGAGGGGTTTGCAATAGACTAAATTGGGACAGTTCATGCTTGTATAAATCCAGTAAGCATTGGAAGATGCCCGATCTCTCTTGGACTTTTCTTTTGGGGACAGATATTTTGTGAGCAGCTGCCATTCTCATTCAATATATTTGGCATAATATGGGGAAATTCGTGTTTTAAAGTGTTGAGTCTACCTTGCAAGAGGCATACATATTTTTAATTATAAATCTGATGGTGTATCCAACATACTATACTCACGTCTTGTTAAATATTAATTATTGATGACTCACGACGAAAGTCTTCTTAGCATAAATATTCACAACTCATTTCCATCAGTATTCGCAACGCTTTTAACACAACAAGTGTTTCGTATAGTTAAAATAAATTCAAGAGAAGTTGTTATTAGCTCATAAAAGCACACTTCGTCCAAAATTTATTAGAATCGTGTTGTCTTGTGCAAACAATTTTTTTTAATAGGATTGATTAACACATTAAGTCTTGAAAGATAAACCTTTATCAAATGACTTTTGTGCAAGACTGATGGCGAAATTATGGCCTGGCATGCTTTAAGATATCACAGTACCAAATGTTTTCCATAGGCCTCAACGATAATGTTTTGTGAAATAAATATACTTTCTATCCTACCTCAGCATGTATGTTACACACTGTCATATAGAACAATGTGGGACTGTCAATTTGACAAGGACAAACCAGGTACTCCATTGCATTTAAGAGATAACTCTGATGGAACTAGACGGAGGTAAGAGTTATCTAGTTAAAACAGACTAATTTCCAGCCATGTGTACCATAATTATAAAAAAAATATTACAAAATGTGATCTAGATATGAATTAACATTATCTAGCATGTTGCCAAGTGGCTTAACTTTTTTAATGCTAACAGAAAGTACAAACTCTTACATGATGCACCAATCATAGTGTTGTTTTTTATTTTGTTATTTATTTCTGAATGATATGTTCCCTATACATTAAGCTCCGTCCTCCTGGGGTTGGACGATTGGTACCTATATCCAGCCTTAATGTTTTCAATAATCTTTGATCTAGCTCGGGACCATACAAGTAACAACTGTACTTAGTCTCGCTTGTCAAAAGCAATTTTTTAGGAATTACCAAGCTGTGTCTTATATTAATGTGTCAGTAATGGTCTTTGAACTATTTTAGCTGCTGTTTTCATACCTGTAATTTACTACCAAAAATAAATTTTGAGAATATTAATTGTGTTTTTTTCATATCAGCACTTATTGAACGTCACATGGGTGATACGGGATAATCGTATTTTGTAATAGCTAGGTCAAATGTCAATGTACCAAAGAGTATGTACCTTTACTACTTCAAATAGTACAATTCACCTAAGGGGCCCCGAGTGGCCGAGTGGTCTAAAGCGCTTTCCGTTACGGACCACTGCCATCTCACCTCTGTCTGCGTGTGTTCGAGTCTAAGATTCGGCAAATGTAGTTATGTGAGAAAGCTTGCCAGTAGCTTCTCGTGGGTCGGTGGTTCTTTCCGGGGTAGTCCGGGTTCTTCCTCCACCAAATAAAGCTGGCAGCCATGAATAGCCTATATTGTGCTGAAAAATGGCGTTAAACCATAAAAAACAAAAACAAACAAACCTAAAATATTGGACTTTATATTTGTTTGATGGATGCAGAACTTCACATAACAGAGACCGGTGGACGTGACACAATCTTATAATAAAGTATAAGCTTTGAACACTTTACACTGTTTGCAGATACATGAGGTAACTAATCCAATGTCATCATACAAAGGTCTACCTACCCATCCTCTTTGTAACACAAATATAAAGCTTTGCCTCCTTTGATGCGGTAAGCCAAATATAGTAGATCAAAGCTTCTAAGTTATCTAGATTGGGGTGATGGTCACCGGTGGACGTGACACAATCTTATAATAAAGTATAAGCTTTGAACACTTTACACTGTTTGCAGATACATGAGGTAACTAATCCAATGTCATCATACAAAGGTCTACGAACTCATCCTCTTTGTAACACAAATATAAAGCTTTGCCTCCTTTGATGCGGTAAGCCAAATATAGTAGATCAAAGCTTCTAAGTTATCTAGATTGGGGTGGTGATGAAATATTTGGGAATAAAATACAGAAAAAATGCCAAACGTAAACAGTGGTTAAAGCAAGTCAAATTGAGGAATGTGTGTATCTAAAATAGAAACGTAGCTTATGATACTGGAATTAAAGGAGACAAAAGCAGCAATGAGAAACAATGAGAAGTCAAAGTTTGATGATCTTTTCCTGGATAAATATATAGAGGTAGAGCCCCATAAGTCCAAGGACAGTCCGAAGGAAACTGTGCTATAACATCCCTTACAGGTACCTAAATTTCAGGCAAAGTTTTTTTTTCAATCTAATATGAAAGGTCGAATAATGTAGATATTGCTTATAATGTATATTTCTTCTACGTAAGATATTATCAATAATAAACTTAAGTTAGGCAGAAAAATACATAAACCAATCCAAACATACTATATCAGCTTTTTAACTTGTAACTTTTACTGTGTGAAATTATTAAATTACTTATATTTGCATCAAGACTGTGGGATAATATAATACTTCACAAATCTTTTCTTTTTTTCATACCCAATCACTGAAAGTATGAGTTGCTATTTCTTGAAATGGTATGTCTGGTGTAAGGGAGATAACTGAATGATATACATAGGGTGTGGTATTTTCATTTCCTCCGATATATTATCCATTTAAAAAAGATGAGTTCACAAACACATGAATATACTTCAATGCAATTAAATTATAGAAAACATACATTACTGATAAAGTAAAGACCTGAACTTCTAGCTCTTATATATAGTGGAGACCTCAAGAGTGATGTAACGATGTTTTCTGATAATGATGTAGTAGTGTTCTATCACATAGTTCAGTTTTTAACAATGCCGGCATGTTGAGCGCAGCCTTCAATAACCATGCAGATATGATCACATGCCAATTTTGTTTCTTTCGATGGGATGCAAAGTTTGAAGAACAGTGTGGACTTGAAAGGAATGAATGGTCACTGAGTGACTAAAATGATTTTATCACTCAGTAATGTTAGGCATAATATGGAAATTGCATAAAAACAGGTGGACAGAAAAAAATAGAATTGAAAGTCAGTAGTAGATTATAATTGGGCTTATACAAGTGTCCATGGGAAATGCGGACTTAAAGAAACTGCTCTTGTCTGTTGGTATTCTCTGCTGCTGCTTCAACACAAGTGAATGCAAGAAAACGTAACTAAATAAACTGCATGAACAATTGCAAGGCAAGAAAGTGTACAAAAATGGACAATTAGAGCAGGACAATTAAAATCAAAATGGGAAGGAATACCATATCTTTAATAAATTACCTAAAATACTAATACCAGAATATTCTGTATGATACAAGTGATCTATCTACAAGTGAACCAGTAGTCGTCTCTATCCCATGCATTAAAAGAACAATATACCTGATGTATGGTATACATGATTTTTCATCTTTTGTAGGTAAAATAGTCATTGTTTGGCCAAAATCAACTATATTATCTTAGCATAACTTATTTGGCTGCATGTATGTAATCTTGGAGCTAACTACACAGACATAAATATATTAGTCTGTGTGTCATATCTATAGTAACAAAAACGCCATCCAAAGCAAACTTGTGTTATTTTCTGAAGCTTTCAATCATGTTATTCTTAAAAGACTGTCAATATTTGACTAAAAATGTTCAGCATCCATTTGTTTTTTTCTGCATAAAACTAGTACAATTCATAAATGCCGCCCACATGTATACGTTTCTATGGATACAATGTGACGCTGTGCGGCTGTTCTTCCCTACAGGTATCACAGTACCAACTGTTTTCTATAGACATCACTGTCAATGTTTTGTGAAATAAATATACTTTCTAACCTACCTCAGCATGCATGGCACACACTGTCATAGAGAACCATGTTAGATTGTCAATTTAACAAGGACAAAACCAGGTATTCCCTTGCATTTAAGAGAGATAACTATGCTGGAACTAGACAGGGTTAAGAGTTATCTAGTCAAAAGCAGACACATTTTCAGCCATGTATACCACATTTTTAAACAATCATAAAAATACAAAATATAATCTAGATATGAATTAACATGACAGCATATATTTTCAAGAGTCTAAACTTTTTTAAGCTTAACAGAAAGTACAAACTCTTACATAATGCACCAACCAAAGTAAGTGTTATTAAATACTAAGTACCCCCACACCCATTAGCTAGGCCCACCTGGGGTTGTAAAATTGGTACTGTTATACCTGTACCTTTTTTGTGTTGGCACAAAACCTCTCTTTAAAAAAATGTTATATTTTCGTTGTATGTCCATGGAAATGCTCAACATGCAACCAGAACGATGAAAAATTATCTTGTTTTGTGCGATTAGAGTGTGGCAACTTCATCTCTTGGATTGTGAGCATAGTGTGCATCTAAATAATACCAACCGGTAATTGTTTGATTGTACTCTGTAGGTATACTTGTGTGTATAAACATTCCTAACCTTTTTATTCGATGGTAGCTTTTGAACATCAATCAAAACTTCGGGTGATGAATAATGTCACTGAATTGTGTAAACCCGTTTTATTTATTTATTAAATTCGTGTACTAGAGTTTCGTTTTTGGCGTGCAACGTTACCCGAAGGTGAATTATATATATATTGTGTTCTTTTCAAAATAGTGGTTAATCCTATGCCGCACGTGCGAAGTGTTTTTGATGAGATGAAACCAATGTTTTTTCATGCACAGATAATATATATGTATCATTTGTTTGTTTGATTATGATTTATCTTTTACGTAACTTTAACAATTGTTCAGTCATATCGCTACGATGTCTGCAGTGAGGCAGTTTACAGTGATGTCCAGCACTGGGGCATCATGCTGCAGACATGTATTATGATGTCCAACCCAGTCACATTATCCTGACACCAGGCCAACCAGTCCTAACACTAACCTCTTAATGCTGAGCGCCAAGCGAGGCAGCTGTTAGTACCATTTTTGTAAGTCTTTGGTATGACTCAGCCGGGGATCGAACCTACGACCTGTGTATAAATACCTCACCGCATGTAAAGCCGTTTGCATTAGAAAACGTCTTGTCAATAGGCGGTCTACTATAAGGACTCTGTTACGTGCTTAGGCTCGAATAAACAATAATATAGAAAGAGTGAAAATAACAAGATTGTAAAAACTTAATAAACAATTTATTGAGCACAAACATTTTCCAGAAAAGAAAAATAAACTTACGGTTTTAAGAATCAATTCCCAAAATTAATCCAAAAATAATTCAAAATATAATCCACTAGTGAAATTGCAAACGTCCTGGTAATAAAATGTCCTAATAATTTCCAGTTCGATCTTAGTGAAGCATCCCAGATGGAAGACGATGTCACGTGATGAAGTCAGTTCTGGTCTTATGAAATTCAATGAGGTCATATCGATTTATAGATAAATAACAAAATAAATCCTCTTGATCCAAACGAATTAATTTAAAATAACTCAAAACAACACAACCTAATATTCTAACAGCCCATCTTCTACTAAATGGTTCGCTCCAAAACATAATTTATATACCTGTTTTTACGTAAACAAGGAAGGGGTCACATGATCTTCTAGAATCTTTAGAACAAATTTACGTTAAAAAAATCTCGTGCACACCGTATGACCCAGATGAGAATCAGTTATTTTTACTCTCAAGAACTAAGAATAGAAAGATGTTTACAACAAAGCCCCATAATGTCCTTGGAATCAACCAATCATTTTAAAGCTTGTTTACAACTCTGAAGGCAGGTCAGAAATGAGGTCAACATCTGGTGTTTATTTGTAGAGTACAGGTCATCCCACTTTTAAAACAAAAATATCTCCCAATGAATGAATCTTAAACTTAAAATGTCAAATTTGAATCTGACAAACAAACATTTGAAACAAAAATTAATGACTTAAATCAAATATACGTAACAGACTCACACATCTCCAGCCATACAGGTATGTAATTTCTCGTATATATGATAACACTTTTGTACTACCACGTCAGTTTCTGCATGATTTGTAGCTTTGGTTTACGCCGAATAATGTACACGATTGTATTCTTGTTTACGACTTAGCAAAGGATTGTCTGGAATGTCTAGTATCTAGAGTGTCACAGCGGTAGAGCTGTCCAGTGTCTGGAATGTCCAACGTCCTGACTGTCCGGTGTTGTCCGGTGATGTACAGTGTCTGGAGGATCCTAGCTGTAGAGCTGTTCAGCATATGGAGTGTCTAGTATATGGAGTGTCCGGTCTTTTCCGGTTGTGTCCAGATGATTAGAGGGTCCCGAGCGTTCCGTGTATCAGAGGAATCGGGGTCTACGTGGTGCAAGCTGTAAAGTCAACCACAGGAATTGTAGCAGCTGTAAAGCTGAACTTAGCAGCCGTGTCCAGACAACGGAGTGTACCTGCTTGCATGTAATATTGTATCCGTGGGCTAATTTTGGTTGATGTAAAACCCATTGTATCTTTCGGGACTGTAAAATTACGTTTATGTATGTATGCATACACACACACACACACACACACACACACACACACACACACACACACACACACACACACATATATATATATATATATATATATATATATATATATATATATATATATATGTGTGTGTGTGTGTGTGTATGCATACATACATACATATATATATATATATATATATATATATATATATATATATATATATATATATGTGTGTGTGTGTGATATATATATATATATATATATATATATATATATATATATATATATATATATATATATATATATATATATATATATAATACAGCAGCAGCTTGCAGACCAGTTAAAATGCGTATATAGCTGAGGACTTCCCAGTCAGAGTGGAAAAAGGTTAGTGACAATTTCAATCCCGATGGTGACAAGAAAGCAAAGAAAGAAAGCTTCCTTACAATCATTACAATAATAATAATCGATTAATGTATCTATGTATTTGTTAGAAATAGTACTGCTCCTGTATTCGCCACTGTTCTAATTCGGTATGAAGATGCTTAGTGTGGAATATATCTGGATTAAATGGAAAACATTTATGAGAAAAAGTGTCTGATTTAATTAACTATGTTGATAAATTTGATATACAAGGATTTGTTGAAACGTTGTAATTATAGCTAAGGTTCATAGTAATGGTTATAAAATATGATACTGTAAGAACTAAATTAAAACTAGATAAATCAATTCAGGTACGATCTGTGTTTGTCTTGAATCTTTCTCAAGTATTTCAATATAGTCAGAGAAACGAGTATCTCAGACTTTTTGTTTGGTTAGTTGTATTTAACGCAAGCATGTTGAAGTGGAACTGAATTTTGACTATTTTTCTTTATGTCGTCTAAATACTGTTCACCCTGCAAAACGGTGTTTATGTAAATTAAATGGCTTACCTAAAAATGAAGAAGTATATTAATAATAAAATGACAATTCCGGTTGATTTTATTTCCAATACCGGTACTGGGCAAACTTTATCAGATATGAAGGTAATATAGACCTACTTAAAAAATTGAATTATACAGTAAAGACGAGGACAATGTCTGCTAATCAGACCGTAAGGGAGATAACTCACAATGGAGAACAAAATTCCACATCTATGTAAGATGACTGTTCAGGGGCGCTAATAAAACATGCGCATCAGACAAAGGCAAAGGCAAAAGGAAATCCCGGCATTCCCGGCAATTCGTCATCAGCACTATATTACATTTTTAAAGTGTATCGTCCTTTGGCATAGATGATAGATTGCAATTTATTTATATATTCCCTCAGAGGTCTGCAAAATTAGTCAGGATTTTAAACTTTCCAGATCTTCAAGCTATAAAGGGATTCGACTGGCCCTAATAATAGGGATAACAAGCATCAACAAAAAAGAAGATAACAGTTCAGAATAGATTTGTTCAATATTTTCTCATTCGTAAGGAAACTTATACTCTTCATAGATTTATAGATTCGGTAGTAAATGCATAAATATACATTTAATTAATATTAATTAGTAGCTGTGTCTTGATTATTTAAATAATTTCACCAGTTTCTAACACTAAACCTATTTTGAAATATAATGTGGGCAAATTGTGTTCTTTGAAAAAAGAAGTTTTAATTTTAGAATCAAAATCTGTGTTACGTATTTTGTGTACAGAAAATTTGTTTCCTGTGAGAATTTGTAGTTCCAGTTCCGGGTTCCAAAATGTACATAAACAAATTTAATGCATGAATTTACCTTTTTCAGATTTTTTTACATATTACCTCATTAATACATGAATTTACCTTTTTCAGATTTTTTTTTACCTATTACCTCACTTTCCAGATTTTATAAGATTGTTATATCACTTGGCCTCAATAAGCTTTTCTATGCTATATTTTTAGACCCTAGAAAGCAATCTGAACTATTATATTTTCGAAAAAAATACGAATATTTCTCCTGAAAACTGTTTAAAACATCATAATGGTATTTTCAATTACTGCGTCTCTCACATTTATTATTGACTTTGCGAATATCACGTTCTGTTGTTTGCATACTTGAAATGTTTTTGTTTTTTATACTCTGTAAACTCGTCCACATCGTCAGCTTTATGATCTAGTTTTTCAAATCGATAAAACAGCTTGTTTAGTTTATTCACAAACAAATGTAATAAATTGAAATGTAATAAATTGAAATGTAATAAACTGAAATGTAATAAATTGAAAGCTATTGTGTATGCTACATTAAAGTACAATGTTTACAATCAAGGTACTTTCTAATACTATTTTAAACACGTGTTATGCAATATAATATATAAAACCGTGCAATATGAAAAAAATACGAAACGATTCTGATAACATAATGTTAACGGAGAAAAAGAAATTGAATAAAATACTTGTTGTAGTGTTTAAAACCATTTTTCAGAACTCGATAGGCTATACATGTCGGCCAATCTTAATGGTGGAGGAAGAAACCGTGGAAAACCCCAGGAAAGAAACACCGACCCACGAAAAGCTACTGGCAAGCTTTCTCACATACCCACACTGACCAAGTATGGGACTCGAACCCACACAGACAGAGGTGAGATGGCAGTGTCCGTAACGGAGAGCGCTTTCGACCACTCGGACACTTAACAGTACACATATTCTTGATAATATAAAGAGCGGTAGTAGTTTCAGTAGGAATAACAACGACACCACCACCAATAACAACAACTACAATACAAATTAATAATAATAATAATAATAATAATAATAATAATATTGTTATTATTATTATTATTATTATTATTATTATTATTATTATTATTATTGTGGCTGTTATTATGATATGTTATTTAACCATCTCAACGAGAATTGTGTTCGTCAAACAAAAATTACCTGAACCAAGATATCGTGTTGACTGTTGACGTACTGTTTACGATGCATATGTCCTTCGCTCGAAGTATTACTGTGCTAATTAAGTGACCAGTGAAACAGTTCATTAGTGTCAACCGATATAGGTAGTACTGTGTTAAATAAGTAGTCCAGTGAAACAGTTCATTAGTGTCAACCGATATAGGTAGTACTGTGTTAAATAAGTAGTCCAGGGAAAGAATTCATTAGCGTCAACTAATATAAAATCCGTGTTTGAATAACATCAACAACAAAAGTATTAAACGTGACAAATCGTCGACATTTCAGCCAAACTTACGTTGGCATATTGTATGACTTTAGTATGGTCTGACCTGCCATTGGCATACTTGTGTACGTGTCATTTGGCATGTGTGTGTACCCATTCATTGCATACGGTACGAATGACTCATTTATGTGCTATTTCAAGTACGAATATTGACTCATCTAAGTGAAAACAGAAGAAATGAATATCAACAAATGTACACCCCAATGAATATGACCAAAAAATAGAAATATTATTGTTAACATTTTCAGACATCATTATATATATATATATATATATATATATATATATATATATATATATATATATATATATATATATATGATTTTAGACCGACATCCAATGCTTTCGTTCTGAAAATATATCGTGCAGTTAGCTTAGGGAAAATATGCCCTCCGTCCGTTCTATTTGTTGTTAGTTTGGATTCGGTACTTATTCTAATGATCGTTTTTTGTCATTGTCAATAGCAAATACACAACAAAAGTCAATTCTCTTGAATTATCCGGAGGGTTGTGCAATAATAACATTAAATGCTGACTTTAGAAGTTTTGGCAAGTGGGTGCTATGTGGCTGTTTAAATGAACATGCCCAGTTTGGCCTCATTTTCATATACAGGGAATTGATTGATCTAAACATGTTTTCCTATGTACATTCTGCACACTGTACAATAACATCATCTCCAAATAACTATGCCTCATTTATTTTCACGTTTATTTTGAAAGCACCCAATTTTTTTACACTCGGCTTATGTTCTAGATAATTGGAATTGTCTTTAAAAGTATCATTTTACTCTTCTGCTATTGAGTCTCATTAATAAATTCACAAACAAATTTCAGCGAAAACGATTGGTGCACATAACTTTACTTGCAATTGAAGAGATAACTTGGCAATTTCTCTAGAGTTCGATACTTACAACATAAATGTGTCCTTTCACTCTGTACTGCATTGCGGAGAATAATAGTGAATACAAATTCAACACGTTCATAACATCCACGTGGGTATTAAAGCCAGGTCATGATATTCCTACCAAATATATGGTCACAGCATGTATATTAACAAGGACTTTCTCTAGAACGTGCTTGACATATTTGCACTTGAACTACACATAGAACTTAACCACAGTAACTATGAATCAGAGTTACTAAGACGTTTAAGAACTGACTTTGACTGTAAACTGGACAAAACAACCAATTCATCAGTTTCAGATCTGGTCATTCCCCTTTCTCGTCGCACGAATGTACTTCCCTTATAGCCCGTAGACCGAACATTTAGCAAAAGAAGAACTTCCAGATCAACTCCTACTAAACCTTGTATATATAAAACTATAATGCTGTAAAACAAGTCATATTAATGAATGGACCCATACTGTAAAATTAATCTTCGCTTTGTTTTCCTGATTTTTAAAAAATAGATTATCACATAGTCGATACACTTTGTCAGTTTAATATGCTTTATCGGACAACATTGTTTTGTTTTCAATGAGCATTTTGGTGGTCATTTTTTGACTAGTTACAAAAGGAATTGGGGAAAATGGTCTGCCGTGTCTGAATATGGCCAATTTACTCCAACGGGTTGTTGTCATGTATAACATATCATAACATGAAAGATTGCTGAAACACCTAGACAAGAAAAACATGAAAAATAGGGGTATCGCTCAATTGACAGCGGGCGTGTGGGGTGGGGTAGGGCGTGGTGTGGGGCTGGGGGTGGCGGTATACCTGAAGCATGGAATCAGCACTATATACAAGCGTGGCTTAGATGTTAACTTACAGAAGTAAATAACCCACATCTGTTCACAGAAGAATGTGCACATAAACCGGTATAGCAAAACAAAATAACCTTTTCCAACCACATCATATTTACGCGGTAAATATATGATGCAATTCCGACTGAAAATACTGCAAATATCCTCTCACAAAAAAAAATGTTACAATAACTATGGAAATTTCTACATACAGTAGTACGGCTTTCACATGAATATCACAACAATGTAACGGTCAGTCATGAACATCACAACAATGTAAAGGTCAGTTATGAGTCACAACAATATAACGATCAGTTATGAAAGTCACAACAATGTAACGGTCAGTTATGAAAGTCACAACAATGTAACGGTCAGTTGTGAAAGTCACAACAATGTAACGGTCAGTTATGAAAGTTAGACTCTATTTTATGTAAACATGCATCGTCAACTGTGCTCTAACTAACATTGCATCAAACAATGGGACATCGCGCTCATTGGATATTGTGTTGAAAAATTATTTTGCTTGTGAAAAAACGGTCTGCTTATTTGGAAGGACGCATGTTCTTTGGTGTAAAGTTTCAAAGAAAAATATAATCTTCTGTAAACCTTAATTCTAGTTCAATTATTTTTGGGGCTTTTTTCACGCACATCAAATGATAGGTGCAACGTCATTCAGAATGAACAAATTTGTTCGTTCTTCTTTCTATCTAAATAATGTTCACTGGAATACAAACTATGTGAGCTGGATATTATTCAACTCGTTTTCTAAGTTCTATATTAAATCATTACCCAGATTAGATCATCTACATCTGCAACGTTTATGTCCTATTTTGTATGCTTGCTTGCATTTTCTAATAAATGATATTAAATTCATACCTTCTTCATCATTATTATGCCATACATAACACGATTGTTTGGAATGCTTTCCGAAATCATCAATGTAAATTGTTATATTTCTTTTTTTTTTGGTCCTGTTCTCCATATTTCTAAAAGATATGTTATAATGAAGTAAATATTCATTGATTGGTTTTTATGTCAGAAACAAGGACAGTGGACACACACACACACACACGGAAAACACACACACATACACATTAACACATACACACACATACATTAACACACACACACACACACACACACACTTACATGCCAGAGCTTAAAATATGCATGTGTATGACTTATTTGCATTGATAATACCTGAAAATAAGAGTGCTAGATCTCGTTTCCGATAAGTGCAAATCGATTCATCCTGACCTTTTCCTAATACTAGCCTGCTAGCCTTAATATAAATGTACGCTGAAATTTGGGACGACATTGTAGTAAATAGTCTCAATCATTTCATCAAATTAAATGTATAATGACTGGTTCATAAAAGATATTGATCATGATTATTTGAGTGATTATAAACATTTAAGCTCACATAAAGGAACAAAATTTGTTGTTCACATTTCTTTGGAAATATTCTTTTTTAGGAACTTTAATTATCATAGCCATGTTTGGCTATATGCACTTAGATTAATACATCATATTAATATTTTTCACAGATTCTAGTACATGTATCAGGTAAGGCGCTGTACAGTCGTCACGTTTTTTACAATTGACCTTAACCTTAAGTGATGCAGAGATTACATCTGAAAAATAATATGAAACAAACAATAGAAATTCAGAATATTGGGGACAGTACACTGTTTGCAAATGGTTTGGTCTAGCTTTACAAATGTAGTTTAAAAATCGCTTTTTTTAAACGATAACAATACCAATACTTTCGGAAGAGAATCGTTTGGTATAATGAGAAAGTCTTCAGCGAAATATAAACTGCTTCGGTGCTAAATAAAAGCCTGTTTCGAGATTAAGCAGTTTCTGCATCGAGAGTAAACAAAAATTGCTTCGATATTAAACAAATACTGCTTCGAGATTACACACACTAGGTTGCTTCACATAAGAGCTAGAGAAAAGTTCTGTTGAATGTATTGACTCGGTTATAGCAAAATCCCGTAAATGCAAAATTCCTCTGAAAATCCAGGAAATCTATCAGTACGTGTGTTCCGCACTTGATAGAAAAATCTGCATGTGTGGACACAGCTGACGGAACGATGTTGTTGAAGTAAACATTCTCTAGTAAGGGATAGTCAATGTGGTGGTTTATAAATAATACACACATCAACATTCAGGATATGGTTTCAGGTCGCCCGAAGGTACGATTATGATAAGTGTAAAGCGCTTAGAGCTTCGAAAGATTAGGCGCTATACAAAGTCCTCATTATTATTATTATTATTATTATTATTATTATTAATATTATTACTATTATTATTATTATTATTATTATTATTATTATTATTATTATATGACACAGAAATATCGATGAACAATATATAAATTAGATTTTTTGTTTAGTATATATAATGTTTTACACTTTCTATACATTTTCAATTTTTCAGTGTGAGTGAAACTGACAACGAATTGGGATTTATATAATTTCGATTCGATACGTCTAAATATATTTATTACCGTACATCAGAGGAAACTCCTAAATATCAATAGTGTGAGTGTGTCATACGGAAATAAAAAGCGAACACCTGTGTCATGCGTTACATCACCCATAAGATATTTACTGTGTCTGTAATAAAGGTATTTGCAATCTTTGCTTTATTTGCAATATAAAATCAGGTAAAATGAGATAAAATAGAACGTATGTTATTACATAATGGTGTTAGTACTAAAAGGAACATTTTCCTGTAAGTTTATAAATAAAGCTCATCGTTCATAATAAACGTCGGTTAAAGTATAAGTTTTCCCAAAGTATTTTGTAATTCAAGACGAAAAGAATTGTTTTATTTCTTTAATCCTAAATTAATATGTTATTGGAAAAATAAAGAGAAATAATAAATAATGTAATCAGGCCAAAGCTTTCAAGCTATCTATATACTGATCTTAGAGAGATGGTGATGTGCCATTACTTCAATTTTCCTAAGTATGTTGAGAAAAACATTTCCTGAAAGAAAAATCGATAAACACCATATGTCGAGAAACAAAGGATAGGTTGGGGGATGAGGGATAGAAGAATGAAAGAAGAGAGTTAATATTGGGAATGGAAGTGAAGGATACAAAAAATATCAGGAACCACAACAAAGGAAAGAGTCGCAAAATACGCAGTGTATGTCACTTTCTAACACCTTAATTAAGTCTTCGACAGAATGATACTAATTAAGTTATGATGCTCCAAACCTGATTAGAGTGATTACGTCACCCAATTAATTGTCTCAGAGATGAAGACAAACAATGACCTCAAGTTTTGTATTACTTGAACGCAACTGATGTTAAATATTACAGACATTTATATCGGTTTAGTAAAACCTGCAAAATTTCCCATATAATGGAAATACACTCTGCACTGTTAACATTGACTTGTCAGTAAAGCATGTCACACTGCCCTATTTCCTTCATTTTCCTTTATCCAGTCAGAAACTTGGACTAGAAAATTTACTTTTTCCAAGTTATATTTTAAGCCTTATTTTAATATTAAGTTTCCAGTACAAAGGTTAAAAAAAGACTTTGGAATTTATGGCATGAAATACACTGTTGCATTATCCACATCAAAACATCTGTGTTTAGGTTCTGCTTGAACATGACCTCTTAAATACGCAAACCTCAATTGTATGTCTCTCTCTTTGACATAATTTGTCCTCTAGGATAAGGGCTTCATAGTGTGTCTCCATATAACGTAGACATACCTCAATGTTATGTCTCCATATAAAGTAATTTGTATTCTAGGATAAAGATACCTCAATGTTATGTCTGCATATAAAGTAATTTGTATTCTAGAATAATCATACCTCAATGTTATGTCTCCTTATAAAGTAATTTGTATTTTAGATTAAATATACCCCAATTTTATGTCTCAATATAACGTAATTTGTGTTATAGATTAAATATACCTCAATGTGATGTCTCCATATAAAGCAATTTGTATTATAGGATTAACCTACCTCAATTTTATGACTCACTATAACGTACGGTGTTGTTTGGATATGCCTACCTCCATTTTATATCTCCCTTGCATGTAAGATTTACGCTAGGAGAGCCAAAAAACACTTACTGTGGGCTGATATGACCCGCGTATTATTTTTTAAGTTTGAAAGTTTTTTAAATGTACAAGTAGGGACGATTACTCACTTCCACAAATTAAATATAATCCATGGGTGTACTTAGCATGAATACTGACTAATATTAGAACACCAACCCCCCACCCCACCCCACCCCTTAAAAACTACTTTTACATTTTACCCACAGTGTACACTATACAGCAGCAGCCAATGGAATCATAAATACCTCACTCGATATTTAAAAGAGATGTTCCAGAATAAATGAACATAATGTATGTATACGTTCACGAAAACAAGCGTAAGTATAACGTATATTTAAAAATTCTACTAAATGTGTTGAAAACAATCCTTTAGGAATATGCCCATGGATTAGAGAAACAAATATTATGGAAATTAAATTGATATACAAAATGTGATTATTATATGTGTATTTTAAGAACTGACTATCCTATTTGACAGAATACATTAAATAATGAAGCTTGTAACAGTACACAATGCATATCTTTGCATCTCTACGATTGTTCGTTTCTAATCTATTTTCAGGCTTCGTGAGTTCATAAAATATCAAGTCCAGTTCTAAAATGTATTGTGTTGACCCACATCTGGTCATTGATTTTTCGTTTAGTGACATACAAACTTATAGTGCCCATAGTATGTCCTTAAATGTAATTAGTAATTTCCAATCGAATCTTCGAAAAGCCAGATATTTTAACAGATTTATTAGAACATTATTGTTTCTCACTTTGTACCGATGTTTTAAAGAAAAAATGTTCAAATGTTTTCACCGCCAATGCTTGTCAAAATAGGAATAAATTAACTCGTTACATAGATTTCATTAGAAATATACGCTCATGACAGATTCTCTATCATTCATATGGCGGCTGACAAAGTGACTTATGTTAACCACATTTTATGTGGCTACAACACTCAACTAAATTCCTCATCCAACAGATATGTACCATTGTTTGTTTTCCATTGTAATCTTAATTGCAGGTCGCTGTCAGAGAGTTTCGGTCAAGGAACATCAACATACTTTTCACTGTCCAGCAATCAGTACGTGTGTCCTCTGTTGTACCTGATTAACAGTGTCAAGCACTACGCAAGGCAAAAATTACTGACGTACCAATCTATTACATATGAAATCTAACAACATGCTCATAATTCTTTGGTGTATAGTGTTTACAATTCAAGCACTTGTGAGGAACTGCACTTTACTCTCTCTCTCTCTCTCTCTCTCTCTCTCTCTCTCTCTCTCTCTCTCTCTCTCTCTCTCTCGATCGATCGATCGACCACTCCGTTGGCATAGCGGTTAGAGCGTTCGGCTCTAATGTGGGATATCATGAGTTCGATTCACGGCCGTGTCGTACCAAAGACTTACAAAATTTGGACTAACAACTACCTAGCTTGGAGCCCGGCATTAAGAGGTTGGTGTTAGGACTGGTCGACCTGTTGTCAGGATAATGTGACTGAGTAGAACATCATGCTACATGTCTGTGGTATGATGCCCCAGTGCTAAATATCACTGTAAATTGCCACACTGCAGACATCAGAGCGATATGACTCAAAAAATGTTAAAGTTACGTTAAAAATCAAAATTGCACACTGAAAATAGCGAAACAAGGTCTGTCTAACGCGACTGTAAACATTTTCAGAAATCAGTAATAAGTTTCATCCTGTCAGCACGATCAATAAGTAATTTATTTGATCCACTAAATATTTAATTTGGAAATTTACAAATTCAAAAATAGATGATTTTGAACATATAGGAGTGTATAATAATACTACCCCTTTAGAAAGCATTCACAAAAGTTTGTATTCAAAATATGTATGTCAATTGTTGGGTTAGGGATATTAAAGTGCATATAGCCTTTCTTGTGTGTTGTTTTAGATTCGAAAAGAGATATTTAGGCTAATATAAGTGTCTGCAGTGCAAATGTTTCTGGTAGTAACAAAGGTAGTAAGAAATATGTCATCTCTTTGTATATTAAAATTTTGTACCTTCTCCATTAATAGAGCATCGATACTTAATTGAATTTAGAAGAGTTTGATGTTGGGGAAAATTAAAATTACGAAAGACTGAATTTCAGATTTCTTAGAAACTAAAGTGAAGAATGACAATATTCTGCTGTATTCTGCCATTTTCTCGATGTCAATGCAAAAACATGTTCATTATTGATTTAAGCGACAATAGTTGCTAAAAGTTAATTTATATATTTGAAGCTTATACCGTATGTTTCTTGTATAAGCCTATGTTAAGTCATCAGTATTATATGAATTGCTGCGAGTAGGTGCAAAGATGAAAAGATGGAACCTGAGTTAATGTATTGTGGTGTATACGTGTTTCTTGTAGATTACAATTTAACTAAAAAAACAAATGTATGATTTGTTGGAGACGTTTTATATGATTTCAACTGTCATTATTCAAGGTGGCTGTTATACGGCCAACATGTCGGACTGTTACCCATTTTCTCTTCAGCAAATTAAGGTCATTTGTCAGCCATTTAGGTTACTAACAATTGTAGTTGGATTCGTGTGGATTAAGGAAGAATATTTGTTAAATTTTATTTAGGGTCCAACGATCCAAAGCTAAAATCATTGTCTAAAAGATGGTAAGTAGTTTTAATAGAAAAACACCAGTTCTTTATAATGTACAGCTACTAAAGTCAAACAACCGCATCAGTTTTTCATAATATACAGTTACGAAAGTCAAACAACAACAGTTCTTTATAATGTACAATTACTAAAGTCAAATAATAAATCCAGTTTTTCATAATGTACAGCTACTAAAATCAAACAACAACACCAGGTTTTCATAATGTACAGCTACTAAAATCAAACAACACCACCAGGTTTTCATAATGTACAGTTACTAAAGTCACATAATCATATTAAAGTTACATGACAGTTCTGGACAAATGGTTATTCGTGCTTTGCATATGAGTAAAGAAGAATATTGACCTTGGTGTCGAAATGACAGGTCAGTGATACAGGAAAGAACACAATTTGGGTTCTGAAGAACAATTTCAGTTATCGAATATGATTTTACCATACATCGTTTGTATTCTTTTCCACAGAGAAATGATAGGGCATTTACCATATAAGTATTATTATCATTGACCGGACACTTTTACAAAAGGACACTTCACCCCAGTGTTGTTTTTACATAGATTTTACATTTAAAACAAGACAAAGTTAACAAAGGTCTGATTTAGATGTCATACGTGCTAATACTTTCAAATATGTTTATGAACGTTGATTTAAAGCAAGCACAGTTTATTTAGTTAAGGAAAGTTTTATTGTCTCTGACTCAACTTACATATCAAAATTAATGGAATAAAAATATTTGTCTGTATCACTCATGTCCCAAAACTAAATATCGGACTAGATGAACGATGATCTATATTATTTTGTATCACTCATGTCCGAAAACTAAATGTATGCCCTTATCGGAATATATGAACGATGATCTATATTGATAGTTGATATTGTGTTTGGGTGACAGTGCCCTACTTCCAAGCAAATCCACCACAAAAAGAACACAACAATAAGAGTGAGTCTGCATCAGATGTTAAGGCAAGAATGAGCCATTTTTAGATACACAATGTTAAATTCCCTCTACTTGACCTAGGCCGTAATTGCCATTTACGGTAATACAAATTCACTTTTTTAATATAATTTTCCGTTCTAGAAGATTCTAAATCAGAGTAAAAACTGTATGTTTTATTTCAAATTCAGCTAAACGTGTTTGTACTAAAAAAACAACGATATGAACACCCAGTCCACACTCATAAATAAATATGAGCACGTGTTAATCTTACTGCTCAACGTGAATTTGAGTTTGGATAGAGTCAAGTAAATATATTGATATGCATAACATACAGTCATTAAGAAAAGCCAAGAAATAATACAGTTAATTATACAGGACTAAAGTCATTCACTAGAAGAGTAAATATAAAATCTAGTTGACTGAAACATTTTTGTACCAGATGAGTGAAATAAAAATACACGTTGTCATTGATGACCATTTCAGAAACAATGTTTAACGTAAAACATATGATATTATGAAAGTCGATAGGAGTAATGGGAACATATCATAGTTAGATAGACGACCGTAATTCAAACATCGGTGGGATGGTATAAGGACACACGGAAAGTCCTAAAATGGTCCATAATTTGTACGTGTAGATTTTATTATGGAGTCTAAAGTGTTTATATTGTGAAAAGTATTTATGAGGTCAAAATATTTATACGGACAACGGGAAAGGTAATGTTAAAAGTTTGAACAATAATTCAATACGTCACATATACTATCCAACACATCACATATACAATCAATCACTGAGTTTTGATTAATATCCGAAACACCCAAACGCCCATAACCCAACAAAAGGGTAGGAAGTATGGATATACATATTTTCACATAACAATACAAACGTGTTATCACATGAGAGGGTATGATATAAAAAGGGGAGATGACCGTGACACGCTACACTATAATACAGAAGGGAAAAAAGAATTAGGAAGTCATGTTTTAATTGTCAACAACAGACATACACAAACACATACAACACATAATTATTTTTGCAAATAAAATTAATATCTCTTGAGATCTAGGTGATCCTGAAGGGTTCCTGAAACTGTCAACCGAAGGTAATTAACACATATCACACCACTTCATTGTTCTTTTTCACATCAAACATCTTTGCAGGTTGGGTCCATGCACAATCCGTCTGATACCATTACATTGTCATATATCACTGTGTCCGTAATTTAGATGATTGTCCATGATGCATTCACATAGACATTGTTGTCCGGGTAAAACATCATCTTCTAAACAAGCTTATAAGATTATACAGTGCTAAAGGGGAATACATGTTGACTTAGTCTTCAGTAGGTGAAACAATGCGATATTGCACTTGTATATACAGCCTGAAGATAGATATAAACTGACTGAAATGTTCAACAAACGCGCATTTCAAAGTTGGGGTCTCTCTTGCAGGCAGAAAAGAGCGGACGTTGCATTAATATAGGCACGTAAGCATTTGTCGTACAGTGTATAATTACGGTAAACATTAATTGTCATTCCTATAAATACTGAGACAGTTAAATCTAATAATGTCAAGATAATAGGATCCTTTTAAAACAATTATATCCAATGGTCCTTTTCGTGGCCACCAATATCTATTACAAAATAGGTACATATCAATCATTACCAAATCAAGTAAGACTTAAATCGCTTTCCCCAAGATTCGATGGTGTTGAAGTGTTTTATGTATCTTATTCTTAATATAAAAAGCAAAACAATAAAGACATCTGAGTTTGAAAAGCATTCATCATGAAAATGGTAATTTAGTACATCATAAATGTATATTTTTTGCACTGTCTGTCTCTTTCTTTCCAGTTAGTCCTCTTCACTTTGCTCTAGTTCTCTCAACGCGTATAGGTTTTTAAAAACACTATTTCGTGCCGCTTATCATGTTTGTTCTCGTTTTTCATATGACCCTCTAAAAACCAGCCTCCTTTCTTCTAACAATAATAACAAAAAGCTTTACCGTAGTCTCTCGCGTCCTGTTCTCCTCTTGCTCTGACGTCATTGACATTCTAGCAGTTATCTTGACTTCTTTGTAATGAGTAATCCGTATTCTTATCTGAATTATACTATAAAATTACTCTCTGTAAATCTCTGACTAGAAAAGTGATCTGCGTTTACTCTTCTTCTTCTTCACAGTCTGAAATGAATGAAGTATGCACTCATAGATTAAGAGAGATCTCAATATATATGGAGTGAACTTGTATTATACAAGATATGTTAAATAGGTTAAGAGAGATCTCAATATATATGGAGTGAACTTGTATTATACAAGATATGTTAAATAGGTTAGTTAGTTAGTATGATGGGCTTTAAGTGATTCGTCCATTACGGCTCTTATCACTGTTTTATCTCCCAATGGGGAGTTATTTAATTTATCCTGAGGGTGGGAATGGTGCCGCGCACCCTGCAGGCGTTTATATGCTTATAAAGAAGCACTTATTTAATTAGGCCATCACCACGGGGCAATTATTGAACTGCCTCTGGGTGAATGTAGGGCCATGGGGTGGGTAGGAATAGAACCCACACACACCCACCCATTCAGTATTCATTGGATGTGCCTACCTCTGCAATAGCAGTAAAGAAAAGCGAGAGAAAAATAGTTTTCTCATATCGCCTGTATCTGCATAGTTATTGGGCGTGCGTGCACGCGATTTAACTGCTGCAGGCAGCAAGGGAGGCGAAGAGCCAAGCACGCGCTCATGCATCAAATTCAGTCCAGTTGTACTAATGGACAGCCTAACAGCCAATAATGTGTAAGCCACCTGTGCAATTAGCCAAATATCCAAGTTGTAAATATTTATTAATCGTCCTAACATAAGAAAAGGGACCTAGTACCATGAGCGTACATACAAGGTCCCTAGGAATTTAAAAATTACTTTTAATTAGGTAAAAAGGTACTTTTCGAATCGAGGAGTACCAGCCCTATTAAGGGCAAATTGCCATATTTTAATTACATAAAAGGGGACTCATTTGGTATCGAGTACCCCTCTTTGACTAACCATTTGGCCCTGAAAAGACAAATTTGACCTTTTTGGCATTACCTTCAACAAATTTATAACCGAAATCCCCTACCATTGACTACACTTTTATGTGTCGCTTAGACATTTAATTTTTAAATTCCTAGGGACCTTGTATGTACGCTCATGTTAAATAGGTTAAGAGAGATCTCAATATATATGGAGTGAACTTGTATTATACAAGATATGTTAAATAGGTCGATATGAAGTATTTTCAATGGACTCAAAAGAATTACAAAATGGTTGCAGTGAAAAGTTGTACACGAAAGGATCTGAAATATATATTAATATGTTCTCCTGACACTATTGTTAGTAGCCACTGGATTGTACGTTTCGACAATGCAGTTTGACAAGAGTGTTTGTGTCGAAAACCTGAATGTGATATATGGAGGAGCTGATGCTCGTTAAGATATTCAAAAAGATGTTTGCTGCCATGTAGGGCATTGATTTCAGTTACTTTGTGACTACTGTTGCTAATTTCATGGAAGTGATACTACAGAAAATTGCTTCTATTATAGACACAGAGATTGATAATGCCGACATTTTCAGAGTTTTTATTTATATGATTAGTGTCAGGTATTGTTGTGAAGGAAATATTGAAACAAATATCATTGGATGAGCTTTACTTTATAAAGGCAGCAAGTTTAGTTAAATTTAGTAAAGACTCTATGGTAAACAGTGTTTTTTATACTAATAAACTTAAACATAAACTGATATAGATTACTCGATTCCCTAATAACTAATTAGTATATCGAATTTATCACTTGATTGATCACAGTAATAAACATAGCAAAATAAACAAAGAAAGTCTAGATAATAATTGGTTGACGACTTACAAACGTTTAAAATAGTCCCATTAACGTTAATATTGAAAGTACCACAGTCTCTACGCCAATTCAATTATCCATATAGAATGATACTACCATTGCTAAAACTTGTAACCAGTATCTGAAATTCCATTTTCAATGGTACATCCACAAGTGTTTCAATTTGCAAGACACGAGAACGTGCTTGATTAACTCCTAAGTGAAAACATATTCATTTATTTATTTACCTGTTTCGGACAAAATAAGTAACTATCTGTTACATATTTGTTTAGGAATTATAACTTGTCTAATAGAGAATGACTTAAATTATGTGTACATTTACGAAAATATCTTCGAAACAAATGTAGGTCTTAAAGAATGTGCAACTGGTTTTCACAAAATATCTCCTGTTTACAAGAGTAGAACAAAATGTGCAACTGATGTGAATGGTGGAGTAATTTATGCTATAGACTTACAATATGAAAACCAATTTGAACAAGGATGTTACCACAAAAGCTCATACCCAGATAACACACATAAATTTGCTTACAATTTAGAAATTTTGCTTTGATAATCAAGTATTTGCTGATGTGATGGCTTAATAGAATGCAATAAAGTAAGCCTCTTCAAACACTTTTATGGTTTATTCCGTTTTCTACTGGGTTTTTGTTTTGACAGTATAGATGATATTTTACCAAAACCTTATAACGTTCTAAATCAGATCGATCTCATTTTTTATAAAATTTTCTATAATTTGTCTACCAATATTTCATTTTAATTCTGAGAATGAGAGCTATCTTCAGTGAAGATAACTGAGATTGCATGGAGTCTACAAAATTGTATACCTATAAGTTTTTAAATTGTTAAATTTGATGTAATCATGTGTAAATCAGATGCCAATTTTACGTCGCAAATCTTTTGCCTGATTCTTGTAATGCCTTTTGCCATTTACAATGTTTTTGAGTTGCTCATGTATACACTTGTAATTTCATGTAAAAATTTCCAACTGTATGATTTTAAGTAGAGATAAGTACGAAATAAATATATCTAAATCAAAAGAGCAAATGGCATAATGACCACAAAATTAATAGTCACAATCTCTTTAATTCTAATTGGTGACACTCTCTACTTTAATTAGACGTCGCGAGGTAGAATCCAGGAATATCAACTGATATCAAATCCGTGTTTTAACAAATAAAAAAATGCAAAATACAAACAATAACAACAACGGTATATATATATATATATATATATATATATACACATACATACATACATACATACATACATACATACATACATATATATATATATATATATATATATATATATATATATATATATATATATATATATATCTATCTATATATATATATATATATATATATATATATATATATATATATATATATATATATATATATATATTAATCTGACATATCGTCATCATTTCAGTATAAATACTATCTGCACTTTCATTTAATATAAGCATAGTTTTCTGTCAAATATGACAGAATTTGGACATTGTTGAACCTCTTTATCTACCGAACGAAATAAAAAACATTAACTTAATTAGTGAAAAGCGAATAGATGAATATAAACACAAAGGCGCGAGACACTTGATAAGGCATTTAGAACACACACACACACACACACACACACACACACACACACACACACAATTCAGCCTGACATAACTTCATGATTGCATAATGTCAGAACTTTGATTTAATATGAACAAGGTTTTCCCTCTACAATATTTTACCTATGAATGAATGATCACTACAAATACCAACATTAACTCACATAGGTGTACAAATAATAAGCAAAGTTAATGAAAGGTATAAGGCATTGAAACTGACGTTAAACAATGATATTAAAATTAAATATTTCAGAGATCGTTATCAATATTTACTTAGGAGGGAAAACCCATCCTCTAGTCACAAGAGCGTTGTTCCTAATATCCACAGAGTGTCATTTACGCTACAAATGTCCGAGTCTCTTTAGTCCATTGTTCGGTGGCCTAAATATATAATTTATCAGAAACAGATCTCTTTTGTCCTTTTTCAGGTCCTCTGCTTTTACCCCCAGAAAGGCGATTTCCCTAGGTTAAGTGGAGGTTAGCAAAATATCACCAAACAAAGGGTCACTTAAAAAAGCTATTATGGTAACCGAAAAAGTGGGTCTTCGTTGACGTTTATTGACCAGTCCAGAGTTAGCCATAGCTACGTATATAGGAAAGTGGATCATTCTGTCAGAATCAGTTAAATGTATAATCCATTAATAGGCATCAATGTCAGTATGATAATAACTAATTTATTCATTCCAAACAAAAGAGGAAGAAAAAAGGAAAGAAGAGATGGCTCTCATAAACACTGCTTTCACCAATTAGTCACAGTATATTCAAGTGATTGCATAATATTTCTTATCATATGATGGAAAACATTAATTGCTTCCATTCATTATAATGGGTTTGTCACACTTAAGATAGTTACATTCTGGGCACTAGCCTAAAAATATCGAACAACCTTCTGAATAACGAATGAGCAGCATCAATGTATCATACGACGGTTCTGTACCTATCAATAGTGACAAAATATACCAGGATGCACCAATTGTCATTAATTCTGAATTAATATACTTTTAGATATAGTACAAGCTAAACGAAGGACTTAGAGACTTTTGTAACCTTTAGTTATTTTATAAATCAGAAAAGATACAACATTATAAGGAATTTTAGAGAAGTAGTATAATATATAGCATCTTAAAGAAAACCTTAGGAGTAAAAAAAGCGAAACGGCCATGTTGATACCAATGTATATCAAACATAAAATGCACTGGCAAAGTGTATCAATTAAAATTAGTTGTTTTAATTGCCAAATCAATCGAAAGTTCTATGAAACAGAATGCACTTTATCGCATTCATACTTAAGCATTAAGTATAATGGTAGAATTATGTTACCTATGCAACCTTATCAATAAAGCTAAGCGGTTTAAGTCGTGTGCAAAATTATATTTCCAAACATGTATCTTCTTCTAACGCGTGACAAATAGAGGTGGGTTGTGTTTTAAATCGCAAGATATTACAAGGAATATAAAAGACTTGAACAACAAACGATTACACACGCCAAAGTCTAATAATGGACTTCAGAAAGGAAAAAAAGACTAAAAAAATACCTAGAAATAGGTAAAGAATAAACAGGAAGAATCTCAAATATATTGAAGCAGAGAAGATATATATAATACATAGATCTAACATATACATAAGTAAACAGACAAAGGATCACAAAGGAAACAAGTCACTCCATTAAAATAAAGTATCATTAGTTGATACCCATAATGATGAAAAAATAAATGTTGAGCTTTACAAAGTAATTTGAACTCGTGTGGGACATTTGGTGGGGGTCATAGTTGAGACAAAGCTGAGAATGTGTATTCAATGTTACTGACATTAAAGAGTTGAGCAATTGCATCGTCTTTGAGAAGCTTGCGTAACCTGTGCAATTAACCTAAGAACTGGCACATGTAATGACAGCGACGTACTTGTCGACGACGTAATTTGATCCACTATTCCTTGTATAAGTGCTGAAATATATTAAAGAATATTTGGA
The DNA here is from genome assembly GCA_029339505.1 of Unio delphinus. NCBI lineage: Eukaryota > Metazoa > Mollusca > Bivalvia > Unionida > Unionidae > Unio > Unio delphinus. The sequence goes on along the minus strand of JAQISU010000229.1, from coordinate 4,123,221 downwards.
TAGGTGTGAAATACACTTTGATCTGTGTACCTCGTGAGATGATGATAAAGTTTCTAAAGTCACAGTTGTTTCTATGCAGCGTCTGTACTTCCTTGTAGTGTATTTTTAAAATGAAAGTAAAGTTAGTAATTGACTTGTAGAATCTTTGTTTATAAAATCAAAGCAAAACGCACGCACACACAGGTAACAACCATGTATTACACACACACACACACACACACACACACACACACACACACACATACATACATACATACATACATACATACATACATACATACATACATACATACATACACATATATATATATATATATATATATATATATATATATATATATATATATATATATATATATATATATATATATATATATATAATCCAGCATGCTTTAGACCATACAAATAAATTAAAAATAAATAAGTTTTCTGAAAGTTATTTTTAATAGTAATTAAGAAACAAGGTTTAAAACTATATAGAAAAAAATGCTGCATCAAATAACAAATTAAAATCGATGGCAGAGGCTACAAAATAAGAAGCAAAGCTAAAGATACCAAACGTTAAAACGGAGCGGCAAAATAAATATAACAATTTTAAAAAAATAGCACGAAGGCTTGATTGAATTTCATACATATAATTAGCTTTAAAAGTATTGATTTTGCAGGATTCACCTTTCCAAACATTAATTTGTCATTTGATTTCATTATACCTGCTAGAATATCAGACTTCCTTTGGAATGGCATTCCATGGATTAACTTCTGAAATATCTTACTTTTTTATTGGACATTCCACAAAATAGCTGCTGGCACATCTGGTAGGGCATTCAAAGACATAGATGCTGGCATTACGGACATGACTGCTGCCACATCTAGCCTCATTTGGTATCCCACGGCTTAACTGTTAGAATAACTGGCCTTTTTATCTTTTGAAATAATTCATTCATTAACGATATTGTATACACATTTTAGAAACCTAAACTAGAGTGTTTCTAATTTACGTTGTAGCCTCTAACAATGCATAAAAGGGGACATTAATGTTATGTTTGTCATGATAAAAGTGAGCATCCAAACGCATTTGTCTTTAAGCCGTTTTACAGATAGTGGTGAACTATATTTCACAAGTTAGATAATGGTTAATATAGACACCAAGATTAAATACAAACGCAAATTATTGTGTAAATGGTATTGTTAAATAACAAAATGTTTGACCTACTGATTAAATTAAGTAAATGACAGTTATTTACATCATATCCATTTTATTTTAATATAGCTGTGTGTATTACTCTTGTACCAGATTTGTCATGTATATCAGTGTGTGTATGTGTGTGTGTGTGTGTGTGTGTACATGTGTGTATGTGTGTGATTAAGATTTTTAACGAATCTTTAACAAATTTTCAGTAATATCGTTACGATGTCTGCAGTGTGGCAGTTTATAGTGATGTCTAGCAATGGGGCATCATGCCACAGACATATAGCATGATGTTTCACCCAGTCACATTATTCTGACACCAGGCCGACCATTCCTTACTCTATCCTCTTAATGCTGAGCGCCAAGCGATGCAGCTATTAGTACCACTTTTTTTTTTAAAAAAAGCCTTTGGTATGACTCTGCCGGGGATGGAACCCACAACATCCCGCTTCCGCGGCAGACGCTCTAACCACTAGGCCACCGGAGCGGTTTATAATTATCTCGTGCATATCCCATTCTGTCGTATACATCCCAAATATTTTAATGAATTTCACACTTTGTATTGTACTCTTTATTTACATACTATTAAAGTGGTCCCGAGTGGCCGAGTGGTCTAGAGCGCTCTCCGTTACGGATCACTGCCATCTCACCTCTGTCTGCGTGGGTTCGAGTCTAAGATTCGGCTCATGTGGGTATGTGAAAAGGCTTACCAGTAGCTTCTCGTGGGACGGTGGTTCTTTCCGTGGGTTTTCCAGGGTTCTTCCTCCACCAATAATACTGGCCGCCATGTATAGCCAGACTATAGTGTGCTGAAAAATGGCGTTAAACCCTACAACAGCAACATACTATTAACACTCATAATTAATTAATAGTTTGCATTTGTACCTTATCTCATATGTAAATTGTCAGACTTGAGATGGCGATAAAAAGCTGTTGCTGTATGTATGTTCATCTAGACCTGCCCCCAAACGCAAACTTATGGCATCCGATAAACCATATGTCACATGCCTGCATTCCAAAACTGACAGAATATGTACTGGTTTGATTTTACATTGTTACTTCTAGGTCACTAATTAAGAGCACACATGTCAACAATATCGGTCAAGGTCAGCATGATCTGTTTACTTAGTGATAACTGAAACTGCGTTTTGGATACATGAAAACGAGGGTTTTCATTGGTCAAGATGTAACCATGTGATCAGGTTGAAATATGTTTATTTCTATGGAAATAATACCGATAATTGTTTTTTAGTTAAACTAGTATTCATACGTCTAATGATAACTCTAGTTAAGATTTTAAAAGTAAAGTAAAATGAAAAAAAAACTTAAAAAAATAGTGATAAAATAGAATTATAGAAACTTAATACAGATTAATTTCGGCGTTATTCGTGATATCAGCTGTTTTTTGAAGACTCACACAACTTACATAACCACGATAAACGAAGAAAACTAACAAAAAAACATTAAATAGCCTCCAGTTTAGGGTACAACATAAATACTAAACACGTAATGGCGTTGCATTTTTTATATCTGGGTGTTTTATTTCATTTTAAATTTATATCTGTATGATTCAAATCAAGTAGCTTTGACAAAATAGAGCACACAAAATTCCAAAGCTATTAATTCTAGCCACGAGCAAAAGGATGCTGATCTTTAGAGCAATCATACATATTAGATAAGTTAATTTGAAACAAATAAGGGACATTAACATGTAGTGATCAGAGGTGTGTGTGTGTGTGTGTGTGTGTGTGTGTGTGTGTGTGTAAACGAAAAACTTGTACGTTCTGCCTGCATCAAGGTCGGTATGTAGCTAATTAAACTAATGATTAACCGTTAAATACGTGTGTGCATGCGCTGGTGTAAATACAGCTGGATCTATCAACATGTATTTGTTTCAAGTGATATTAAGCAAAAAATTCAGTTAAAACAATATGTTGTCTATTTTTTCTAATCCACTTATATAATGAGTGGAATTGTGATTATCTAAATTATACAAAGTTGTCCTTTTAAATTATTACGCCTGTGGACAAAATAAAAAATATAACAAAAAATGGTACTATATTAGCATTTCTTCAATATGAATTCTGTTAAAATGCACAACAGTCTTTTCTTGTTTCTGATGTAAATCGAAAGTGTCTTGACCATAAACCTTGACAAATGTATTTATTTTGTATGCTGACTCATTTTATTTGACATATCGATGCATACATATAATGGAATAAAAAAAGCGAGTCCTTAGCATAGACACGGAACAATGTAAATTAGTTTCTACATTTTCACATAGATGTCATATAAATACGAAATATTAAAAGCATGCCTCTAATTTGTATTTTTTTATATCTGTATTAAAATATGATACAGTACAATGTGTTAGTATGAAAAATTAAAGAGGTCAACGTTTCGCTCCAAACGCCCACTATTGAAGTAAAATACCCCCATCTGTATTATTTTAACGGTGTGTAGCAACGCGATCAGCCCGCATGTAAAGCTGGCCTGGTAACTGCAGACCGAAAAGAAAACTGTCACTGCCTCAAATTAGCATATATCTGTCAACTGTAATTTGATATGCTGTTACTAATGCAGGCACTTTACATAAACCTTCTACAAGTGGTCAGTTAGGCAGGCACGTGTCCAAAATCCAATGACATTCGGAGTGAAAACAGTATAAAATGAAAGAGCATATCGGTGTAGTACAGTAATGTCACTTCGCCACTGTAAAACATAAATGGAAATTACCGAAGCTTTGTAAATTTTCAACGTCAAATTCGGCCTTTAGAAGTTACATAGAATAAGCAAATTTTTTCTCACTGTGTTCAAAAGTTATGAAACGAACAAAGAGCAAAATGAAAAGGATTGCAATAGTGGGCGCAGGCTGCAGTGGACTGGCAGCAATTAAATCTAGTCTTGAAGAGGGATTCGAGCCAGTGTGCTTCGAAAGGGAAGATGACATTGGTGGTCTGTGGAGATATTCTCACACATCAAAAGTCGGTAATGGAAGTGTTTACAAGACATGCGTCATCAATACTAGTAAAGAAATGATGTCTTTTAGCGATTTTCCCCCACCACAAGAGTTTCCTATGTTTATGCCACACAGATTTGTTCTCAAATATTTTCGAATGTACGCAGAGAGTTTTGGACTTATCAAATATATCAACTTTAAAACATCAGTAGAAAGCATCATTCCAGCAACCGATTACAGCATAAGCGGTCAGTGGCGAGTGACATACATATCTGGAGATGGAGAAAGCAAAACCGAAGTGTTTGACGGTGTACTTGTGTGCATTGGCCACCATACATATCCACATATTCCGGAATTTGAAGGACTTGAGACCTTTACTGGAAAATATATTCATTCGCATAGCTATAAAGAAAATGTCGAGTTCACCGGGAAAAGAGTACTAGTTGTTGGTAAGTCTTTACTGGTCTTGTATTAACTTTCATTTAATGTGTATTGTGTAATGTGTATTGTGTCATGTGTATTGCAATTTCCATTCGAGAGTTATTGAAATATTTAATTAATTAATACGATCTTGATCAAAATATGTATAATCATTGTCTAGTATTAGACTTCGTCATTACCTTGTATGTAGATTCTTACGAATTTTTACGTTCCGTTTGGAGACAATCTGAGACATAAATATAAAAAACATGTTTCCATTAAGATTCAGAAATTAAGGTACATTTAGGGAGCACGTTTACCGTTATTATTAAAAAGGTTTTGATTGTGAGTTCATTGTATTGCTTTACCATTTTAAAAATGTATGACTAATAGTAGTAAGGAACATATTTTATAACTAATGCATTTATCTTATAGTTTTCGCACTACCACTATAATAATAGCAATGCTAAACCTCAGAGCATTACATTTCCCCAAATATTTTTACTGTAAATAATTTTTCCTTGAAAAGTAATCTAAGTTATATAATTGTATTATTCTAAAGTAACAATAAATCAAAACCGTTGCCATTCCTGTCTAGAAAAATAACTAAAGTTTACTTGGATGACTCAGAAATTAAGAAGTTTCTGTATTCCGTGAGCTACTACGTATTCATTACTTTATTAAATGGACGCACATGACAAGAGTTTTTCTTAATATACTAATTACCTATTATGGCCTTAAAATAGCTAATTAAGTATATATATAACAGACACCAAGTATTTAGGCAATAACTTTATCCAATATAATAGCGATTTGACATTAAAATATTTTGTTTTCAATATATATATATATATATATATATATATATATATATATATATATATATATATATATATATATATATATATATATATATATATATATATATATATTGACCGCACCTTTTTCAATTTGATTAGATGTAAATGTATATATAATGGAAGTCTTCTGTAATTTGTGAGGTGGGGTGTCACTACAGGTTTGGTAAGTTACTTAAGGTCTGCCATATTATTAATATATAGTACTAGTTATTACACGCTGAATTTATATAAGTCTAAAATACTTTTTGAATGTTTTCATCTCATATCGATCTCATCAGGTTTCTGCTCATATATTGTTTCAACCTTTTCCAGTAAGATACAGTAAAGTTGTAGGTTCATCAGTCTTCATTTGCAAAAACGAAGAAACAAAAATGAAAAGAAATTCATACCTGATGTGATTCGAATTTTGCCAGATATCAAAATGCTTCTTAAATATTTTAATGACAAATTTTATTTATGTGTCTGTATGCTATTTTGAACAATATCAACCTTATGCAACGAATTCATAATTGTATTTCTAGGTCATTCTCGGCATTCAATCAATTGAAAACTAACTTACTCAGTAGCAGCAGAGAGGGTGAATCAGACAACATTTTTAGACAAGTATTCACTGAAATCACGCTTAAAATCAATGAAACCAATGACATCAGACCCCAAAGTCAATGACATCTGGTCCCAAATATGTGTGTGTTTCATGGATGAGGTCCAAAAAAAAAATATGAAAAAATCAATGAAATTAATGAAATCCTCCATCGATTTTTTGGGAAAAAGGGACTACAACATCGTTGTCACTCACCCTCTCTGCTGCTATGGGTTAACCGAATATTTGATCCAGTCCGATACGATATCGTGTTCGAGGGTCATGTAAATTTATTGTTACAAATCCGTGTGGGGCAGACTGAGCATGACTAAAGAAATTTCTAAATTGATTAAAGTCCATATCAGAACACCATGTCTGCCAAATATTTCGTAGCGTATGTGTATCAACGCCGTTGAATACAGCAAGCATATTACAGTTATCTCTAATCACTTTTGGAATCTGAGTGTAGCGTTGAGTGACATAGATCACATCCGTGTTTTTATGCCTGCCTCTGGAAAATATTCTAGCAGGATTTTTTTGATTATCTAACATGACATCGTCGTATACAACTAAATTGTTGATACTTCCATCGAGGTCTTCTACTGATGGCGCCTCGTCAATATCGGTTATAAATTCAATAACATCCTCGGCGGCAATCTCTGAAGCGTTTTCATTAAAATCTTTTAGCACTTCATAGCATCGTTGGTCGTCTACGCTAGGGGCAATTAAATACAATTTATCCCACTTCATCCATCTCATTATTAAATTGAGCAACAATTGCGTTTTACCGGATCCAGATGGTCCGATTATAATTGCGCGGATAGAGTTTGGTAGCGCTGCATGATGCTTCACTGGTTCTCTTGTTTTAGTCGCTGAAAAATCAATTATATTCATATCTCTATACATAAATTATGGATCTATATTGCGTGAAGTGTAAGGCGCGTACTGGCACAGATGACTTGACGACCATTACAACTAAAAATAACCGATCGGCGCTTTCTGGTAAATGCGTACAGTGTAGTACAAAGAAATTTAGATTTGTTTCTAAACCCAAGGAACCCAAGGAACCTTTAAAAAAAAACGAGGAGGTGATATCGCTGCCAAATTAGCAAAACTCCCTGGAACCCCATGGGCAAAATACCCCGGAGAAAAACACCTTCCAGGGTATAGTTATTGTGGACCGGGAACAAGACTTGATATCAGACTCAATGATCAAAATCAGCCCCGACCCGGTGAGGAACCAATAAACGCTATTGATAAGGCCTGTCACCTTCATGATGTTGCTTATAAAAGCAGCAATTTGCAACACAGGCATCTAGCAGATGTGAAATTAATTCATGCGTTAAATGCTATCACTGATAAATCCTTCAAAGAAAAATTGGCCTCCTTTTTGATAAAATCGGCTATGAAAAGTAAATTGATGTTAGGTGCTGGTAATTAATAGCAACATGGAATCTATTTACTATTCCCCAAGAGGATACTGGAAGGGTAACGCTGCAATCAGTAAACTCGCTAGCGCCGCAAAAGTGAAAAAAACCACTGCGGCTCATTGGTTATCCAAACAGGCACTATGGCAAATTTATCTACCACCGCCTAAACAAATTCAATTCTCGCATTTTGATGTAACCGGACCCAATGAAGTTCATCAGGCTGATCTATTATTTCTGCCACATGATCGTGGTTACAAATATGCGTTAACTGTAGTTGATATTGCAAGTCGATACAAAGAAGCAGAACCGTTAAAAACAAAATCGGCCACTGAAGTCGCTTCTGCATTTGAAAGGATTTATCGACGAGGTCCTCTGCACTGGCCAAATCTGTTACAAGTTGATCCTGGCAAGGAATTTCAGGGTGCAGTGTTATCTACAATGAAATATCACAATGTCGCTATCAGACGAGGGCATACTGCACTGCATCGTGATCAGGCCATTGTAGAACGGTTTAATAAAACCCTTGCTGAGCGGTTATTTGGATATCAATATGCAAAAGAATTCATCCAAGAAAAAAGATCCCGTGAATGGGTTAAAAGGTTACCAGCTGTGATTACTGCACTGAATAACGAGATTACTAAAACCATCAACATGAAACCTATCAACGCGATTAAAAAGAAGTCGATACCTGAAAAACCACAAAAAGATTTCCCTAGAAACGCTAGCGTTTCCCAACCAATTCTTGGTAGTAATGTCATTGTGAGGTACTTATACGAACCAGGAGAGCTTGAAGGGGATAGAAAAAGGGCTACTGATCCTATTTGGAGCGTCACTACGCATAAGATATCTAGTATAACACGATCTACGGGTAGACCTCCAATCTATAAACTGGATTCAACTGCCCCTCAACGGGGTTTTACTACACAACAATTACAAGTGATACCCGAGGATACTCAATTGCCACCCCATGGTCTTAACTAGCACCCTTGCGTCTATTGCACTCAAGACAAGTCAACATCACATTATTTCTGACATGACCGAGATTGTTATTTTTTCTGTCTACGGTGAATTGGCGAGGATCCTTATCCGAATACTGCCAACGCATTATACAATTGCAACTTGCGCAGTGATTATTCTGTTGTTTCTTCAAAGTGATTATTAATTCAGCATCAATATCAAATTCTCGTTGTTTTTTTTTGTCCTGTTGTTTGTAACCGGAGAGTTTTTTATCAATAATATCATTATCGTCACCAATGATTTCATCATCGCCAATGATTTCATCATCTCCACCAATGATTTCATCATCGAAGACAATTCTTCGAAGTTGATTTATTTTTCGTACTCTAGACACTGCGAGATAGACTAAATTCGACCATTCTATGCGATTATCTACCATCCAAAGAGTTGTATCCGATATAGTCAATCCCTGTGAAGAGTGTATTGTTGCTGCATAACCTAGCGTCCACGGGGATTTATTGGCACGCAATGCATCTTCAACAACATTGATATCAACCAGCACAATATCATTTAATACTAAATTCTGTTTTTCACTTTGCCCTGGAATATCAACTTCGATGTTCTGTTTTCGTGTATCCGATGGCCTATAACAAAGAGGCACTGGAAGTGTTGCAAATTTTTGTTTATGCAATTCAAATAACTTCATCTGAAGTGTGTCTCTGACTATTTTTCTACTTGCAATGATTAAATCATTTGGTCTCCACGCTTCCCAGAAATCATTCATGGGAGTTTCCGAAATTATTTCACGGGTTATTTCACACTGGATTCTATCCGGTTGCAATCTAATTAGTTTCTTCAATTCTTTTAATTCATGATCAAGTGATCTATGATCAGTATCAATTTCTTCATAATAGTCTACAAAACCCTTTAGCCATTCATGGGGAGATGCACCGACAAATGGTGGTGGTTGGCCGTGATCACCGCACATGATGATTTTTGTATTCTTCAATAACAACCACTCAAGAAATATTTTTAAGACATCTTCTGACACTGTGTCTATTTCATCCCACATGATGAATTCAGGAATAAATTTCTCTCCCATGCGCTCAGGAGTCCATTTATCTCCCTTCCATCGGAAAAAGCTGTGATAAGTGCAAGCATTTATCCCTCGTTGTTTCATCTCTCTGGCGAGTCTGTGAGTCGGTGTTAGCACAATCATGTTAGAAATGCTAGCGTTTTCACGACGGAAGAATAACTCAATTACCCGGGTTGTTTTTCCTGACCCACCACAGCCGTTTAAATAAACTGTTTTATATCTACAGATTGGATCAGAAATCGGTGGTGCACTAGAAAATTCTGAACACTGATTGCTTTCTAAGTAATTATTTTCAATGGTAACATCTGCTGATTGAATATAATCATGAATCATTTCTTTCTTAATTCTCCATGATCCCCATTTCTCGTTGCCAGTAGCCTTAAAATCAGCCATTTTGCTATTTATGTAAAATGAATCAGTGGCAACTCTAACTGCGGTGGTAGGAAATTTATTGATCATCGAAAACAGATTAATAGAAGCATAACCGAGCATAGAAGCTCTCAAATGTGTGTACTGCGGATGGTATCCATCATTGTAGGTAACAATTGTACCCAATTTGGTTCCATCGGACATAAATGCGTCCTTACGATTGACATATAGGCCCTTATTCGTTAAATCCGCCATTACAAAATCGTATTCAGCGTTGTCTATAATCAATCGTGAAGAATATTTCGTATTATCATCTTTGCCACCTTGGGTAAATTTACCGATTATTCTTCGTCCAAGATTTTTTGCTTCATTGTTTCTGATTTCAAATAACTGTCTGGACCAATCCATGATTTGTTGTTCATTAAAATCAGGAAACAGTTTTCGCTCTTCGCTAATTATTTTTTCTAGATCAGGTTGTGGTAACCAGACTGATTTCTGTGCCCGATAGGATATAATTGCTTCACTGACAATTAATGATTTTAACATTTTACAATCAAGCATATATCTCAATAGCACTATTGGCATCCAGTGTTTTTCAGACATGTGTTTACCAATCCAAAGATAACTACACGGATGAAGTCCTGCAGCCATTTCAAATGATACCACACAAGCGAATCCGGTTAAATCAAAATCAGGAAGTGGTCCATTAATAGCAACACGGGTCATTTCGTGTGTAGGGTGTCCAAATCGTTTGAAATATTTCTCGCATTCTCCATACCCAAGAAAACTTCCTGGATAACACGCTATCATATCAACTGAAATAACGGAATCAGAGGTGTATTTTGTGTTCCATAATCCGCCGTGGCTGTATTCAAGACAGGACAATTTGACATCTGATAAAAACTCACTTCGTGTTGGTTTCCACGCGTTTTTCTTTCTAGCAAAATGTGCTGCAATGGATGGTACTGTAAAACAGTTTGCTAATAATTGATCGTCTTCTTCTCCGTCCTCAGAAAACTCACTAGCTAGTTGTTTCATTTGATTCTGCAGTTCTTCAGTACGGTATAATTCTCCGTTGGGTCTTACAAACTGATCAAATCTGCATTCTTCGTCTGAATTACTATGAAATAGCCACGCTGACACAGGATCGTTTTTACTCAAATGGTAAATAGCATCAAATAATTTCTGCTCGGTAAAACATTCTTCAGGTCCCAACCCTGCTGGGGATAGATATTTTACGGTTCTATCCCGTGGAAATATTGTTACTGCAGATGACCACGCGTGCGCGTTATGATCAATAATTTCAATGGGAACCCCCTGTGATTGATATTTCGATTCGTATAATACTTCACCGGTGATTGTTCTTACCGATATTGGAAATCTTAATGATTTTTCTAATTTAGTTATATCCTGAATTGTTGCCCCATGCTCTTTTACCGTGAACTCCCACTCGGTTATTTTTTTTCGTCTTAGATCAGTGAGTTTATTTCCCCGGGATGCATTTGTGAAGTGTTCCATTATTCGTTCTGCTACACAATTGAGCCCTGTCGAATATTTCATGGGTGCTAGTTTTGCAATATCAGGTTTTTCATTGAGCGGATAGATCCCGTAAACAACTGCTGTGACAGGATAAGATCTTTCGTAGTAGGGTTTATCAATTCCGGTCAAAATTCCCGGTTTGGAATCCTGATTCACGGTGATAGTTTTTTTGCCCTTGAGAATGGGTTCAAATTTATCCTTAATAATCCATTTGCCATTTTCACGGATAATGAATTTGATTCGGAAAAAATGACTTTTTTCCCCAACATGTGAAATGATCGCTGCTGCCTTTTCATCATTCATGGTAGCGTCAACAACACCATCAATTCGAAATGTGGACCAGCAATAGGATGCTCCATCACGCTTGAATTCATTAAAACAGTCTCTGATGGGTTTATCAAGAAGTTTATTCTTGGGTGTATTAGAAACTATATCAAGATTGAATTGAGCATCCTTCCATGATGATCTCATGTTTCCGTCTCTTGGACGTTTTTGACGTTTTTTGGGTCTATCGCGATTAAATCTAGGATTGATTTTTAATAATCTCTTAAACTCTTTCATGTTTCCGTCTATTGTGCGTTTTTGACGCCTTTTGGGTCTATCGAGATTAAATTTAGGATTGATTTTTAATAATCTCTTAAACTCTTTCATGTTTCCGTCTCTTGGACGTTTGTTACGTTTGTTTCCGTCTATTGGACGTTTTTTGGGTCTATCGAGATTAAATCTAGGATTGATTTTCAATAATCTCTTAAACTCTCTATCAGCATTGAATTTAGCATTTGTCGAAGTCAATCTCTTGATCTCCTTCATGCTATATACAAAACAAACATTTAAATGAAAGTTTTATGTATAATGAATCACTGCAAATGGCTCATGATGGGAAATGTAACCCCGTGTAACAAATCAAGCAGAAAAAATGAATACTGTAGGTATCATATGCAAAGTTTTCGACGTGGAAGTCTTGGTCCGTTACCCTGTATTCGATGTGGGGTTGGGGTTAAGGGAAGATCACAATTGTGTAGTGATTGTGGTGGTAAGCGATATAGGGAATTGAAGCGTTATTATGATAAAAGAATAAAAAATGGACAATCTATCAGAAATTATGACCCTGAAAAGGCCCTTGACCCTGACAACATCAAGGATAAAATCATAAGAACCCCGCAAGACTATATCGAAAGATTTTCCAGTGATGTAATTATTGAACCAAACACTGAATTAGACAAACAATAGAATAGTATATATGGACCAAGAATTCAGACCACATCCAGTGATTACAAAATATGAAGCATCCAGTGATGGTACTGTCAGAAACCGTAGACTGAAGAAACCGGTCGGTGTTGTGAGTAATCAAGGGTATTTGAGGTTTGGCGCTGGAAAGAAAACTTATCACAATCATCGTTTCGTATTTGAATGTTTTAATGGATTGATCAAAGATGGTTTTGTTATTTATCACAAGGATTCTAATCCAAAGAATAATTCTGTATCCAATCTGCAGGCTATCACACTGAGTGAGAATTCTAAACGAGGAAGAGCTGGCACTTGCAAAACGGTTGGGAAAAGACCTGTGACATCTTTGAATACAACAACTAATGAAGAAAAAATATTTCAATCATTATATGAAGCCGGAAAATATTTCAATATCTGTCCGACTTCTGTACGATTCGTTGCAGAGGGGATTTATCGATCGGCTATTTCAAAAAAGACGGGACAAAAAGTTCAATTTAGTTATGTCTAATGCGTCATAATTTCCAATTAGAGATATGTCATACTTATAGAATAATGAATTCTGAAAACATGAATAGCATCATAGTTGAAATAGCAAGATTGAAAAATCAGGATATCAAACTATCAGATGGATTAAATCCTGACCAAATTGTGTCTGATTTTCAGGATATTGAATACGGGGTTAACACTAACAAGTATATGCTACCCAAGAAATATGCACTCATCAAAAAAATTCAGAATTCTATTAAAGACTCTCTTTCATTTTCCAGTGACATCAGTGTGTTCGTCCCGTTGTATACTATCGTAGAGGGAATACGAAAAGAATTAGGTAACGAATACGAATTGAAAAAAGAAGTCAACTCTAAAATTAGAAACCTACGAGCATTAATTCAAGAAAATGAACAATTTTGATTGCCCGACCATTGATTGCTCGACCCGTATCATTTTTTGATTGCCCGACCATTATCATTCCGACCCTCATTTTTTTTAGCCGACCCCTCAGAGGGATGTCAAAAATCGATGGAGGATGTGTCAGATTGGTCAAAACTAGAATGTTGAAACTATCAGTATTATTTTATTTATATACAATTTTGATACTTTCAACATCACTGATAGAGCTGTCAAAACAATCAAATAACACTTCCATGACCGTATCAAAAATCATCCGACATGTAACAAAAGTGAGGAAACTGTGGTATTAATTATTTTATATACAATTTCCACACTTTCCTCATCAATGATAGAAGCTGTTATAGAATGAAATAACACTTCCATGACCGTGTTAAAAATCATCCGACATGTCAAAAAATCGAATGTTGAAACTATCAGTATTATTTATTTTATATACAATTATGATACTTTCAACATCATTGATAGAAGGTGTCTCACGATGAAATAACACTTCCATGACCGTATCAAAAATCATCTGACATGTCAAAAAAGTGGGGGAAAGTGTTTTACAATTGAAAAATGGTTTCTGATTTCAAATAATGGTCAATGAAGCATTAACAACCCGACTGGCTCGTGAACGACTGGATGCAATCAGGAGATTTGTACCAATTCGCGACTCTGTAAGAAATAAACTGCAACAACGACAGAGTTTACAAACTGATTTTGCTCTGGGGTCTGAAGAATTGTTTAAACCAGTAACCACAGCAACGAAGGGGGTAGAGCGTGCTTTACTGGGAGATGGTCCCGAGACGGGAAAATCTGTTATTGGTGAACTTGAAAAACTAGCAGCGAAAACTGAACAAACTGAACAAACTGATCCGAAAAAAACGACTGTTTCTCTGTTGAATAAATTTACTGATCATGCTAAAATAGTAATAAAAAAACCTAGTTTATTGAAATCAAAGGATTATCAAGCCTTTGGTAATTTTGCTGCTCAAAGCTATAATTCAAAAAAAGATTTTTTAAAGGACGAGTATAAAAATGATAGAATATCAAGTAATGATTGGTTCGATAATTTGTATAAACTAAATAAAGGGATTGGTCGTTTGAATAAGGATGAGATAGGATACAAGGAATTTCAAAGGGGGATTAGTAATTATAAAAGAGAACAAATAGAAGAACGACAACGAGAAATAGAAGAACGGCAAGAACTAAAACGTCAAACACCAACACGTAGACAAACAAGAAGACAAAAAAAACAACAACTACCACCTGATGATGATGATGATGATGATTATTTACAAACTACGGATTTAGAAAAACTAGATGAAGCAGCTGGTTATAGCGGAAGTGGATTAGGAAATCCAAGGATTGGAAACATTTGTCCTGATAGTGTTATCAATGATATATCACGATTAGATGTTCTCATCGGAGGAAAACGAGCTGGAAATAACTCTCCAGAAATAATTAATGAAGCAGCTGATATCTGTAGACGGTTATTTGCCGGCGGTATCATGGATATCAAAACCTATCGAGATTTCATTGACGAGTTAGCAAATGGGTATCATAGCGATTAAATAACAATTGAAAACACTATTGTTTTTATAATAATGATCATCCATTACAATCATGATAAACCAACCCCAGTCTATGTAGTTAATTCACGGTTTCCAGTTTATAGAGCATACTACGGAGATGGCCTCGGCAATACCATTTTAGGATTCTTTTCAAGAATGGCTCCCAAAGT
The DNA here is from genome assembly GCA_029339505.1 of Unio delphinus. Lineage (NCBI taxonomy): Eukaryota > Metazoa > Mollusca > Bivalvia > Unionida > Unionidae > Unio > Unio delphinus. The sequence continues at coordinate 4,107,960 of JAQISU010000229.1, read as the reverse complement.
GATGCCGTTAGCTAAACAGTTATCAATGAAAGCCATTGATGTTATTCGTGATAAGGGTATTAGTACTGTTGGAGATCTTGCCGGGAAAGCGTTTTCAACTGCGAAGGATAAAATAACATCATTAGTGGGGCGAAAAAAGAAACCGTTACCGTCTACAGAAGAAATGCCTGCAAGTGTTAGTAAAATTATAAATAACGCAGTAGATGAAAAATTAGCGTCGATGGTAAATCAAGGAGACCAAAGCAATATTGCAAACATGATAGCAGGAAGTGGCCTTAAAAAACTACGACGATGAAAATGGAAAAATCGTTTACGATTTCACTATTTAGACTCTGATAAATAGAATAAAATGTTCAAAAAATCATCTGATCCAGCGTTTGATATAGACGCCCCAGTTGGCAAGGATGATTCTGTACGCGATTATCAATATTACGCCTATCATGCCATAGACTCAAATAGTCGAGCAAGAATTGATCTTCAAGTCCATGATACCAGTAAATACTTTTTGCCCTGTGAAGCATTTATTGAAGTAGAAGGAGAAATTGTAACAGCTGCTGATACTACTAATGTACCAGCACCGTATCCAGTTGGTACTCAAGTCGGTTTTGTCAATAATGGTATTATGGCGCTATTTGAGAGTGTTAGATATCTCATTGATGGAAAAGAAATTGAGTCCATAGATCGTGATGTTGATGTGGCTACAACAATCATAGGGTTAGCGAGATATTCTGATGATTATACAAGATCAGCAGGACCCTCTATGATGTTTGCAAAAGATGGTAAGAATACCGCTGGTGGAAATCCATTTATTATAAGACGACCAAAAAAACGTGATAATAGTGATTCTGATGTCGAGAATATGATTATAAACAACGATGCTAATTTCAATCTAGGAGCTGCAACACGAAACGCAATGTTGCAAGGAGATCGTAAATCATTTTCATGCGCGATTCCACTGCATCACATATTTGGATTCTGTAGAAACGTCAGAAAAGTTATCTACGGGGCGAAGCATACAGTATCGCTTGTACGAAAGGGTGATGATAACGACGCAATTTGGAGGATTCCAGCAGATGCTGCAAATCTCAATGCTGATGCCGGTAAAGTCAAATTAACAAAAATATCATTGTGGATGCCAGTGTTGACTCCAGCAATCACCGCAGAACAACGATTACTATCATTTATGGACCAAGGAGGAAAGTCGTTGTTGAGTTGGCTAACCGTGAGTACAGATGTGAAGCAATCAAATATCAACGGGTTATTCACTTGGAACCTAGCATCAAAGCAAGGCGTTTCTGCGCCACGTCATATATTTATTGCGTTCCAAGATAACACACGAGTTGGCAATCAACTCTCCAGTCATATGATATTTGATCAATTAGGTGTGAAAGACGTCTCACTGAGAATAAACGGCCAGCAGGAACCATCTGAGGATATACAACTTAATTACACAGAAAATCATATTGCACGAGTTTATCATCGTCTGTTGTCATTTATGGCACGCGATCAAAATGTCGATACTGGTTTGCAAATATCACAATTTGATTTTAAAAATCTGTATCCGATCTACTACTTCTCACTGGAACATCTCGATTTGACAAGACAGTCAGTTGTTGATATACACTTTAGAGCTAATGTGACTCGTCCTGCTACTATTGCTGATTATAGAGCGGTTGCTGTCATTCTCAGTGATAAATCAATGCTACTCGAAGGTGTTGGTGGAAGAATGAGAGTGGTAGATGCCCCAGTAGAAAATCTTTGAACGATTTTTCATTGAATTAGAATCAATCAATTATATATAATGTCATATAGTGTTATTAGTGTTGCGTTAACTCCTGGTCAAATCAAAAAATTGCAATCAGAATCGGCTAAAAAATGTGGAACCACAATCACGTTGAAACCTAATCAAATGACTGGTGGTGAAAATAAATTATCGCTGACAACTCGTCAGGTGAAACATTTCAATGATGCTTTCAAGGATAAAAAGGGAGTTCAGATTACTCTCTCTGCGGCTGCTATTAAAAATATGATGAAAACAGGCGGTATATTTCCATTGTTTGCTGCGTTACCAGCATTGATTGCAGCAGCAGCCCCAGCGGTGGCTAAAGCAGCGGCGTTAGGAGCCGTTGGTACTGCAGCAGGAATGGCACTTAAGAAGGCAACTGGACAAGGATATAAAAAAAAGAGACGATCCGTTCAAGGATTGGGTCTAAGACTACCAGGAACCCCGTATTCGTGGTACAGCGGGAGATCCGTTCACGGATCAGGCCTGAGACTACCAGGAACGGTTTATTAATTGAGGAACCTATGGTTCCCAAATCTTCAATGGTTCCCATGTCCAATTTTGATTTAATGGATGCGGCTAAACAACTAGTGATTAAAAATTTCAGAGGTGTTTTTATGAAAGATCAATTACCACATCAACCAAACAAAACTGAAACAGGTATTATTAATCTCGATAACAGCACCGGACCTGGAACTCACTGGGTTGCATACGCTATTGATCCACGTGGGATTGTCTATTTTGATTCATATGGATTAGCCCCACCAAAAGAGTTTATGCGGTATATAAAAACCCTTCCAATGAAGACTTGGTATTCTACGCTACCAACACAACAAATCAATGACCCACCAATATGCGGCAGTGAAGTATTAAATGTCCTTGACGCTATTTCTAACTCCTTGGGTAACCCAAGGGGAAAACCACCTCATATTGTTGTTAATGACTACACTAGTAATCGCTTTTTAGAGAGAGATATATAAAATATCATGATTGATATTTGGGGAAGACCTCTGAAACCCAAACCCGATGACACTGCAACCTCTGATTCTATCAAGGATATACAAAAAAAAATTAAAGATGAAATCGCTGAGACGTTGAACTTAACAAGTGTTGACCCGAATGAAATAGTTGTATTTCAAGACAAACAGGGTAAATTGAAATCTAGTAATATTTCTCTGGATGATATTTTAGTTAAACAACAAAATGCAATCGAGAACACAGTTGCGTTATTTTCCGATCAGGGTAAACTCAAACCAGGTGTACTCGTTTCGACGATTACAGATCGATTAAAAACTCTCAACGACGAGTTAAACAATTCTGTGGTTGTACTAGCAACACTTGAATCTAGAATTGAAGAACACATAAAACAGTTTATATCATTTCGTAGAAATATCATTGATAAATTTATTGGAACCCCGTTAGATAAAATTGAACTAAAACTCCCTGATATTAAAAAATCCATTGATGAGACGAAAACTTTCATCGAAGACATCAGAGGGGATGCAACGAGGATGATAACAGTCATTGAAAAAACAAAAATTCCTCATGAGAAAACCAACAACTTAGTATACACGATCAAACACGGATCATTGGAGTGGACACCTACAAACAACACATTAGATATCACTGCAACCGTCAAGGGTATTTATCGATTAACACTAGTAACACCATTATCTCAATTTAAGATTTCATCGTCCAGTTCATCCGTGTTCAATAATACGATTTCAACGATCATCGACAAGAATACAACTGAAAAGTTCACAATCACATACCCTACTGATCCAAATTTGGTTAGGGTCTCAACAACGTGGTATGTGGAATTCGTAGCGGATTTAAGTAAATCGTAATTGAAAACGCTAGCGTATTTAAAATAACAATGATTTCATCATCGCAATATCGCTATGATCAGGTCAGAGAGTATCAAACTAGACTCAAAACCCTGTCTGAGGAGTATGAATTGAAAATTAAAAAATATCGCAGGAGAATTACCGCAATTGATGTTACTGTGTACGCTGTGAGTGGTGTAATCACCGGAGCTGGTATTATACTGTCTTCAGTGACAATGATGGCTCCGATAGCTGTTCCAATTTGCATTTCTGCGGCAACAACAATCGCTGGAATAATTTCAATAATCACAAAAAAAATATCCTCATGCAGCCAACGGAAACTACAAGACTACATAATTCAATTTCATGTTGTGTCCACTGCATACTCGCAATTATCCTCATTGATATCGTCATCTCTCGATGATACAATTATATCAGAGAGTGAGTTTTCAGCGATGGTAGATATATATGATTCTGCGATGTCAAAATTAGAAATACAACATGAATATAATAACAATGACAACACAGATGGAATTACTTCAACAAATAGTGGAGAACACAAAACCAGTACAAACAAGCATGATCTCAATAACCTCAACGAATCCAGAATTCAGTGTGAATTTCCCCTCTCCGGTCCCAGTGAAGGAAATCGCGCTAGCAAAATTACGAGTATACCATAGTTGGCCAAATATTAGGTCAAAACCATTTGGTGGTCAACAACCGAATAATTCACTGGTATTTGCAAATAAGAATAAACCCGACGGTACCCCAGACTGGAATGTTGTTTCCATACCAACCGGATCATATCAAATTGAACAAATCAATGATGAATTCGCGCGTAGAATAAAATCGATTACTGGAGTAGAGTCAAAAATCGCTATAACAGTTCATGAACCAACACTATCATCTGCCATTGAAATAAACTCAGAAGAATACGTCGTAGATATCTATCAAAGCTCAATAAGAACCGTACTAGGATGGCCTGAATTACCACCAAAGGGGAAAACCGTTGATTTACCAGAACCTCAAAAAACCGATTATATCACAGACAGGATAAAATCTGATAATCCATTAAAGAGTTATAGAGATTACAGTATTGCTAGCATCTTTTTTGCTCTTGGCACTATAGATAAGGGGGGGAAATATCTTTTTGTTAACGAACTTAAAATCGCTGAAAATTTCACAGCAATGAATAATGATTTTTCACTGTTGTTAATACCCCTTAAATCCGGCTCTCATACCCGAGATGAATTTATCAGCGTCATAGAAACAGGCAACAAAATCATCAATGACATGGAAACATTTAATTCACAAATTATTCAAGAGATATTAAGTGACAGTAATCCTACAACAAGAACAATTTTTGCAGGAGGCAAGGGCATCCCCGTCAAGGATATACCCACAGTCAAACTACCAGGATATAACGTACCAGAACTACAAAAATCTCTCAGTGATGCCATCGATATTGGTTTTAAAATAATTCATGATACGTGGAAAAAAGCAACATCACCGGAAATAAAAATCCTGACCCATAATAATGACCCAGATGGTGGTGGCAGGCATATTGCTCCGTTCAATGTGAATATTTCATCGGTGATAGCAATCAATTTAGTGTGTGATGTGATCGAAGGAAGCTATCAAATAAATTTAGAACGATCAAATCAAGCTCAGCAAGGATATATTTTGTATTCATTTGCACCAACAGCTCCTCCAGGGTTTCTAATTATTGAGGATCCAACTAATCCAGTCTATATGCGATGTCATAATAATTCATTAACCAGAATTAATTTCAAACTCACTGACCAGTCCAATAATCTGATTGATTTACAAGATGAGGTGTTAGCGATTAGTCTGTTTGTGAAATCGTAGTGATTTTCGTCGTAGTGATTTACATGACCCTCGAACACGATATCGTATCGGACTGGATCAAATATTCGGTTAACCCATAGCAGCAGAGAGGGTGAGTGACAACGATGTTGTAGTCCCTTTTTCCCAAAAAATCGATGGAGGATTTCATTAATTTCATTGATTTTTTCATATTTTTTTTTTGGACCTCATCCATGAAACACACACATATTTGGGACCAGATGTCATTGACTTTGGGGTCTGATGTCATTGGTTTCATTGATTTTAAGCGTGATTTCAGTGAATACTTGTCTAAAAATGTTGTCTGATTCACCCTCTCTGCTGCTTCAGTCGATATGGTAATTGGATTGGCTCCATGTTCAACCATCTAATCATTAGGACTTTAACAATAAACAAAATAACTTGAATACTGCATGGCATTGGAGTAGGGGTGTCAACATAAACGTGTTGAGGGTTTAAACCAAGTTTTTAATGGAAATACAAATGGGCTTTCTTCCCGCAGTAGTGGAGTGAACAGAAAATGTTCACTTTCCATCTGCTTATTAAATACCGCAATCCACCCCTCTGCTTTAGATCCAAATTTGCAAACCTCAGATTAAAATCAATCATTCGAAGTCAAAACATTGTAATTGTACAGATGCAGGTCCCCACTCACCAGCACATGGCGACTTTAGAAGCCAGTCTTCGATTATTAATTTATTTTTGTGCATGTCGCATCGACAACGTTTCAGCAGCTGTCATTAATAGCTTGGGTCATATGTCATTTAAGGGATCTCACTCCGATACGCAATGAAGAATCATCTGATAGCATTAAAAACTTTGCTTCAGCAATCCATGATTCAGTGACATCACAGTCTTCAGCGCTCCACTGCAAACTCAACTCTCTCTCTCTCTCTCTCTCTCTCTCTCTCTCTCTCTCTCTCTCTCTCTCTCTCTCTCTCTCTCTCTCTCTGTATACTGTATATGTATGTACCCTGGTAGTACGTAATACACTGTATATGTATGTACCCTGGTAGTACGAAATACACTATATGTTTGTAACCTGGTAATACGTAATACACTGTATATGTATGTACCCTGGTTATAAGTAATGCACTGTATATGTAATAAGTAATACACTGTAAATGTATATATCCTAGCAATAAGTAATACACTGTATATGTTTGTACCCTGGTAATAAGTAATACACTGTATATGTTTGTACCCTGGTAATAAGTAATACACTGGAAATATATATGTTAAGGGAAATTAAATACATGTTAAAGAAGTACGCCGTTTGCCACATTTATTTGCCGTTCTCGTCCCAAATTTATTTTTCCTATTAAGCTACTAAAATAATTCTAAAAGCATATTATGTCAAACGGTCATGTAATTAGTTGTAATGGTAAATAGCATCAAACGGTCATGTAATTAGTTGTAATGGTAAATAGCGTCAAACGGTCATGTAATTAGTTGTAATGGTAAATAGCGTCAAACGGTCATGTAATTAGTTGTAATGGTAAATAGCGTCAAACGGTCATGTAATTAGTTGTAATGGTAAATAGCGTCAAACGGTCATGTAATTAGTTGTAATGGTAAATAGCGTCAAATGGGCATGTAATTAGTCATGATTGTATATTGCATCAAAAAACATACATGTAAATTATTCATAATGGTATATTACGTCGAACGGACACGGAAATAATTAAATTGTACATTACGTCAAACGGACATATGATTAGTCATAATAGTACAGTACATCAAACGGATATATGATTAGTCATAATAGTACAGTACATCAAACGGACATGCGATTAGTCATAATAGTACATTACATCAAACGGACATATGATTAGTCATAACAGTACATTACATCAAACGGACATGTGATTAGTCATAATAGTACATTACGTCAATGGACATATGATTAGTCATAATAGTACATTACATCAAACGGACATGTGATTAGTCATAATAGTATATTACGTCAATGGACATATGATTAGTCATAATAGTACATTACATCAAACGGACATGTGATTAGTCATAATAGTACATTACATCAAACGGACATGCGATTAATCATAATAGTACATTACGTCAAACGGACATATGATTAGTCATAATAGTACATTACATCAAACGGACATAAGATTAGTCATAATAGTACATTACATCAAACGGACATAAGATTAGTCATAATAGTACATTACATCAAACGGACATGCGATTAATCATAATAGTACATTACGTCAAACGGACATATGATTAGTCATAATAGTACATTACATCAAACGGACATAAGATTAGTCATAATAGTACATTACATCAAACGGACATGCGATTAATCATAATAGTACATTACGTCAAACGGACATATGATTAGTCATAATAGTACATTACATCAAACGGACATAAGATTAGTCATAATAGTACATTACATCAAAGGGACATATGATTAGTCACAATAGTACATTACGTCAAACGGACATGCGATTAGTCATAATAGTAGATTACATCAATGGACATGTGATTAGTCATAATAGTACATTACATCAAAGGGACATATGATTAGTCATAATAGTACATTACGTCAATGGACATGTGATTAGTCATTATACTACATTACATCAAACGGACATGTGATTAGTCATAATAGTACCGTACATCAAACGAACATGCGATTAATCATAATAGTACATTACATCAAACGGACATATGATTAGTCATAATAGTACAGTACGTCAATGGACATGTGATTAGTCATAATAGTACGTTACATCAAAGGGACATATGATTAGTCATAATAGTACAGTACATCAAACGGACATGTGATTAGTCATAATAGTACAGTACATCAAACGGACATATGATTAGTCATAATAGTACATTACGTCAATGGACATGTGACTAGTCATAATGGTATTTTACGTCCAACGTTTATGTAATTATTCATACTGGTATATTACATCAAACGGACACATCATCATAATTAGTCTAAAATTAATATTAGGAGTTAAAGAATTTAGGATTTTCTTTATCGATAAATCTTTTGTAAACTATTTTCTATGGAGATACATTTGACTTAGTCTCATAACAATTCAAAGTAAGAAGGAATCACTATTATTTCAAAAATACTTTCTTTTCTTATTCAATAGAGATTTATGATGGAAAAATTACAAGCTGAAAATGATACTTGAAATATTATAAAGAATATTTCCACACGGTAAAGAAGTTCTGATAGTATTTGCAAATATTGTAGACAACAATACAGAAAACCTATGCGTTTTAGTACTCGTAATGACCGTTCTGTGTCACAATCACCTTAATAATCGCGATTATCGATTTGTATCACCCCCACCTTCAGAGTCGCCATGATCGATCTGTATCACCGTCACCTTGAGAATCACGACGATACTAACTCACGTTTAGGCTTACTTCAAATTATCCAGTCTTTCTGCGTGGTTTAATTAAATGAACATAACGTGACGCAAGATAGATATAATACATTTAAGAGCTGTTTTGCTGAGGAATCGCGATTTGCCGAGATCGTTGAATGCGAATGCATGTTTAGGTTCAAGGGCACGTCAGAACAATGCTAAATATGTTCGACGAGTTCTATTTTCATTCAATTGTTTTAAAGATCGCATAGAACTTTCAAAAATAATGTGCATTCAGTAGATCGCGAAAAACGTGACATAAACGCCACAGGTCACATCCTGTGTAAACAGGTTTTTTTAATGTATTTTGGCATCTGCCCGTCTACAGGAGACGATATACACTATCGTCTACACGCTCCATAGTAAGTTGTTTCGCCTTCTTCCTGGCTCAATTGTCAGCTTGTTATGTTTCTATCTTCCTGGGCGTTTTGAGTCTGACAGTCGTGCGCCAAGTAGAGAGTTCTTTTCCAATCCAGATGTGGCCGTCTAGTCGGTCGTTCACCTTCCGCTAGCTCACCGTATAGCAGGTCCTTGGGAATGCGCCCTGGGTCCATTCTCTTGACATGGCCGAGCTAGCGAAGGCGCTTCTTCCTGAGGATCGAGAACATGCTGTTCATGTTGGCGCGCTCCAGAACCTCTGTGCTGGGTACTGTGTACTCTGCCACTGGATATGCAGAATGCGCCGCATGCATCCCAGGTGGAAGCTGTTGAATGTTCTCCTGTGTCTCGCATAGGTGGTCCATGTCTTACTGCTGTAGAGGAGTGTGCTGAGAACGCAAGCCTGGTAAACGTGCGGTTTGGTATTCAAAGTGAGGTTGGTTGTTTCAGACCCTCTAGTTCAGTTTGGCTATCACTGCTGCTGCCTTGGTAATCCTGTAGTGCACCTCAGAATCAATGGAGAGTGAGTTGGAGATCACGAACCCGAGGTATGTGAAACTATCAACAACTTTCAAATTGTACCCATCGATGGTGACGGAGGGAAGGGAGTCTGCATACTGCGCCATAACGGTTCTTTTCTTCAATCTGATACTCAGTCCAAACTCTTTAAAGGCGTGGGAAATGTGGCGTACCAGCTGATGCAGTCCGTCTTCCGTGCTTGATGTCAATTCTGCATCGTCGGCGAAGAGCAATTCACGGATGAAAACATCTGTGACTTTAGTTTTAGCACGAAGACGGGCGATGTTGAACAGCTTGCCGTCAGCCTTGGTATGGATGTAGATGCCCTCGCTGCAGTCCATGAAGGCGTACAGGGGAAGCATTAGAGAAGATGGCAAATATCATCGGTGTAACGACACAGAAATGCTTGACTCCGTTGATAACTGGAAAAGCCTTCAATGTTGCGCAATTGAACCACACTGTGCTTTACATGTTCCCGTCAAATGACGTGACACAGTCGTGGGGGGCAGCCAATCTTCTGCAGCTGCCTGAAGAATCCACTCCGACTGACCGGGCCAAACGCCTTTGTTAAGTCTATGAATGCGAAGTAGAATGGTATCTGCTATTATATAAACTTCTCTTGCAAATGGCACAGTGAGAATATCATGTATACAGTTGATCTCTGGCTAGGAAGCCACACTGGGACTCTGGGTAGACGCAAGAGGCTAGGGTCTGCGAGCGCCCCACGGCAACATTGGAGAAAGCCTTTCCGACGATGCTGAGTATGGAGGAGATAATAATAATAATAATAATAATAATAATAATAATAATAATAATAATAATAATAATGAGGATTTTGTATAGTGCATAATCTGTAGAAGCTCAAAGCACTTTACAGAATCTGTAATGATATGACTACAAACAAACAAACAAAAAACATAAAAGTGGAAAACATAAAACATGCTGTAAACATGTAAGATATAAACATTAGGTCTCTAAGTGTGTTCTTGCAGTCGAAAAAGGTGAGGTTTAAGAGCACACTTAAGAGGGATTACTGTGTCTTTGTGTCTAATTTCAATGGGCAATTCGTTCTACATCGGAGGGCCATGGTATGCAAAAGAAAGTTGCCCATATGACTTCGTTTTCATAGTGAGAATAATGAGTATACAATTGTCAGAAGAGAAGCGTAAGTATCTTGCTGGTGTATACGCATGGGTGAGGCCGGATAGGTATGTTGGACTGGAGTCCTTAAGTGAAACGTAGCACAGAGAATAAAAATTGTGTTTGATTCTGGATCGAATGGTTAGACAGTGTAGGGTACAGAGCAGCGAGGAGGTGTGCTCTGATCGTGGTACTCTAAGGATGATCCGAGCAGCTGTGTTTTGAACTTTTTGAAGTTTCTGGAGTAGATATTGAGATGAACCAGACAGGATTGAGCTACAATAGTCAAGTCTTGAAAGTACATATGAATACACAGGTGTTTTAGTGGTATCAGCTGAAAGATATTTGCGAATGGAGCTGATGCGTCTCAGCTCAAGATATGCAACCTTGTATATGTTTATGACATGTTGGTGCAATCATAAAGAATTCCATGATAAAATGCCTTAAGTACAACACAACCTTCAATTCTTGCCACACATCGTTTGAACTAGTCCAAACAACAATCACACTGGAACAAAGGTCAGTCCATTTTTTCTGTATCTACCGCCCTCCTCCCTAGTAGAAAAAACAAGCTGACTGAATTTCTCTTTTTGGAGCAGTTTCCAAATCTTCTGGAGTATCTAAAATCGATAGGTGGCAACTTAATTATTCTTGGAGATTTCAACTATCACTTTGACTGTCCTGGAAACCCATTCACGTCAAAACGCCTAGATTCCATTCATGTTTTCAATTTTAAACAGTCAATTAACGAACCCACCCATAAACTTGGTCACATTTTGGACTGGTTTCTTTATAGACCTGATGATAATATTCTGCAATCCACCCTTGTATCCCACGAACTTCTTGACGTATCAGTCCATAACCATCCACCTCTATTTGCTACTAAGAGAAACCTATGTATGATCAATAGAACCAAATTCATGCATGACATCCAAGAAAACCTAACAACTTTCTTACATCCAACAGCGGAACAACTTGATAACTGCCTGCGTTCATTGCTGGAAAAACATGCCCCAGCCACCAAATGCAGAGTATCAATAAAAAAGTGTTCTCCATGGTATAGCAGTGTTAGGGATAAGTTTCGCACTGCTAAAAGACATCGCCGAAAAGACGAGAGGCTTTGGCTTTCCACCAGACTCACTATTCATAAACAAATATATGAAGCCGCTAAGAAGAACGTCACAATTTTGTCCATTTAGCCAAATTATCCCACTACAGTACTAAGATCACGGAGAGTTCCAGCTGCAGAAAGCTCTTCGAGATAACTAACAAACTAATGTCAAGGAACAAATGTACACCACTTTCATCTACCTTCTCTCCAGTAGACCTTCCAGACCAATTTGCAAATTTCTTCCGTGACAAAGTACAAACCATTAAAGATTCGCTTGACAGCACAATTTCAACTGACTCGTCACCTTACAGTTATGATGCAGAATTTCAGCGACAACCATTAGGAGCATTTGAACCTGTTTCTATTGATTTAGTACGGACAATCGTGATGAAGAGTGCACCAAAGCCTTGTGAACTGATCCAATTCCGACATCACTGCTGCTTGAGTGCTTAGACCCAATATTGCCTTCACTAACTGATGTTATTAATATCTCTCTCGTCGAGAGAATTCCCATCATTTTTCAAAATTGCCATCGTAAAGCCTCTGCTGAAGAAACCAACACTTGACCATAACGATTTAAAGAACCACTGCCCAGTTTCTAATCTCCCATTCATATAAAAAATCTTAGAAAAGGTTGTTCTAACCTAACTTGTATCTCATTTGAATTCAAACAGTCTTTTAAGCAATGTGCAGTCCGCATATCATATCACCCTTGCCACAGCACGGAAACTACTCTTCTGAAAGTATTTAATGACATTCTCTCTGTTTTGGACAGTGGAAATATTACAGTCTTCACCCTCCTTGATTTGTCTGCAGCATTTGACACAACAGACCACGATATATTACTTCACCGTCTCCAGCATGTATTTGGCATTCAGAATATAGCCTAACATTGGTTCAGGTATTACTTAGTGAACAGGACACAAATTATATATGGAAATGAAATACATTTCCAGCCCAGTTGACGTATGTTGTGGTGTTCCACAGGGGTTTGTTCTTGGACCTGTTCTCTTTATTCTATACACTCAGCCACTCTCAAGTGTTATAGATCATCACCCAGTGTCGCACCAACTGGACGATGATGACACCCAAATATACAAGTCTAGCCACCCAACCGAAGTTGATGCTACCATCCATGGAGTAGAGAGGTGCATTTCTGATGTGAAATCATGGATGACATGTAACAAGCTGCTGATGTATGATGATAAAACTTAGGCTATTCTGATCACAACACAAAGACTTTCTCATTCACATTCTTTACCTCAGACAATAAATATCAGCAACACCAACATTAAATTCTCAGTCAGTACGAAACCTGGGTGTTATTCTAGACAGTACTCTCACATTGCACCAACATGTCATGAACCTATGCAAGGCTGCATATCTTGAACTGAGACGCAGCAGTTCCATTGTTAAATATCTTGTGTGTTCATTAGTACTTTCAAGACTGGACTATTGAAAAAGTTCAAAACACAGCAGCACGGATCATCGTTAGAGTACCTTGATCAGAGCACACATTACCACTGCTCTGTACCCTATACTGTCTATCAATTCGATACAGAATCAAACGCAAAATGTGTTCCCTGCATCCAAATAGAAAAAGTTGACTCAAAATTAATGGACAAGGGCTGGACGAAAGGCAGTATTCACACCCATATACAGAGCTGACTCTCTCTCTCTCTCTCTCTCTCTCTCTCTCTCTCTCTCTCTCTCTCTCTCTCTCTCTCACACACACACACACACACACACACACACACACAGATACGTATTGCGACGACAAACTATATGATATATTAAAACATGTATTATAGGAGGTTAATGAAGGCGATATATTTGTGTTCGTATCGTTATTATCATTATGTATTATTATTATTATTATTATTATTATTATTATTATTATTATTTTAAGGAATCGGCAATTCTGCGGTAGACATAACCGTTGACCTGAGTCACGTTACAGCACAAACATATATCTCGACTCGCCGAGGAGCATGGGTAATAAGTCGCATGGGATTCTGGGGACTTCCAGCGGATGCAATTGCGAATTGTCGCTTCCTATTCAAATTGCCAACTTCTGTACTCCAGTGGTGCGTTGAAAAGATGGCAAACTTCCGGTTTGATCACGAGGGTTACGGTTTGCGCCCGATGCACAGGTATGAAATTTAGAAATCTTATAATATACTACAAATAGAAAAGCCAATGCCATTACATTGGATTGAAACCCGACATGTTTGATCATATGCTGGCAGGTCTATAAGAACACCAGCGACCTCAGCTAATTCCTTAGCATTTGTTGAGCTTGTGACCAGATATACCTTTTAACATTCAAGTCACTTTGTTTTGTACATAAGGACCGTCTTATAAGAGCAGTCGCAATGTAAGTGTGGTCGGATTATACTGGGATATTTTAAACGCTTGCTAAAGTATCAGGCACGGCAGATTACAAGAGTCGGTTTAGCAGAGTCCAGATTTTTATCATGTCGTTCACTGTCACCAAACATAATCTTACGGCAAAACATTTACATTCTTCTTCTTCTTCTTCTTCTTCTTCTTCTTCTTCTTCTTCTTCTTCTTCTTCTTATTATTATTATTATTATTATATTTAATATTATTGTTATTATTTTTTATTAGAATTGTTATTGTCAGTAGTATTGTTGTTGTTGTTATTATCTTAATGGTATTGTTGTTATTATTATTATTATTATTATTAGTAGTAGTAGTAGTAGTAGTAGTGGAAATATTGTTGTTTTTGTTATTATTATTATTATTATTATTATTATTATTATTATTATTATTATTATTATTATTATTATTGTTGTTGTTGTTGTTGTTGTTACTTTATCCCGAACCTTGATGCATTATTGTGACTGTTGGGTTATAAGTATCGAAGTCAAAGTCATATAAGAATAAACATTTCATTTTGTCAGATTAATTTGTAACAATAAAAGACACTGGAAGACACTTTTAT
The DNA here is from genome assembly GCA_029339505.1 of Unio delphinus. Classification (NCBI taxonomy): domain Eukaryota; kingdom Metazoa; phylum Mollusca; class Bivalvia; order Unionida; family Unionidae; genus Unio; species Unio delphinus. The sequence goes on along the minus strand of JAQISU010000229.1, from coordinate 4,092,950 downwards.
TCTTACAGGGCCCTTCAATCCCATCCCACAATAAACGATGAGCTACCATACCGGATCATGACGGGAGCTGTGAAGATTCGGCCAGACATTCATCATATTATGAAGGATAAGGTCTACTTCACAGGTAATAATACATCCATCATGTCAATTAGCAGTCATGAAGGATAAGGTCTACTTCACAGGTTTATAATACATCCATCGTGTCCGCTAGCAGTCATGAAGGAAAAGGTCTACTTCACAGGTAATAATACATATATTTATCAATTAGTAGTCATGAAGGATAATTTCTTCTTCACATGTAATAACAAATCCATCATATAAATTAGTAGTCATGAAGCTGTGTTTTTAATAGGAATTTATTATCTCAGAACAGGTGCGTTTGTTATCGTGTGGAATCTCCATACTGCATTAGCTTTGTGTTTATTAGGGATTTGTTATCTCAGAGCTGGTGCGTTGGTTATTGTTTGGAATCTCCATATTACATTAGCTTCGTGTTTAACAGAGATTTCTTATCTCAGAGCTGGTGCATTTTGTTCATATTGCAATCACAAGGGCACTATTTAGTGTGATCGCAATCTAGTTCATGCTATTGTCTTGTGTGATGGTAGTCTAGTCCATGCTATTGCTTTGTATAGACGTATTCTAGTCCCAACTATAATTCCTTTGTGTAATAGTAGTCTAGTTCATGCCATTACAATGTGTGATCGTAGTCTAGTCCATGCTATTACGCTGTATGATAGTAGCATAATCCATGCTATTGTGTTGTGTGTTGGTAGTATAGTTCATGCTATTGCAATGTGCGATGGTAGTCTAGTCCATGTTATTACTTTGTGTAATGGTAGCCTATACCATGCTATTGCATTGTGGAATGATAGCCAAAATGTATTCTATTTCATTATGTGATGGTAGTCTAGTCATATGCTATTGCAATTTGTGATAGTAGTGTAGTCCATCCTGCTGCATTGTGCGATGATATTCTAGTCTATGATATTGTATTATGGGATGGTATTCTAGTCCATTCCATTGCAATGTTGGATGCTATTCTAGTCCATATTACAATGTGTGATTGTAGTCTAGTCAATGATATGTGTTATGTGATGGTATTATGGTCCATTCTACTGCATTGAGTGATGATAGTCTGGTCTATGCTATTGTATGGTGTGATGGTAGTCTAGTCGTATGATATTGCAATGTGTGATTTTTGTCTAGTCCATGCTATTGCAATGTGTGGTGGTAGTTTAGTCCATGCTATTACTTTGTGTAATGGTAGTCTAGTCCATGCTATTGCAATTTGTGCTGGTAGCCTTGTCCGTGCTATTGTGATGTGCGATGGTAGTATAGTCCATCCTGCTGCATTGTGTGATGATATTCAAGGCCATTATATTGCGTTGTGTGATGGTAGGATAGTCCATGCTAGTGCATTATGTAATGGTAGCCTAGTCCATCATATTGCGTCGTATGATCATTGTCTGGTCTATGTTATTGCATTGAATGATGGTAGTGTAGTCCATGTTATTACTTTGTGTAATAGTAATCTTGCCCATGTTATTACTTTGTGTTATGGCAGTCTAGTCCATGCTATTGCGTTGTGGGATCACGGTGTAGCCTATCATATAGCATTATGTGATGGCAGTATATATAGTTCATGATATTGCACTGTGTGCATCCTGTGGTGATCACATCTCAGAAAAAAGGCAATACGCGTGCATTCAAAACTTTTCAATTATTATTATTATTATTGTTATTATTATTATTATTATTATTATTATTATTATTATTATTATTGTTGTTGTAGAAGTAATCACTAGTATTATTATTATTAATTTATGTTTGTGATTGGTAGCAGGGTTGGAGAATTTGTTGCCTTTGATACAACCTTCGTATCCTTTGATTAACTCATTAAAAAAAATGATAAAGACCTCACCAGAAGTCATTGCTTATGTATTCAGTAATTATATAATGTGGCATAATGTATGTGTGTACACGCTCCCATAAGCTGAACTAAAACATATGAAATATATAGCTCTTTTAAAAATCAATAAATCAAATATGTTTGCTTTGGCTTTTGTATTTTGTACACTTGAAGCATATGTATAGATGGTTAATGGTACATCAGCACATTACTGACTATATAATACCGGTTACGACTGAAGTTCCAAAATTGTAAGCACAATAATTGCAAACATATTTGAAAAAGAACTTTCAACAAAGGCAATTATCTAGCCTTACAAAGTACACTGGCAAGGTTTTAACTGTTCTATGTTACCCTTTAGGAGGTAGTCATGCGTGAGGTAGGTGTATCCAATAGGCAACCGGCACAATGCCAACGCAACTATGCAGTTTATGGTACAAAGATGAATGCCATTTGTCAATGATGGTTTATGGAACATACATGTAATGTTAATTCCAAAGCGTGGGACTGCGTGTGAGCTTTGTTAGTGTATACGCCCTTTCAGTAATCAAAATGAATGTGACAGGTCAATTTTCTATGTGTATATGCCCATTTCATTATCCTAATACAATGTGACAGGACAGCTTTGTGTATATGCCCATTTCATTATCCTAATACTAATGTGACAGGACAGCTTTGTGTATATGCCCATTTCATTATCCTAATACCAATGTGACAGGACAGCTTTGTGTACATATGCCCGTTAACTACCCTTACACCAATGTGACAAGGCAACACAAGTAGTAAAGTGAGTCACTTTTAGCGACAATGGGAATTAGCATTAGAACCATGCCCTACCGATCTCCCCGGTCGTTTTGGCGTTCGTAGTATAATTTTATAGCATCATATAGAAAGTTAAATTTGAGTATTGACTACAGTGATTTTTGGTACGAGGAAGAATTTGTATTCCAAAATGTGGAGTAGAAATTAGATTTCGATAGTTGAATGGTTTCAACACTTATCTATAGAAAGATCTCCAGGGATTTTCATGGATGAAATTAATATTTTCAAGGTTCACATAAGATCATTACTGAATGGAATTAAATAACTTTTTTGATAATAAAACATGCATTTACTAAATTGAAAGAAGTTTATCTTTCAAGTCTCTCCAAAAGATGTAACTCGGAAAAGTTGATCATGTAAAAAACCACAAAATGTATCACACGAAGCTAGTTTGATTATATTCCTATAAATTGTCATGTAAAGTCATTTCCCTGTACATAATACAAAATCTGACCTGCATTTTGTTGCCAAGTGGGGACAATATAATAACCATCAATTAGTTTTGTTTCCTTTCAACCTTGATTCTAAAGAATTCTATAGCAATATATATATATATATATATATATATATATATATATATATATATATATATATATATATATATATATATATATGCGTCTTAAGAAAAGTACACACTTCCTATCACAGTATATAAAAAAACAAATGCGAATAACTGGAATCTTGTATTGTAACGAAGAGTTGAACCCTGAATGTATCTGTCACAATAAAATCCCATAAAAGGATTTTTTTTTTATAAAAAAAATGAATCACTTTAGGATGATCTAATTAAAAATCCATCATTTAAAAAACATTTCAAAAAGATTGATTTAAATTTGACGAAAGGCCTTCAAAATTATATACTGTTGTATACAATGTTGTATCAACAAAAACATAATTTTCTGCAAAATCAACTTGACGTTTTTTAATTCGTTAAACCAGTCCACAAACCTGTATTGATACAGGGGCTCGCATCGTTTTTAATATATTCCACCATGTCGGCCAATTCTGCGAGTCAGGTAATTCTCCCCAGTGACAAGACATACCTGTAAGCATTGGATAACGTGTTGGTTCTGGTCGAAAATCTAATTTGTTTAAAAAAAAGAACGATTGTCATTTAGTTAAGGAAAGTGTTCTTCATAAAGTGTACAAATATGTCTCACACTTATACCTTAAACGCATATGTAAATGGGATTTCTAAATGTCAACATAAAGACCGACTCCACGATTTTTTGGAACTTTTAACCCAGAAAAAATCCTATTTACTTTATAGTTAGAGTCATAAAAATAAACATATTATATGTTATATAAAAGATGAAAATATATAACTTAAATTAAAACTACATTTTATTCTAAGTTTCCAAATTTGCAAGTACTTTGTTCCACACATCCAAAATTAATACTAAGACCAACACGTATAGTCTGTTTCCAAATTCTCTGGCATCCCCCCCCCCCCCAATAAACGAGACGTTGTAAACACATTACATCCTATACATTGCTATTTCTCTTCAACATAATAGCTTATTTTTTAATGCTGAACTTTACTTATACTTTTACAAGACTGGTTTAGTTTACTTAATATATTTTGAAATTTATTGGGAATGTTACGTTGTATTTTGTAAAACCAGCTATAAATGTGACCTAATTATTCAACTGAAATGCTGACAGAAATAGTCCCGAGTAATGTATTTTATTTTTATAGTTCGATGGATAAATATTACATCTTTTCAAAACTATGCACAGAATAGGCTGACATATCGCGAGTCATGAAAACCGGGTGTTATCCGGTTTGTCCAATATTTTATTATTATTTTGATAAAAATATTCTGTTGACATTTGCCTTTTTTCAAATGGTAGATTTTGCATTATTTTATTTTCGTCAATCAGTCGAATTCACTACGCATTTTGCTTCAATATTGGAGACGGAAATCTTAAGTGCGCAGAAATGCCCGACAGCATTGTAATACAATGAACGACAATTTCTTATATCAGCTCTGAGATTCAATAACTTGGACTTGGCATAAAACAAATAGCTGTTCGTTTTATAAAACGGGTCTCCTCTGAGCATTCTCACTTCATTTTTCATCATTTGACATTTAGGTTGGGGAGTAGGGTCATTGCAATTGCATATCGAAAATTTGGAATTTGCCGCCATGGTGCGGTAGCGACATATGGTAGTCGCTTACCAGCGGGCCTAGAAAATATAAACGTGTGCTATATCGCCTCATGCCTGCATGAAATCGATATGAAAATTATTGATTTTCTCAGAAATGGCATGTATTATAATCGCTATATCTTCAATCTGCTTACAGACTAGACGAACCTACGGCATAGATGAAACCTGAACCTGTCCTCGCCATTTGCAATACTAGTCACATGACTTCACAAAGCTCACACAACGACATCGGACGTTCAGTAATCACATGATATCAACAAAAAAAACTCCTTTTAAATGCTGTCGTACAGAAATTCAGATATATTAAATGAAAGTCAGATACTTTAAAAAAAAAAAAAACAGCAATCTGGCTAGCATGATTTATCAAGGTGAGAGAGTACATGACGACGTGGTAGTCACGTGTTACAACACAATTCCAGAATTTGTTCTCGGAATATATAAATATGGAAAATTTTGAGGTTTTTCGTTTTTGTATTTTCATTGCAACCAGTATACGATTTTGTTTTTTTATAATTACTTTTTTTCTTTTTAAAATTTGAAAATGAGGGTTGTTATAATTGTGTACTCATGCAACTAGCAATGTAAATCGCAAGTACCAGGTCACATTTCATCAACGCTGTAGTTATATCTTGTCTTTTAGCAGATTAATGACATAACGATTTTAGTACTCACAATTTCTGAGAAAATAAGCAATTTTCATATTGATATCATGCATGCATCACTCTATCGTTCGAACAACGTTTAAAGTTTTGCTAGACCATCCGGAAAGCGGCTACTCTTTCCAGCCACCATGTTGGCCTCTTGTGATGTTAAACTAGTTTTCATACCTTCCATGTAAGAAAAGAGACGGATATCAAGCTGGCTTTTTTTATAAAAAAGTATACTAGATGAATCTAATCCTCTGAGCGTTTGGATTTATACAGCATATACGTTTTTTTCAAGCACCCATATGATCCTTGCTGCACCCTCCGAATAATCTGGTTAGAACTCGATAAATTTAACTCACAAACAGTTTAATTTCGACTCAATTACATGATTGTGTCGGGCGTCAAGTGGTGAAGGAAAATTCCCGGGGTTTTCCAGACTGTCATCAATACTTTACGAACTTTCAGGACTTGTCACGGTCAGGAAACAATTATCATTTCTCCCGACCTTTTACAGATTTACCAGTAGCGTTGGAAGCCTCTATGGTTTTCAGGTCTGACATCTGGATCAAAAAGACATTCTTTGGAGACTAGATGGGTCTAACGATTGTTTATTGGCATATTAGAAAGACTATTCCATCTGTGAGAAATCGAATCCATCGAATCCTCATTTACCACAACATAAAATATTTTTGATGGGGAATTTCTTAATTCTCCCAAGCAAAATTTTAGTCATCGATTCTGCAGGTAAGTTTAACAGACTGGTCTGTTTCACACAGTCGAGATATAGGGACGCTAATATCTTACAAAAATGATGTACAACCAGAGTATGCCCTTTCGATCCGTGCTTACCACGACTCATACTTAATCCAGGTTTTTAGTACTCTGTCTTATAGGTATTTAATATATTTACGGCACTATGATCTTAAACCATATAAAGGACAAGAGTGAAAACGAATTAGTTTGAAAACGAACCATTTTCTGACCCAAATCATCCAAATGGTTACTGTGTGTCGAAACACTCTCCCCAAAAAAGGCATGAAAAGTATTCATCCTTTCTATTTTCGTCTTCTAGATACTGCTATACCATGAACTATTCACTCAGTTTAAAATTTCCAAAATACACTTTTATTATTTGATGAGAAACAAAACTATATCTTCATGGCATATATCACACACATAAACACACACACACACACACTCTCTCTCTCTCTCTCTCTCTCTCTCTCTCTCTCTCTCTCTCTCTCTCTCTCACACACACACACACACACACACACTATAGTTCTGTGCAAAAAGGGTTCTTACCTCCCTTGCGCCAGTTATGGTTATTTTGTTGAATATACTTCCGGTGAGCAAAAAATTACATGAAATGACGTCTAACACAGGAATCGCTGACCCATGCTCTTTTGAGAAGCTCTCAGTTCGTGAATTAAAAGTTTCTTTAAGAGACAGCGGTGCACACGTATCAGGCAATAAATCTGAATTGATCAAGCGTGCTCAATGACTTTTGAATTTAGGCACACGTACGCTACATGAAATACAAACAGACGAAAATGAGAATGACAACAAACGACAAGCAGAACTATTTTGTACGCCTCTTGGACAAAAGATTCCGGAGCCATGGACTTTAAACGGCTTATAGGATAGTGATTTGACTCATTTGCCATTGTTCAGAACAGAAGATTTGTACAATTATCTTGTAATGAACAGTTCATGAACTTTTGATTGTAAACTGATGAATTCCAAGATCTAATTTTGTTTTTTTATTAAGACAGACGTGCACTCAGTTGCATATCACACAATTTTAAAGGAATGCTCGCATTACCATGTAAAGGCCAAAGTAATTCCATCGTTGCCAAGAAGAATATATATATATATATATATATATATATATATATATATATATATATATATTGCTATAGCCTGTAGTTAAACTAAAATCTGATTATAACTATATATTTGTCTGAGCATGAATACGAATGCCAATTCATATTTAATATCCGTTACCCCAACACATTAGCACGTTTTGCATAATTTTGTGATTATTAATGGTAAAGAAGAAACGCGCAAACAAAATCGTATATTATTTTGTTTTATCGATCACATTTTTCATTGATATGTCAAAGAAGCGAATAGGTCGATTTTAAATGCTAACTTTGATAGAATTAGTGCTAGTGCATTATTCCCAACTTCTTTCTTCCGTAAAGATATAATATTGCTATTTATATGAAAGAAAACACTGTTGGTTCAACACTTTTAATGGACTTTTGAAAGAATGGGAAATATGTTTTAGAAGTAATATCATTTTGCATTAGTCAAACGCGCGTAATAAAACCACAACAACCCCAGTTAACTCTCTCTCTCTCTCTCTCTCTCTCTCTCTCTCTCTCTCTCTCTCTCCTTTGTTCTAGATATCTTGTATGCTGGATTTGTTTTATGGTTGGTGAGACGAACCAGACAGAACTGAGTTACAATAGTCAAGTCTTGAAACTACTAATGAATGCACAAGTGTTTTAGTGAACTGAAAGATATTTGCGAATGGAGCTCATGTTTCTCAGCTCAAGATATGACATGTTGGTGCAATGTAAGAGTACAGTCCAAAATAACACCCAAGTTTCGTACTGACTCTGTGAATGTTGGCGTGGCTGATATTTATTGTTTAAGGTAAAGGATGTCAATGAGAAAGACTTTGTGATGTCATCAGAATGGCCTCAGTTTTATCAGTATTCATCTGCATTTTGTTACGTGTCATCCATGAACTCGCACCACAAATGGAACTCTCTACACCTTTGATGGTAGCATCAACTTCAGTTGGGTGGCAAGATTTGTATATTTTGGTGTCATCATGGTACAATTGGTGAGACACTTGATGATGATCTTTGGCACTTGAGAGCGATTGAGTGTAAAGAATGAAGAGGACATGTCACAGAACAGACCCCTTTGAAATACCACAACATAGATCAACAGGGCTGAAGTGTATTCCATTTGCAGATACAATGTGTGTCCTGTTGACTAATTAGGAATTGAACCACAGTAACGCTGTATTGTGAATGCCAAATACATGTTGGAGATGTTAACGTAATATAGCATGGTATCTTGTGTCAAATGCTACAGACAAATTAAAGAGAGCGAGGACTGTAATCTTTGCTCTATCCAAAGCAGAGAGAATGGCATGAACTACTTTCAGAAGAGTAGTTTCAGTGCTATGGCAAGGGCGATATGCAGACTTTACATTGCTAAAAAGAGTGTTTGAATTCAGATGAGATACAAGTTGGGTTAGAACATTTTTTGCTAAAAAAAATTATATGAACGGGAGATTAGAAACTGGGCGGTAGTTCTTTAAATCGTTTGTCTCTGCAGCAGAGGCTTTACAATAACAGTTTTGAAAAATGATGGGAATTCCCCAGATGAGTGAGATGTATTAATAACGTCAATTAGTGAATGTAATATTGGATATAAGCAATAAAGTAACAATGATGGAATTAAATCATGTTTACATGACATTGGTGCAATCTAAATCCATAGATACTGGTACAAATGCTGCTAACGGTTGTCGCTGCATTCTGTATCGCAACTGTATGGTGACGACGAGTCTATTGAAATTGTGTTGTCAATCTCATCTTTAATGGTTTGTACCTTGTCACGGATTACATTTGCAAACAGGTCCGGAAGGTCTACTGGAGAGAATGTAGTTAGAAGTGGTGTTCATTTGTTCCTTGACATTGGTCCTCGCACTGTTATACCACGGAGAACACTTTTGAATTGATACTCTGCACTTGGTGGCTGAGCAATGAACGCGGGCAGTTATCTAGTTGTTCTGCTGTAGGAGGTAAGCATGTTGTTAGGTTTGTTTGGATGTCATGCATTAGTTTGGTTATATTTATCATACGGAGGTTTCTATTTACAGCAAATAAAGGCGGATGGTTAGGGACTGATGCGTCCAGATGGCATATAATGTAGAGGGTCGTGGGATACAAGGGTGGACCGTAGCATATTGTCATCAGGTCAATGAAGAATCTAAAATGTAATCATGTTTATGGGTGGGTTGGTGAATGGACAGTTTAAGGTTGAAAACATGAATGCAATCTGTGTGTTTTTATGTGATAGGGTTTCCAGGACATACAAAGTGAAAGTTGAAATCTCCAAGAATAACCAGGTTGTCATCTATCACATTTCCATACTTCAGGAGATTCAGAATCTGCTCCAAAAAGAAAGATTCAGTCAGCTTGTTTTTTTTTCTACTAGGAAGAGGGCGGTATATGCAGAAAAAAATAAACTCACTTTTGCTCGAGTGTGAGTGTCGTTTGGCATTTTTAAGACATTTTATCATGAAATTATATGTGATGACTACTGCAATTCCACCTCCGCGAGAGTGGCGGGCCAAGAGCGATAAAATGGAGTATCCGATGGGTGTTAGATCCGCGCACTTGGGCTCATTGCCCGATGTTTTTAGCCATGTTTCTGTCAGGAAGAAGACGTTGATATTCTGATCGTTGGTAAAATTAACTTTTATGTGCGCGTATCTGGTGGTCATGCTGATTGGGCATTGAATAATGCAATACGCAGTGGTATCTTTGGGATAGTTGACATTACCGTTTACGATTTAATAGTGATTCGCACCAGGTTATCTAAATTAACGATCACATTTTTAAATTATTACACTGGAAAGGGCGAAAGGGAGATAACTGGAATTCCTTTTCCTATTCTACGTAGGCCAGCTCTGAAACAAAATTTATTTTTCGCTTCCATTTACATTAAAGTCAAGATGAATATATTCCCATTTCGTTTCGTCCTGAGCACAATGTAGTGTGGATAGCCAAGGAGTGCGCATTTCAAGCAATTAATGAGGGTCAATCATAACATAAATGGGTTGAGTGGTTATCACGTGATGGTGGTTTATTCAAGAAAAAAGGACGTTGGAGCAGTAGAGCAGGACAGCTGAGAAATATTCTAATTCTCGTTTCAAAAACAAAGAAATGAGAAAACACATATGAACTGTTCTCATTATATAAAAAATGTGTGTGTGTGTATATATATATATATATATATATATATATATATATATATATATATATATATATATATATATATATATATATATATATATATATATATATCAGCATCTATAGTATATTATTATGTTGACACAGGTTTCTAAAAGGTTAGTTTTGAGCATATTGTATTTCTAGAGAAGAACAACTTGAATAAAATAATTTGAAGAAAGAATTTCTAGCCCAGATACATTGCTGGACACAATATTAATACAACTTATTTCGCTTCGATCTTACAGCACAAATGAATAATTTCTAGATAGGAAACATTTTATTGTACTCCACGTGACCTCAATTAGCATTTTCTAACAACTATTGTATAATAGAAAATTTTGTTGTGGAAGGTTCAAAATGTTTACAAGATAAAATCGCAGCACAACTAGCTGCTCTCTTACTACACATGTTGCATAAAATGTGGTAAACAACAGGTACATCGCCATTGCGTGGGAAAATGACAATATTCTGGATTCAGGTTGAAAGAAACCTTCTGTTGTTTTTACAAAACCTAAATCAATGATTAAGATCAGATAGAAAATGAACCTTATTTTAGACAAGGTATAGTCCGAAATGCAATTATCCAAAGCATATATTGAATTAAAACTAAAAACAATGCAAATTAAATAAACATAGCAGGTGTTTTACGTGGGTGGTTTGACATCAAATGCCTCCTATCAAGTATATGTACATATCTCAGTTGTATTTCTTTAAAGTAACTATCCTTAATTTCCACGAGTTTCTATTATACGTTGGAGAAAACCGCGTCAACATGCGCATGATTTATGCTTAGGTGAAACTAATGCACATCAATGCTAGCAATGACGTACTCTCAGTTTCTAAGCTTACGTGCCTTCGAACATAGTTGATTGCCTATAATGATTAATCCGCCACTGTTAATCGATAGTAAAACCAGGTCAGTCCACGGCTTGCCAGTTTCATCACAAGTAGGGACTAATTTAGATAATCACACACCCTCAAATATGCTGATACTAATGGACGTCATGTGGGTCTGACATCACCTGTTCATTAACATGTGCAATTTTGCTTCATGCAAATCTTTCCAGAACAGACCTGCGTACACTTCAGACACATACCAGTAGTTGGTAACAGACATATCTAGCTTAAAATTCATAATGGCCACGAGGCAGAGGGTGTTTCAATTGCACATGGATTTACAAGTGACCAAACATAGAATTAGCTCAGTATATACTATTGTACATGCCACTAACCCTTCTCCTGACGGTAGCTCCACAGAAACGAACGATTTCTGGTATTAAATGTACACCGATGTGTGCAGCCAAAAATGGTTGCATATTTTGCATGTTTTAATTGATAGGTAATATCAGCCTCTAAACCGCCAATCAATATCATTAAAGGTGAATTGTTGATTTATCGGCTTAGGAGGAACTAACAGTACAGCACTAATCAAAACTGAGCTTAATCTTTGATCAAAGTTTGGGTTGGAGGTACCTCATAAAACGTCTTACCGTTTCCTTCTCGATTCAAGTTTCTAAAATATTTTAATAGAAACAGTGATAATGTTTATTGTGAGCATTTACATATATGTTTGATACAGGACAAGAATAAAGGTGCATTCTTTGTAATGATGGTTAGTCTGGCACCCAGTTAGTGATGATTTTGAGTGCGGCGACATCGCTAATGTCAACTGGATCATGCATGTTTTGGGATTGAGTCGCTGACCATCAGCAGTACGCTTCACGCTGCATGATCGGTCATCGAGACTATCGAGGCAATAATGTTGTCGATATATATTTTAATACACATCATCTTCACTTAGTGTTCCATTTCTTCCAATGACAGCTTTTGTTTCGGTAGCTACGTTGGTTTGTTTAGTCATGTGCACTGAGAGGTTCCAGTGGCATCTGAGAATACGATCAGGTCATTTGGGTCTGTGTTAATGGCGCTGTTGCTAAAAGCTGCTAAGTCAAATTTGGTCGTATAGTTGGTACGATCGCCATTTTTGGGGTCATGTCTCTTACAACGCCCATATGTACTGTTGTTTATCGCTTAAAAGCAGGATCGGTGTGTTAAAAAGTGAGTGTATTGTAGGCACTTACATCTAATGGAGTAATCGGTCTAGGCACTCATAGAACTCCTGAGCTATTGCATCTAATGTATAGAGTTATCATTATGCAAAGCCAGTGGCAGCTCCATGAACGTGCTTAATACAATGTGTGGTAGATATCGTACGCAATAGTAGTCAGAGGGCTGATCTCAATCGAATATTTGTATCGATGGGACTCCCGTAAGTGCCCAGTGTCCAAACAATCAATCTCCTCCACATACGTCCAGTATAAATAATTGAATGAATTGGCGGTGTCATATGGTACAGTCAGGCTGTCTGAAATCTCGCAGCTGACGTTCACACCTAACGGGTAATCCTTTCACTGTTTGGTTTGAGGTTAACGCATTAAATGGCTGGGTCGGTAGTTTGGTGCTGTCGAACCAAACATTTGCTACAACATACAAGTTGGCATTGGTATTGTTGGTGGGAAAAGGTTCATGTTGTCCTTCATCCTGGTGTGGGACTTTACATTTGTGATCGTGCAGTTGTCAACCTAATCGTCTGTGGCCGCATTCTGGGGCACGATTGGGCCTGTCACAGACACATTCTTGTGGCTCAGCTGGGTCTGTCACATATACTAACTTGTGGAATCTCATTTGTATAACGCTGGTTATGCTCGCTGTCATCTGTCCTGTCATATCTATCTGTTATTGGCGGTTTTATGAGTGGGTCGGGTTACGAGCATAAGACTGGACAATAATAACAACGTTTTCGCGGTTCATGCAAACTGTAATGTCAGTCTAGGTACTATAGATAGCGAGGCCACATTCGTTCACAAGAACAATCACCAGTTCTCTCTCACAGTCACGCTGATACTCACTCATCCAATCTTCTTTAACGCTCAGAGCCTCAGGTTTAGTGAGAGATGGCTATGTGCGTCATAGAGCTATCCTAGATACTTGCGATCTGCTTCAAGAATATGACCTATTGACGGCTCAGCAGAAACGACAGTAATCTCGCTGACAAAGCTGCATCTGGCGAATCAGCCTACTTAAGCGTAAGTTGGTAGGCTCCATATCATACTCTAGTGATAGAGACTGTTGTCGTTTTTCTTAGTAGTGTCCCATCTCATAACAAGGAAAACTAATAGTGAGCAAGATCAAGGTTGTTCTCAGTTGAGTTACTGTAGGTGTAATATATTCAATGGTGAATGTGACTGAGGTGGATACATAGGTGAATTCCACTTCGCCATTGTATAAACAATTCCAGAGTGTATTCACGCCTGGTGGTATAGCCAACTACTTTGGCGTTTTCACGTCCACGTGAAAATATTCTACGTTGACTTCGAGATCGTTTTGGTAGATTAGGGTGATCGCAACAGACAATTGCTATGCTACATTCAAAACAATTATATTTCATACGAGTGTCTGGTAACACCACATTGAAGCAGGTATTCATCGATAAGTCGAACGAAATTGTTGTCAGTGCTAGCATTCCCTGCGAGCTGACCCCACACCCCGTTGGTAAAATCTAATAATAAATCTTCAACACAAACACCAGAGATGGTTAAGTACCACCATGGATAAACGTTGAGTCATTCCAACTGAATATGGCTACTAATGCTGTTGATTTTACAACTGTATAAGAGTTTGCATCATTGCCATGTTTTAGGATAGACGATAGTAGAAAATTATTCCAAGATGCCAACTATCATTCCCATTCAACCTTATTTACATTTGCGTCAAGTTATGGCAAATAAGCATCTTTAAAATGTAAGATTTACATGTATCAAATTTATTTATATCATATGTCAAAACAAGTTGTTAAGATTCCCGCTTCTCCTGTTTGATTAATATTCCTTAATTTTGTACCATGAAGTTATTACACGTGGTAGTATGGGTACGATAGCGATTCCACGTAGTGTTTAGTTGTAGAATTAGTAGTATTAAAATACTCTTGAATTCTCTGCTTCCGTCGTTTCCCAAGAGCTATGCCAGATTCTTGACCACACATTCACCTTAGAGTCTGGCAATAACATCCTGAATATTAATATTAGGCATTGTAAGCTTACCTGTTTAGTCTTCAAGACCTCACAAACTCACCTAGGTCAATACCAGCAATAATACCACCAGTAAGGTCAGACAAATCCGTTTTGATGGCACATCCGCTCATATGCAAATCAATACCGTGTCGTCTGGCAAAGTAACATCCGTAATTTAAATAGAAATTTGTATAATGTTACACGTGAAATCAGTAAGTGCTTGCGTGGTTGGTGAACGCTCAAGTGCATTCAACGTTTCAACAAGATCACTACATATTGGTCCATCCGTGTTCGTACAGGTATAGTTGAATAAAACAGTGGTTGTCTACCGTTGTTCGTTACATAATTACCAACGTCAATTCCATACGAGTCAAAATACATAATTATGTCCAGGTATCACCATATGTGCAATCCAGTGAGTGTCAGGTCCTTTTGTGAAATCCAGGTTGACAATACCGGTTTCGTGTGTGCGTGAATCGATGCAAGTTCATTTCGCATAAAGACACGAAAATGTTTCACTGATTTTGTTATCGTGAGTAGATCAAGATAGGTCAGTGGAGTGATTATCTGCGTTTTGTACTGGGTAAAGGCAAATCTCCTCCCGATGTTATTAGGCAACGTGTTCCTTGTAATCATTATAATCGAAGGACTTTACCTTTTTGATAGACATATGATGTCTACGATGCGCTGTGCGATTGCCAACCACCTTTTCGATGCCATGCCGGATGCATTTCCGACAGCCTCTTATGGCCATTTAACCGTAAAAGAAACTTCAGTCGCTCAGTATTAGTTATCGGATGCGCTTCCGTTGTATACAAGAGAAACGATCGTATTGGCGCGGTTCCAGACTTCAAAAAAGGGGTCAGCACTTTCGTCTATAATGTTAATATTGACAACTTAACCAGCAGACGTATCTCCAGAACACCAAATTACATCGTTTTTCTTACGAAATAATGTGACAGTTGTCTGGTTCCAAAAATGACCTTGCGCACATCTCTACAAAACATAAATATGACTGACTCCACGAAACTGTGCTTGACGCTGCGCAAATCATTGTTATAAGCATTGTTGGGACCCATGACGAGGGTTTCTGTATACATACAATTGGGAGGGTAAATATGTACGTCTAGCTCAGTTCATACATTTGTCATACTTTTCTGCACTGACAATATTATCCTGAAATGTGTGCAAAGAAATGTGTGATTGACACGATAATCCAACCTTTGATATTTCTTATACAGATTTTCTGAATTAACTTAAGCACGAAATATGTATTTAGCTTAACCATTTTGACATTGCTTATATCGTTTTTATTCTTCATCCATCTTTCTTGTATTGTTTATCCGTCCTTGTATCTTCCCCCATCGTTCAAACATGTAAAACTCAAGACATTTGTTTCAACTGGTCCGTCATACTAGCACAAGCGGATCACAAACTATTGGCACATCCTCGCCACGTCTTAAGTACATTTTGATCGCTGAGTAGTCTCTCAGTACATCACATAATCTAACGCTTAATCCAACGATGATCTTTAGTCCGTTAAAAAGAAGAAAAACTGTCTCGACTACTACTGTTGTCCTCCGGAATATAAATCTGCAAAATAGAAGGTCATGAACTGCCAGTGGCACTATCGAACTTGTATACCTGTTTTACGCTATTAATTCAACAACAAAGAGTAATATGTTTTACAATTTGAAGTAAAAGGGCTGGCATTCAAAAACAGAACAGAAACAGTCTCGCAGATGTCAACACGCTTCTCCCTCCTTGCTGAAATCAGATGTACTTAATGTACAATGACACAGATAAATCCAGTCATTATACATGTTTAGCGATAAATGGAACTTCGAGTCTTATTATACAGCGATAAATTTAATATCGGGTTTATTTTATATTTGTAAAAATGAACATCTGGTTTATTTTTCATGGAACAATAGGTCTATTACACAGTGAAAAATAGAGCACTAGTACTATTATATAGCAATAAATGGAACTTACGTCTATTGATCCGTGCAAAATGGAGCAATAGTACTATTATATAGCAATACATGGAACTTACGTCTATTGATCAGTGCAAAATGGAGCACTAGTACTATTATATAGCAATAAATGGAACAATAGGTCTATTACACAGTGAAAAATAGAGCACTAGTACTATTATGTAACAATAAATGGAACTTACGACTATTGATCCGTGATAAATGCATTTAAGAAGCCAGTATAATATTGACCTACCCTTAACGTTTGGCATCACATGAAACTGAATAGATGCCTTCACTTTTCAGTGGAAATAATTAAATAAAGGATTAATCATAAGCGTGACCACCCCCAATCCCCACCCCAAAATCAGAAAGTAGATAAAACACTTATGCTATTTGTTTGCTTTTTGTCAGTCCCGAATTTGATCGGTCTTATTTTATAATAAGTAATATTACATTGTGCAACTTCATCGACTAAATGCAGGGTTCGTGTGGAATGCCCAAACTTTTGAGTGCAAAATAAGCACACAACCCTTTTTGTCATTTTCATTTAAGTTACCATTTCCTAACGAGATACGAACAAAAATAATGTTAGATATTGTTGCATTTCTCACGTCTTTTTCAAAAGGAATTTTTCATCTATATACTGTGAGGCGTATTAACTTTGTTCACACCTGGTGAAACACATATAGTAATAAATATATACTTCAGCTGCCCAAGATTTCGAAAATGAATCCGCATTTTTTTCTTAGAATTGATTGATAGTTATCAACATTTCAGATGGAACTTTCCTAGAAATTGATGCCATCATATTTGCCACCGGGTTTGACTACAAGCTAAGCTTCGTACCCGAGTCTGTGACAAGAATACAAAACAACCGTACAGAACTTTACAAGTACATGTTCCCACCGCATCTGAAGAATCCTACCATTGCAATTATCGGACTTGTCCAGTCAATTGGATCTGTTATGCCAATTTCAGAGATGCAATGTCGATGGTTCATGAAGGTTATGAAAGGTAACCTTTGTTTGATGTAGCAGCTGAGAGAGTGGGGGGAAAGTATATAGAAATTTCAACTCGGGAAGATCCGAAATTATTATGTTCGAGTATTGTTTTGTTCCATGTTTTCCGGCCCTTTTTAAAGATACCCATTTAAGCCGAAACTATGAAAAATTCGAGTAACTACGCGTATTCAAATATTTGCAATTGAAGGTATTGAAGGTGTCACGCTTTATACAAGAGTACGCGATTCTGAGATGCAGAGATTCGTGTGAAATCATTTGAAAAGAACATCTATATTGCACATCTGAAAATATCTTAAAAACAAATTTCGTTATTAATGCTATTTCAAGATACTTAGGCAAAGCCGGATAAATAAGCAGCAATAAATGAATTCTAAACAACGACGGTTCACGCAGGTTGCAGGTTGTGAAACCACAGAGAGAGAGAGAGAGAGAGAGAGAGAGAGAGAGAGAGAGAGAGAGAGGAAAAAAAACTAAAATAATTTTAGATTTCGAATTATACTCTTTGAATATTAACTTGGTCTTTGAGATTTCTTTAAAGATAACAATTTATGACGCAAGTCATCTGATGCCGAGTGTCCTTTATTTATTTGTTCTGAAGGGGAATGTGAACTTCCTTCTGAAGAAATAATGATGGAAGATATCCAAGCAAAGCATGAGGCCATGGAGAAAACCTATGTCAAATCCAAGAGGCATACATTGCAGGTACATTGATACGTATTGAAGACATGATTTATGCACGATAGCACTGTAAAGTGATAATTAAGGTGAGACAACGACAAGTATTGAAAGAAAAATGCAGGATCTACGAAAGGTATATGGGACGTTGTTTCATCCATTTTATCTCTCTGTAGAAATATTAGATGAGGCTGAAAAGGTTAGACGAGAAGAAGTGTTTAATGTACACGCATGGATGCTGAACTGTATTAAAGCAGATTCGTGTTACAGTGCTGTCCATCCTGCGGCCAGCGGGCCGATTTTAAATGGCCCGCCAGAGCTCGAGCAATTTTGTGTGCATTTATGAATTTAAAAAAGGCTATGGCCTGTTTTCATAATATATCTGGTTAAAAGAAAGTGTGAATAACTTTAATAGTCAATGTTTCTAAGTTTTTTGCTGCGGCTCTCGGTTTAAAAAGATGTTAAGTGGCCCATGGTGTCAAAAAGGTTGGACAACACTGGCTTATAATATCTATCTTATTTATGTGTTAAATGTATACTGATTAGAATGTTAGACAAGAGCGTATTTGTAGGATATTATTTATAAACATTATTACTTTGTCAACTAGTGAAAGAAAGAAACCGATCATAAAACAGAACAAACACATCATAAAGTTTCAGTCTTACTTTCTATTTGGATTGGGAGGGATCTTTCTAAAGAGGGTGGGCTGATATGGGTAGTATGTGAGCTGCACCTTTATTTTCATTTCCATTCAATAATCGAACTTCTCGCTTTCTTGCAGTGTTTCTGGGTGGAGTACATGGACGAGCTCGCGGATATGATCGGTGTGAAACCGGATCTTTGGAAACTCTTCTTCGAAGACCCTAAATTAGCCATCAGGTGTATATTTGGACCCTGTGTTCCTGCTCAGTACCGCCTCATGGGTCCAGGAAGTTGGAACGGAGCCAGGGCCACAATTAAGGGATCCGTACAACGATGCCTTTTCCCGACAAGAACAAAGCTTTTACCAAAGAACGCAACAGGAAAGGGAAACCAAAGCTTATTCTCAATCAGTATTCCACGCCATCTTCACTCCTACTTCGTCATCATATTCATCGTCTTCATTTTCTTCTGCATGTGCTTCGTCAAAGACAATTTAGGCCCATAATACATTTTCCAAAATGCAAAAGTTCTTATGCAATGACTCTAGTCATTAACATGTGGTCATATTATGTTTACCTATCGAAACTTTAATGGACGTTAGTTGATGACGAAATGGAGAAAAATCCTTTTTGCGCGTTAACTTCATAGCCATATTTGAAGGCATTTTTTTTTATTATCTAGACGATATAGGCAAGATATGTTAAACCGTAAATTTTCTTGTATTATATTTTATACATTTTTGTTAATAATGACATAATTTCACTGGAGATACTTTTAGCAAGAACTTTTTAATGAGTAGATAATTGAGATTATGGATGTAAAATTATGTTTTTAACTTTTGCATCCCAAGGATTTACGAATAAAATGCGAAGGTGTTTACTAAATGCCTGAAACTTCACTGAACAGTGTTGTCAACCTCTGTTTTATTTTAATATCTTGCGGAATACTTCGGGTATTCATCTGACAGTTTCACTCTGAAGGACACAGTCTCCATCAAAGAGTCCACGTGTTTTGACTCGCATCAGAAACAAAAATGCTACATGTTGTGTTTACACTAAAAGTGGTGGTAATCTTCAAAACGAAGTTCAAAAGTTGTTATTAGAACATACGTACAATTGATTACCTTAATTATGTCCACGGCCCATGTTAAATTTCTCAACATTTCATTTCAAACATATTTTAAAGTATTGCCTCTTAAGCATTTGCTATTTTAACAAAACAGAGTTTTCATTCTAAATGTTTATCGTTAAAATACCTAAGAAGCTACGCAATGTTTAGATTTTCACTTTAAAACAAAGATCACATTTTGTCATGAATGATGTCTACATTAAGTTTAAATACGAATACTTTACCCACAGCTTCCACATTAAAAGATCTTGAATAAAGTACATGTATAATGCCAATCCAGATAAAGGGTAGAATAAGACGTACATATGACCTCGTATATCATCTTTTCAGTCGAATGTTTGCCTCCTCTAATTAATTCATGAGAATTACTGGTCTTGGAAAATGTGTATAAACTTTTCCGTGAATCTCAAATAAGTTAAGTTCTAATTGTAAAGGAAATTTTACAACTGATTTTGTTTTTTGCTAATCATTTTTTCTGCAAAACCCGGGATCTAATGTTGGAATGTCAATGATCTCCGCTAAAAATGTTCCACCCCGAACTTGGAAATATCGTCTTGGATAGTCCTGGCCAGCAAACTTCACACAATGTCTCTATTCATCATAGACACTACAAATGTATACACCTACCTCTGCTGACCAAGGGCCCCGCGTGGTCCAAAGTGCTATGTGTTACGGATCACTGATATCTCACCTGTCTGCGTGGGTTCGAGTCTCGGGTTCGGCCAATGTGGGTGTGTGAGAAAGCTTACCAGTAGCTTTTCGTGGGTCAGTGGTTCTTTCTGGGGGTTTTCCGGGTTCTTCTTCCACCATTAATACTGGCCGCTATGTATTGCCTATACTGTACTGAAAAATGGTGTTAAACCATAAAAAACAAACAAAAAGGCTAATTTTGCTTTTTCAATGAGCAGCCACTAATGACATGTTTGATTGTGTGTGTGTGTGAGAATAGAAATACATAGGTATGTATGCTAAAGGCTAATAACATCATTGAAGGCTAATGACATCATGCAAAAACAAGATAATAACATGTACATCAATGGTTAGTTTAATTCTCACCATGCCAAGTGAAATCAACAGAAGCAAATTTAATTTTCTATTTCTTTTACCGACATATAAAGTTTATACAGAATTAGTGTTTACATCTGTCCATAATGTGAACATATGGCTACAAAACAATTGCAGTAGCTATACATGTTATAATATCATTCTGTAAAAAAATTGATAGGAAATTAACAATCAAACATATATCTGAGTAAGTCTCAAATTATGTAACATCTGGGTAATCCAAAGAAAGGATTAAGATATATAAGTATAAAATAGCACAAGTTACATGAGGCTTTGAAATGAAAAGAATAATGACACAGTAATGTCATTCATACATTATGAAGGAAACATAGTAGTCTGAAAACCTTAATTCTGCCCTACTTACCACTATTTATTTCAAAACAAATGTATTGGTATCAGCAGTTTGGAAAGAAGATTGCTGTGACCTATTTTTATTACAGTAAGATTATCAATAAGTATGCATGTAATAATGAAGTTACATTACCTAATTATTATAAAATATAAGACCCAAAATGCAAACATTAAGGTGGGTAAATTGTGATTGAAATAATTTTACAATTCTGAACTAATTTTGAAACAAAGTGTTCATTAGCACACATAAGCAGCTAAAATATTTTCAAGCAAACAACAGAAGTACAAAGACAAAGTCGTTAGACAATCTTATAAACTGATCTTCACTTTTGATCAGGTCACTGTAACACGGCAAGGAGATATTCATAAATGAAAGCCAAGAAAAGAAAATCTGTAATTTTGGATTATCTACCTTTACATAGATTTTTATCTCTTTTTTTTTTTTTTTCCTTAAAAATTGCCAATTTATTTTATTTTAAATAACATTCTCTTGTACCTATACAATAAACTGATACTGAACTGTACATGTACAATAAAATGGAAATTAAATATAATTACAAGATTAGAGCGGCACTTTCAATATGTATTGAGTTTCACAAGTAACCAAGGAAACAAATACAGTATACCATAGAGGTGTGACAGGACAAAATGACAACTATGCATATTTATTTATATAGTGATACTAAATTGAACAAGGTACACAAGATGTATTTTTTTTTACAATTTTATCTCAAAATATAAATGTCTTGAATAGAGGCATACATTTATACCAATTACTTATCATCATTTTCATTTGTCAATAAAACATTTTATAAAAATCTGGATGCAAAGGGAATCTGTCATCTAAAATAAACATAGGGTTTCTAAGGACTGTTTTATTTCATTTTTAAATTTTCTAAAGAATGCACAAATCAAATTCCAATATATATATATATATATATATATATATATATATATATATATAGACACAAATTTGAAAGAAAAGTTAAGAACATTTAGGGATATATTCAAGTGAGAACAAAAGTTAAACTATTTTAACACACCATAATCTATTTTTCAAATATTTATTATGAAGAATTGTTTAAAACTGTCTGAAGCTTTCGCTCACAAGAGGACAAAATACTTGTTGAAGATTACTAGTTTTGTGAATAGCTCAAGTTCTTTTGAGACTGCTGAATATGTAAATGTAAAATCTATCCTTTTGGCAAAAAAATATTCTCTACATTAGTGGTGAAAACTTTGTTACAATGACATTTTGGCTACTGTAAATTATCCCATACAAGTTGAATCCATTGCAAATGACTTGGACCATGGTCAGCCATTGCATAATGTGCCTGAAGATATAGGTCTATTCATCAGAACAAAAAGTAGACCCTTATGTTCAAGAATTAGTATATCCAAGGCCATTCCAAAGACCCCTCCAATTATTTCCAGATTTATCTATACATGACAAAATCCAAATAAACAAAATCTCATTAGAATCTATTGTAAATGTGAGATACTTGAAAAATACCACAGACAATTTGAAAATACATCAAGCAAATGACATGAAAGAATAATTGTAAATAGAACTGATTCTGAACACTAAATCTATCAAAATGATAGATGTCATTCCTACTTTGGGTTATTACATCTCCACTAATCAAGAAATTCAAAATAAAAGAGCTAAAAAACATCATTTAGAGGATATAAAAGTGTCTACAAGTTGTATTTCACAGTTGCATCACTGTTATTTTCAGTATAGTAATGTTTTCAATGTAGATAATGCATGTACATTTAATACTTGTTACACTACAACCATTGTCTTCCTTTGTGATACCATGACCATTGTTTTCAATATACCAGTAGATATGTACTCAGTAAGTACTTTTGCCACACTGTAAAAAAAACAAAACAACATAATCCCAAATATGTTAATGTTTCCCATTTATTTCCATGTAGCTATGTACACTGTACTGTGGGTTCTGTGACCCTTGTTTTTCATGTAGCTAATGTTTGCAGAATTGGAGTTTCTTCTGACCCTTCCCACCCCACGTTTGATATTTGGATATTTCTGTTGGCGATCCAGAATCCACTGCCTATCGAAATGTTGGAATTTGCCAACACCATTTGGTGCTGTCATAAGGTAGCAATTTACTAGCTGGACAAGCAAACTAGAATGACCTTTCTTCGAGATATACCTGCGTGAAATCGAAAGGAATGGGGTACAATGTGGAAACTCTGCAGACATTCTTGACAATATCCGATTTATCCTGACAATACCTAATACAGGAACATTACTAAATACCTGCCCCATTGTTAAATAAATTTAATCAAAATAGAGACTAAAATAATACCTTTATTACTTGATCTTTTAAAGGGTAAAAACCCTACACTAACTTTAAAAAAAAAAAAAAAAAAAAAAAAAAAAAAAAAAAAAAAAAAAAAAAAAAAAAACAGAAATATTAACATAATTTCTGTGGACACTTAATCCATATTTGCTTGAACCAACACAATATTGTATTTAAACTTTTGTCTAGGGCATTTATTGTCCTATTAATAATATTATTTTCTAATCATTCATAGAATGCTGTAGCATCTGTATCGTGTATCTCACTTTTTAAACTATATAACATGTTCCAAACTTAGGCACTACCACTCTCCTGTGGTCTGGTCTTTGTTTGCTTCTCTTATATAGGACTAAATGATGCACTGACTTTTTAATTATCTTCATTGGTGTTTTCCATGTGAACGAGAGTTAATAGTAAACCAGCTGATGCAATGAATGGTCCCATAATAGACATGATCTATGCAAACAACTTAGCACCAGTCTACATAGCCTCAACCCTTCCATTCATCTGTTTGGCAGGACTAACACCTTGAAGCTGTGCCTGCATTCTTGCCAGCATCTCCTGCATCTTCTTTATCTGTAATTAATTGTGCAATCAGTGTACAACGTATGCATATGATATAGGTGATAATAAAAAATTGTAATATATATCAAGTTGAATATAACTTCTGCACGGCATTAGGAAATTACAAATGTTTGAAAATGCATCTAGACCAACCATTTATTTCTGTGTTTCATCAACTGCAATAATAATATGCATAAATTTCATAGAAATAGGGTATTTTTCTATAACCCTTTCTACATGTACTGACCTTTCAAAACCATCAAAGTTCTATTTCAATTGTTTGTCAATACCTATTTACTTTTACCATGAAATATAACGGTATACCCTGAAATATACACATCAAAAACTAGCAAAGGTGTTCCAAGTGAGTGTCTAGCTCCTGTGTCCACATACTTTATCTCATTAAAAATTATATCCACAAAATGGCAATCCCTGGACAAGATGAACATACCTCTGCTTCCTTTTGCTGTAGCAGCTTTTCGGTATCATCATTGCCCATCTTTGAGTCACGCTTTAATTTACTGAAAACAATGATGGTTAAAACAGTGAAATATTGTACCATTTGTTGAGTTTTTTCTTCAGATAATGCATAATCAGCTAAAGAATGAAAGAAATGCCTACGAACATCAAGACTGGCCATACAGCAATTACAATTTTGTTACAAAATGTATCACCTAGCTTTGCGAACAAGAAAAATCTCAACTTAAACACAGAATCTCAGGGACAAATTGCATCCAAAAATTGTGTCACCTAAGCTTAATGAAGATAACCATCATATATTATAATCATCTGTATCATTATTATCACAAAAAGACAGGTTCATTGAAATAACCTTTCTCTAAATATGCTCAAACAGGACAAGGGGGACTACTCTTCCATGAGCTTGTTGGACAAATATAATTTTGCTAATAGCTAACTACTCTTCAACAATTTTCATTATTCTGTAAATGCAATTTTGTGCACTAGTAAAATATCTGCAGCACTGTATGCTACATTCAAGGGAACTACTCTTCTACATTCTTGACTTTCATATTTTTGCATTTACTTGGTGATATAATTTTTATTGCAAAATGAAAGAAATATGGTCTCTGACATTTTTCAGGTGATTACCACCAACGTTTTACAATTGTCCAACTTAACCTTTTATCATTTAAATATTTTGCACATTTGCTAAATTAATTCAACGCTGAATACCTACATATTTTTAATAAATACAAATTATCCATAATTCACATTCCCATCTGTTTGATTAGGCATTGCTTATTAATTGATGCTATCTCAATATACATTAACTACTTATTTTTCAATGACTTTGATTTTAGCACAGAAATTGTTTTATCTGTGTCATTTAACTGAATTTCTTTCATAATATCAGTGAAAGAATTCTATATTTGTGCATATAAGATGAGTGTCCTTTCCAGAGGGGAAATAAATTTTTTCCAAGTATATGTAATGTATGTAGTAAGAAAGCTACATACTTGCCAAACAATTTTATCTAGAAAAGACTTGAATAAAACAATTTCATATTGAAAAGACTCAAATAAACAATGCAAAACCAATAAGGAAGTTATTTAGCAGCAGTGGAAGCATGGAGCAAATGGAAAGATAATTATGTATGTATGTACCAAGATTTAAATTACATTTTTGAATGGTTTTGCAAGGTGCATGACAATAATACCCGCTTGCATATCACACTTATGCCAAGAAGAACGATTATTGTATATTCAGTTGAAATAAGTCTTATTGTAACAAGAACAATCTTTTAATAATTAATGTTACTTTTAAATGAAGACATTAAATGCTTTGAAGTATGTAGTTATTTAATTATGCAGAGAAAACTTTTGTCAAGTGTACAAAGTGCCTTCTTTGTAAAGGAAGCAATAAATGTGTTGTCACGTGATATTTTGGTCTTTGTCTGGTACCCTGTTTTGTTCAAGGTTTTCTGTGTGTTTTAATGCACAAGATCTATTTTTAACCTATGTTGACCCTGTTATGATCTTAATAATTATGTCCAGTTATAATAATCAAAGCAAAGAACTCAACTGATGTATGAATTCCAAAATGCTAGCAAAGCATTGTTGAACCCATTTCATGTCATCATCAGCTTTTATAGATAGTGATAAAATATTAATCTTAGTGTTACATGTACTTTAGTCAACACATCTTTCAGTAGTGGAAAGTTGAAATTGGGAGACATGTATTGATGATAAAGATAATTTCATTACTTACCGTAAGTCACAATGTTAATTAATTATTGGTTTTGGATATACATTTAGAAAAAAAAGTGGCCACTCATGAGGGGAACATTTTACAATTTTGTACAAAATTGCTAGCCGCTGGTTGTGTTAACGAGGTGGCCGTTTTTGAGGGGTACTTTTGAATACAAAACTCATTGGTACCAAGGGATTCTGGACATAAAAAGTGAGTGGCTGCTGGTCAGGTGGTCAAGGGGTCTGTTCAAGAGGGGATTACTATACTCTGTAATATTTCTTAAAAATGATAACACTAATTACAAATCATCAAGAAATAAAAATACAACCTATAATATTAAAGCAAAGCCTTGCATAATGTTGTCTTTGTTCTAACACTGAATCATACTTGTATAATAGATTCATATATCTCACATTTCTAACTGGACACAGTGATGAAATCTATAAATAGTGGTTCATTATTCTTACCCCCTCTCCTTGTGGGCATGACTCATCTCTGTAGCTATGTGCTGTGCTCGATAATTTTCATAATGTACATCAGCAGTTATGTCTTTCAGGTCCTGCATATGTGTGCTGAAGTGAAAGGAACTTAACAGTTGTGTTATTCTAAACATGGCATTTAAAACTAAAAATAATAAGAAATAAACTTACCGGTACTCTTTCAACTGTCATGAAATAACAAAGTTTAAATATCAATTACACTTCATGAATAGCAGAAGCAAAGCTACTATGACCTTCTATTGTAATTTGTGTGATATTAAATGGATACACACAATTTGTGTGATATTAAATGGATACACACAATTTGTGTGATATTAAATGGATACATACAATTTGTGTGATATTAAATGGATGCACACAATTTGTGTGATATTAAATGGATACACACAATTTGTGTGATATTAAATGGATACATACAATTCGTGTGATATTAAATGGATGCACACAATTTGTGTGATATTAAATGGATACACACAATTTGTGTGATATTAAATGGATACATACAATTTGTGTGATATTAAATGGATACATACAATTCGTGTGATATTAAATGGATTCACACAATTTTTGTGATATTAAATGGATACACACAATTTGTGTGATATTAAATGGATACACACAATTTGTGTGATATTAAATGGATACACACAATTCGTGTGATATTAAATAGATACATACAATTTGTGTGATATTAAATGGATACATACAATTTGTGTGATATTAAATGGATAGTACATACAATTTGTGTGATATTAAATGGATAGTACATACAATTTGTGTGATATTAAATGGATAGTACATACAATTTGTGTGATATTAAATGGATGCACACAATTTGTGTGATATTAAATGGATACACACAATTTGTGTGATATTAAATGGATACATACAATTTGTGTGATATTAAATGGATAGTACATACAATTTGTGTGATATTAAATGGATAGTACATACAATTTGTGTGATATTAAATGGATAGTACGTACAATTTGTGTGATATTAAATGGATAGTACATACAATTTGTGTGATATTAAATGGATAGTACATACAATTTGTGTGATATTAAATGGATACACACAATTTGTGATATTAAATCGATACACACAATTTGTGTGATATTAAATGGATACACACAATTTGTGTGATATTAAATGGATACATACAATTTGTGTGACATTAAATGGATACATATAATTTGTGTGAAAGCTGTAGGGTGACTGTGGATCATGATTGGGTGAGTATTCTTATATTAAAGGAAAAATATTGGTTTCTTCTTTAAATACATTTCCCAATAGGCAAGAGTTGGAAGGAGATACATTACCCGATATATGCCTGCTCCAGTCCCTTACAGTATCTGAGACAGATTCTAGATAATTTGAGTGGAGAAGACATCATCCGTCTTGGAGCGGCTTCAAAACAGAAACATTTCTGTGCTGCAAATCCCATGAAGCCATGAAGCTTCCTCTTGTGAAGCTGTCAAACAACCTGGAAAGGTGTGCCATGGCCATTGGTTCTACCAGACTTTGCAAGGAAACATCTCTTGAATAAAAACTGGAGAATACCAACTTTGATCTCCATCACATGGCTTGGATAAAGTCAGGACAGTTTCTGTCAAGTGCTATGCTTGTGGCATCTGCTCTAAACGTCTGAACCCAAATGCATAATAGATTTGTTTGACTCAGCTTTATTTCTCAACATGCAATAAAACCTTACTCCAGAATGAAAGGGTCTCTGCTGATATATCTTCCAGTTCCTGTTTGCAAGGTAAATGGGTGATCTCCCTTTAGGTGTGTGCATGTGTGTCTGCGTTTCAGATTTCTAATTGTAGCTTTCCAAAATTTTCAGTCTGATCGCTACAATGTCCGCAGTGCCAGTTTGTAGTGATGTCTGGCATTGGGGCATCATGCTACAGACATTCCGTCTCCAGGCCGACTAGTCCAAACACTAACCTCTTAATGCTGAGCACCTAGTGAGGCAGCTGTTAGCACCATTGTTATATCTCTGGTATGACTTGGCTGGGGTTCACACCTGCAACCTCTCGCAACTGAGGTGGATGCTCTAATCACTAAGCATCAGAGCAGTCCTCTTCCTTGATGCAACCTTTCGTCATTTTAAGGTGCCACTTCAAAGTTCATACTGGATCTAGTAAGGAGTCTTTAGCTGAACTGCCCAGAGTAAATGGTGAATTCATTACAAAATTTAGGGATGGGAGCCATTTCTTCAGAATGAAAGAGAGTCCTGTCATGAGTGAAACTGTCCCATCTTGTCAGAAGTGCATGCAATTCATATTTACTGATAAGGCATACAATTTACTGATTCTGCCTGCCAGAGTAAATGTGGAAACAGGTCTTGAATGAAAGGTAAGTCAAAGATGCAATTGCAATTATAGGGCATCATGAAAAATATTAATCTAACATGGCTGAACTTGAAGTAGATTTGTTGTTAGTGTTGTAGGTTTTAACTACATTTTTCAGCACATGATAAGCTATACATGGTGGTCAGTATTAATGCTTGAGGAAGAACCCAGGAAAGTTCCCAGAAAGAACCACCGACATACGAGAAGCTACTGGCAAGCTTTCTCACATATCCAATCAACATGGCCCAATCAAACCCATGCAGAAAGAGGCGAGATGGCAGTGATCCCTAACAGAGAGCACTTTAGATTCAAAAGGGATTGACCATGATACATCTACTAATTCAAATATAACTGGCCTAGATATACTGCCCTAATTCAAATAAGACTGACCATGATATATCTGCCTGATTCAAAATGGACTGACCATGATATACCTGATTCGAAATGGACTGACCATGATATACCTACCAAATTCAAATATGAATGGTCTAGATCTACTGACCTAATTCAAATAAGACTGACCATGATATACCTACCTAGTTCAAAATGGACTGACCATGATATACCTACCTGATTCAAAATGGACTGACCATGATATACCTACCTAATTCAAATATGACTGGCCTAGATATACTGACCTAATTCAAAATGGACTGAACATGATATATCTACCTAATTCAAATAAGACTGACCATGATATATCAACATAATTCAAATAAAACTGACCATGATACACCTAGCTAATTCAAATAAGACTGACCATGATACACCTAGCTAATTCAAATAAGACTGACCATGTTATATCAACATAATTCAAATAAGACTGACCATGATGTACCTACCTAATCAGCATCTGTCTAAGTTTTAAGAAATCACAATGATTTGGGTTTTCCACTGAAAAGATATTAAAAAAAAGATTAAAAATACTTTTCATAAAATATTTTAAAAGTAAGAAAGTGATCTGTCTCTATTTATATTTATACATGCTTTGTTATGACAACTTCAGATCTAAAGTGGTAACGGTGAGACTTGTTACAACCTCTTCACTAATTTCTCTGTCTGGATTCTTTTTAAAAGTTACTATAAAGATTAATTCCTAAAGTAAACAAGTTTTGACACCAGTTGCCATGTTCATTTCAGCTGCATTGCATGGTTAATACCCATGCATAAGTTTTAATTAAAGTATTTTTCAAACTTAATTTAAGTTTCTTTTTAAAAACTGACAATGACTGATTTAAGCACTGTACAGCTGACCAAAATATGAATATGTGAATATGAATACTTCTAAAGTGTTTCTTAAGTTACTGTGCTAGACACTGTATTTGTTTGTGCACATTTTCAACTGAATTACTATTAAGTATTCACTGAGACAGGTTGTCACAGTTTTTTTAAATACATTATTCAGTTACCAATTGTATTGCATGTGTAATAATACATAGTTATCTGCCCCAAGATTAAATATTAAATATGTAACCATTGTTTTACATATTTTTCATTTACTGTAGTACGTTGCAGTGTCATTGAAGGCTGTAGTTGCTGACTTAGTTGCTGTGTCATTGAAGGCTGTAGTTGCTGACTTAGTTGCTGTGTCATTGAAGGCTGTAGTTGCTGACTTAGTTGCTGTGTCATTGAAGGCTGTAGTTGCTGACTTAGTTGCTGTGTCATTGAAGGCTGTAGTTGCGGACTTAGTTGCTGTGTCATTGAAGGCTGTAGTTGCTGACTTAGTTGCTGTGTCATTGAAGACTGTAGTTGCTGACTTAGTTGCTGTGTCATTGAAGGCTGTAGTTGCTGAATTAGTTGCTGTGTCATTGAAGGCTGTAGTTGCTGACTTAGTTTCTGTGTCATTGAAGGCTGTAGTTGCTGACTTAGTTGCTGTGTCATCGAAGGCTGTAGTTGCTGACTTACTTGTTTTAAAACTATGATGCATTACATAACGAGACAATGCTTTGTAGACCTTAATGATGTGTGTGTGTGTGTGCGAGAGAGAGAGAGAGAGAGAGAGAGAGAGAGAGAGAGAGAGAGAGAGAGAGAGAGAGAGAGAGAGTACCATAAAGAATGGTAAAGAGATGGAGTAATTTAGTATTCTGAAAAATTTCTTGCAACTTTATTGTTTCTTTGAACCTGTCAATAAATTCAATGCCAACTGAGGCACAAAAAATATTCAAAAAACAGATTCTCACAGTAACTGTGGTACATAAATTAACATACTTATTCTTACAATATTCTTGACAAACCAAAACCAAGGATATCAATAACACTGGACAACAAATTTTTACAAAAGTCATGTTACTGAAATAAAATTAGTCAATTCTTATCAATTTTTATGTGCTGAACACGAATATGACAGTCAAATTGAAAAATTGGCTCTAGTTTTTTTGTAATCTGCAAGAAATTAATGTTTACATAACGAAATGCATTCCAATAGTAAAAGGTCAACTGTAATAGCCTACCTATAAAAAATCAAGTCATTGACTACATCTTAGGTTTCTTCGCCTGTCTCTTGTACAGCTGTTCGGGAGCATCTCTGAGGAGTGTCCAGCAGTAGTCAGCCAGCATTGTAGTGGACCATTTTTCCTGGTATCTTTGTTCCATTGTTGCGATATCTTGATGAAAACGTTCGCCGTGTTCATCACTAACAATACCACAGTTGCTAGGAAAGAAATCCAAATGGGAATGAAGGAAGTGAATCTTTAGAGACATATTGCAGCCAAGTTTCTTATACTTCATCAACATGTCTTCTACTAGTTCCTTCTAGTTTTCTGCCCTAACATTTCCGAGGAAGTTTGTAGAAACTAGGCGAAAAGCATTCCATGCTTGTTTTGCGTCACCTTCCAGCAAGTTGTTGAACCGGTCATCTTTGAAAAGCTCTCGAATCTGAGGACCCACAAAAACTCCCTCTTCAATCTTTGCTTCGCTGAGTCGAGGGAATTTTTCATGCAGGTATCGGAATGCTGGCAAAGTCCGGTCAATGGCTTTCACGAAGTTCTTCATCAAACCTAGTTTGATGTGAATGGGTGGTAGCAAGATTTTCTGAGCCTCAACCAGAGCTGGGTGTTGGATATTCTTCTCTCCAATGGCTACATTCTGCCTGTGAGTCCATTCCTTCCTCGTGTAGTGCATTTCCCTTGCTCGGCTATCCCACTCGCATAAGAAACACATGTATTTTGTATATCCTTGCTGCAGTCCCATTAAAAGGGCAACTACCTTCAAATCACCACAGAGGTGCCAGCTGTACTTGTTATACTCAATGGAATTCAGTAGCTGCCTTAAGTTATCGTATGTCTCTTTCATGTGGACAGCATACGCTACTGGAATAGATGGAAGAATGTTTCCATTGTGCAAAAGCACAGCCTTGAGACTCAGTTTCGAAGAGTCCACAAATAGTCTCCATTCTTGTGGGTCATGAGTGATTTTTAAAGCATTCATGAGGCCCTCAATATCGGAACAGAATATCAGATTACTTTCCTTTCTGAAGAAAGGCTCCAATTGCTGGTGACGCTTTCGATATGCAGTAATTATGACATCTTCTTCTAGAAGATTCCATTGTTGGAGTCTTGATCCTAGCAATTCTGCCTTGTTCTTTGATAAGTCCAAATCACGAATCAGGTCATTTAGTTCTTCCTGTGTTATTCTGTGTGGGGTTGATGATGCACCACAGTGAAAATCTGGATCACTGCATGCTGATGGACCAGGAAAATAACAGGTCGACTCACCTTTGTCTTCGTCAGATGAATCAAGAGAATATTCTGCTGGAGGTTCTGGAATAGGAAGTCCCTCACCATGTGGAACTGGTCTCAATGCAGACGGAATGTTTGGGTAGACTATATATTCTCGACTTCTTTCGCTTCGTTATTCCGCCGGAAAGAGGAGGAACCAAGCAGAAGTAACAGTCATTTAGGTGGTTGCTTGGCTCTCTCCACACTATTGGGACTGCAAACGGCATTGATGACCTTTTGCAATTCAACCACTGTGAAAGCTGTGTTGTACATGTAGCACAGCATATATGCGGAGCCCAAGGCTTGTCTTGGTCACCAACCTTGCATGAGATGATATGCCTTCTTCACTTGAGAATTGATACTTTTCTTCTGGTTGGCAAATGTCACTTCCACACAAATATAGCAAAAATTGTCCGCGGTATTAACACACTTTCGAGGCATTACTGTTCTTTATTGTACGTAAATGGATAAAATAATAAGTTTTATGTAACAGTAGCTTGAACTGTCTCGCACAACGTCTAAAATATTTTAAATGCTGAACCTATCTGATTGGGCTTTATATAGGACACTGCTTACGTCAGCTTCAGCAGCCGCCTGGCATTAGTATAATAGGCTTACACATGTATAGTACACTGCTGACGTCAACTTACTTCAGCAGCCGCATGACATTAGTATTGCATTGCATCAGAAAATGATGCAATCAACTGTGGATGATGTGAGCATGATGGTATTATGCAATGTTACATCATTATTCCGGATGTTGCTGCAGTCCTACTGGAGAAATTTACACAGTGAAACATAGCAAATGAGGTATATGAATATCTTCAAAACGAGAGCCAATAAAAAAATTTCACGGTTATATTCGTGTTCGGCACACCAAAATACTACAGATTAGGGCCTTTTCAAGTCAGTAATGATTTCACTGTTGACCAGTGTAATCATCAGAAATTAAGTCTGAAAATGTTCTCATTGATAACGTGCTTTTCCAAACATTCTAAACTACTTATACATTTACACTTAACCTTATGAGCTAACAAGATGCACATTGAAAATAAGGAGGGAAGGCATATATCCTACTGTAACAATGTAAATTGTAATCAGATGTTGAGGTAAGGTTTATATCTTATTGTAACAATAAACCTTTTTATGAGGAGCAAAATTATTTACAAAATGTATCACTGTCAGTTAAAATAAAATATATATGGTATAAAAATGATGGTTTTCTAAATTGTCAAGTAAATGTCTTTTAGGTGTCACCTTGAGAACACATACTTAACCAGAACAAAGCAATGAAACCCAATTTGGCTATTAATATGCTTTAGTTTTTAATTGTATATAAATTACAACTTGAAAATTTAAACTGTTTCCTGTAGACCACTAACATTAGGAACCACTGACCCATTGAAAGCAA
Source organism: Unio delphinus (assembly GCA_029339505.1). Taxonomy (NCBI): domain Eukaryota; kingdom Metazoa; phylum Mollusca; class Bivalvia; order Unionida; family Unionidae; genus Unio; species Unio delphinus. The sequence continues at coordinate 4,058,332 of JAQISU010000229.1, read as the reverse complement.
GCTTTCTCACATAACCACAATGTTTGAGACCAAGACTTGAGCTCACACAGATGGAGGTGAAATGGCAGTGATTGATTAAGATATGCCTAAGACCACTTGACCACACACACAACCCCCTCTATGAACCCCCTCTATGAACCCACCTATGATTCAAAAGTGTTGCTGAAGAAGAAAGATGAAATGCTTTTGGTGGCATTACATTCAACTATCACCATGAATACGTAATGGCATACAATGTTTTTATTGTCTTTACTTCCAACTATCCCCCATGGATACAAAATGGTACAAAATGATTTTGCTGCCTTTACCTTCAACTATCCCCCATGGTTCCCATGCTTATCTAAAGATAAATTTCAATGTCATTTCCAGGGTTTTTCCAAAATGAAATTAATTTTTTTAAAATTTACATATGACCATTAATGAATGGAATTAAAGAACATTTTAAACTATAAAATATGCATTTTCTAAATATAAATAAGTTTATGTTTTAAGACTCCAAAACATCAAAGTCAGAACAGATGATCATGTACAAAACCACAAAATGTATCACACAAAATAAGCTTGATTATATTTTTATAAATTGTCATGTTAAGTCATTTTAATTTACAGATTAACAAACATTTTAACTTTACTTTGCTGACCTTCATTATGTTCCTAAGTGAGAACAATATGATAACCATAGCTTAGTTTTGGTTCCATTCAAAACCTTTAATTCTAAAGAATTCTCTAGCAATATATATTTGCATGTTATATAAAGTAAACATTTCCAAATTACAGTATAAAAAAAACAATAAATGCAAAATTTTAGAATCTTGTCTTCTAACAAAAATAGTTTAAACCTGAATTTATCTGTGCTTATAAAATCCCCAAAAAGATTTTTCAAACAACCTAATCCCCTTAAGACAGACTGGTTAAAAATGCATCATTTAAAAAAACATTTTCAAAAGGGTTGATTTAAATTTGGACATAAGACCCTCAAAAGTTTATACTGTTGTATAAACAAGAACTGAACTTTCTGTAAAATCAACTTGTATTTTTGTACCAGTCCCCAAACCTGTAATGATACAGGGGCTCATATTGTTTTTAATATATTCCATCATGTCAGCCAATTCTGTCTGTCAGGTAATTCTGTGCAATGATACAACAGTCCTGTAAACATTTAATCCCGTGTTGGTTCTGGTCAAAATTCCAATTTGTATCAAGACAGAATGATCATCCTTTAATTAAGGAAAGTGTTTTTTCATAAAGTGTACAAAAGCATTCCAGTTTTGCCATAAACACATATGAAAATGTGATTTCTAAATAACACTACGACCCACTCTATAACCTTCTTTTAACTTTTAACCCAGAAAATCCTATTTACTATATATATTTTCAAATCATACAAATAAATACATTTTATAAAAGAAGAAAATATCTACCTTAAAACAAAACTGCATTTTAAGTTTCCAAATTTGCAAGCAGTTGTCCCACACATACACAATCGTCTGCATTCAAAATATCAACTTGCAGTTAGAACAAGTCTCAAATAATACCACCACATATGGTCTGTTTCTAAATTCTATGGCATCCCCCCATAAACCAGATGTTGTAAACACATTACATCCTAATCATTGTTATTTCTCTTCAACATAATAGCTTCTTTTTTTAATGCTGAACTTTACTAAAAATTTTACAAGATAGGTTTAGCTTGCTTAATATATCTTGACATTTATTGGCAATGTTACATTGAAGGATGTACAACCAGCTATAAATCTGACCTAATTATTTGACTGAAATGCTGAGAGAAATAGTTCAGAGTATCGTATGTCATATCCAAGGCCCGATGGATAAATATTACATCTTTTCAAAGCTTTGCGAAGAATAGGCTGACATATTGTGAGTCATGAAAACACAGGGGTGTTAACTGGTGTGTCCAAAATTAATATTATTTTGAAAAAAATCGTCTGGTGACAATTGCCTTTTTTCAAACAATAAGCATTGCAGTATTTTAGTTTTGTCAATCAGTCAAATGAGGTATGCATTTTGTTTCAGTATTGGAGACAGAGACCTTCAGTGCACAGAAATACCTGACACAGTGACAGCTTTGTAATACAAAGGATGACAATTCCTCATTTCAGTTCTGAGATTCAACAACTCTGATTTCCAATTGGTCTTAAAACCAATAGCTGTTTGTTTTCTAATCCCAGTTTCCTCTGAGTATTCCAACCCCATTTTTCATATTTTGAAATGTAGGTTTGGGTGTTGGGTCATTGCAATTGCATACTGAAAAATTGGAATTGGCATCCATGCAGTAGCGACATATGGTAGTCACTTACCAGCGAGCCTAGAAAATGTAAACTTATGTTATAACGACTCATACCTGCATGAAATCGATTTGAAAATTATTTATTTTCTCAGAAATGGCATGTATTATAATCGTTATGTTTTTAATCTGATGACAGACTAGACAAAAATACAGCATAGATAAAATCTGGCCCAGTACTCATCATTTGCATTACTAGTCATGTGACTTCACAAATCTCAAATGATAACATCGGAAGTCCAAAAGTCACGTGATATCACCAGCAAACTCCCTTTTAATGCTGTTGTACCAAAATTCAATTATATAAAATGAAAGTCAGATACTCTTTGTAAAACCCAGCAATCTGTCCAGTCTGATTTATCAAGCAAAGAGCACTTGTCAACATGGTAGTCATGTGATACAACAAAACTCCTGATGTTGTTCTTGGAATATATAAATATTACCTATTTTGTGTTCTTTCATTTTTTTATTTTTCTTACAACCAGTATGCGACTTTCGTTTAATATTTTTAAAATCTTTTTTCTACAACATTTGAAACTGTGGGTTGTTAGATTTGTGTACTCATGCAACTAGCAATGCAAATTGCTAGTATTGGGTCACATTTCATCAATGGTGTAATTTTATCTGGTCTTTCAGCAGAATAACGAAATAACAAATTTAATAGTCACAATTTCTGAGAAGAAAAGTAATTTTTATATCCATTTCATGCATGTATCACTCATTCTAAAAATGTTTAAAGTTTGTTAGGCTACATTTTGCCACTTGTGATGCTAGACTAGTTTTCATACCTTCCATGTAAGGAAAGGTACAGATGGAGAGCTCTCTTAGAAAACAAGAGTCTACTTGATGACTCTAATCTGCTAAGCACTTGTATTTACACAGTGTATATACACAGCATATATCTTTATTACACAGTGTATATACACAGCATATATCTTTATTACACAGTGTATATACACAGCATACATCTTTATTACACAGTGTATATATACACAGCATATATCTTTATTATACAGTGTATATACACAGCATACATCTTTATTACACAGTGTATATACACAGCATACATCTTTATTACACAGTGTATATACACATCATATATCTTTATTACAGTGTATATAAACATCATATATCTTTATTACAGTGTATATACACAGCATATATCTTTATTGCACAGTGTATATACACAGCATATATCTTTATTACACAGTGTATATACACAGCATATATCTTTATTACACAGTGTATATACACAGCATATATCTTTATTACACAGTGTATATACACAGCAGATATCTTTATTACACAGTGTATATACACAGCATATATCTTTATTACACAGTGTATATACACAGCATATCTTTATTGCACAGTGTATATACACAGCATATATCTTTATTGCACAGTGTATATACACAGCATATATCTTTATTACACAGTGTATATACACAGCATATATCTTTATTACACAGTGTATATACACAGCAGATATCTTTATTACAAGCAACCAAATGATCCATATTGCACCCTCCAAATATTCTGGTCAGAAGTCTGTTAACTCACGATCAGTTTAGTTATGACTCAATTACGTGATTGCTTAACACATCAAATGTTGTAAGAAAATGTACAGGTTTTACCTGTCATCAATATTTGCGAAATCAAAGACTTTTCACAGTCTGGAAATACATTATCATTTCTCCCAACTTTCTTCTGACTTCCTATAGCATGGGAACCCTGTATCCCACATGGATACAAAATGGTACAAAATGCATTTAGTGCCTTTACCCCATGGATACATAATAGCGTAATTTGCTTATGGTGCCTATACCTTCAACTATTCCCCATGGATACATACTAGCATAATTTGCTTATGGTGCCTATACCGTCAGCTATTCCCCATGGATACATAATAGCGTAGTTTGCTTATGGTGTCTATACCTTCAACTATTCCACATGGATACATAATAGCATAGTTTGCTTATGGTGTCTATACCTTCAACTATTCTCCATGGATACATAATAGCATAATTTGCTTATAGTGTCTATACCTTCAACTATTCCCCATGGATAGATAATAGCGTAATTTGCTTATGGTGTCTATACCTTCAACTATTCCACATGGATACATAATAGCATAGTTTGCTTATGGTGTCTATACCTTCAACTATTCTCCATGGATACATAATAGCATAATTTGCTTATAGTGTCTATACCTTCAACTATTCCCCATGGATACATAATAGCGTAGTTTGCTTATAGTGTCTATACCTTCAACTATTCCCCATGGATACATAATAGCGTAGTTTGCTTATGGTGTCTATACCTTCAACTATTCCCCATGGATACATAATAGCATAATTTGCTTATGGTGTCTATACCTTTAACTATTCCCCATGGATACATAATAGCGTAGTTTGCTTATGGTGTCTATACCTTCAACTATTCCCCATGGATACATAATAGCATAGTTTGCTTATGGTGTCTATACCTTCAACTATTCCCCATGGATACATAATAGCATAGTTTGCTTATGGTGTCTATACCTTCAACTATTCCCCATGGATACATAATACCATAATTTGCTTATGGTGTCTATACCTTCAACTATTCCCCATGGATACATAATAGCATAATTTGCTTATGATGCCTATACCTTCAACTATTCCCCATGGATACATAATAGCGTAGTTTGCTTATGGAACTTTTACCTTCAACTATTCCCCATGGATACATAATAGCATAATTTGCTTATGGTGCCTATACCTTCAACTATTCCCCATGGATACATAATAGCGTAATTTGCTTATGATGTCTATACCTTCAACTATTCGCCATGGATACATAATAGCGTAATTTGCTTATGATGTCTATACCTTCAACTATTCCCCATGGATACATAATAGCGTAGTTTGCTTATGGTACTTTTACCTTCAACTATTCCCCATGGATACATAATAGCGTAGTTTGCTTATGATGCCTATACCTTCAACTATTCCCCATGGATACATAATAGCATAATTTGCTTATGGTGTCTATACCTTTAACTATTCCCCATGGATACATAATAGCGTAATTTGCTTATGATGTCTATACCTTCAACTATTCCCCATGGATACATAATAGCGTAGTTTGCTTATGGTACTTTTACCTTCAACTATTCCCCATGGATACATAATAGCGTAGTTTGCTTATGATGCCTATACCTTCAACTATTCCCCATGGATACATAATAGCATAATTTGCTTATGGTGTCTATACCTTTAACTATTCCCCATGGATACATAATAGCGTAATTTGCTTATGATGTCTATACCTTCAACTATTCCCTATGGATACATAATAGCGTAGTTTGCTTATGGTACTTTTACCTTCAACTATTCCCCATGGATACATAATAGCGTAATTTGCTTATGATGCCTATACCTTCAACTATTCCCCATGGATACATAAGTTTTGTTTTGTTTTTTATGGTTTAACGCCATTTTTCAGCACAAGATAGGCTATACATGGCGGTCAGTATTAATGGTGGAGGAAGAACCCGGAAAACACCGGAAAGAACCACTGACCCACGAGAAGCTACTGGCAAGCTTTCTCACTTAACTACATTAGCCGAATCTTAGACTCGAACCCACGCAGACAGAGGTGAGATGGCAGTGGTCCGTAGCGGACAGCGCTTTAGACCACTCGGCCACTCGGGGCCCCTGGATACATAATAGCGTAATTTGCTTATGATGTCTATACCTTCAACTATTCCCCATGGATACATAATAGCATAATTTGCTTATGGTGTCTATACCTTCAACTATTCCCCATGGATACATAATAGCATAATTTGCTTATGGTGTCTATACCTTCAACTATTCCCCATGGATACATAATAGCATAATTTGCTTATGGTGTCTATAACTTCAACTATTCCCCATGGATACATATCATAATTTGCTTATGGTGTCTATACCTTCAACTATTCCCCATGGATACATACTAGCATAATTTGCTTATGGTGTCTATACCTTCAACTATTCCCCATGGATACATAATAGCATAATTTGCTTATAGTGTCTATACCTTCAACTATTCTCCATGGATACATATCATAATTTGCTTATGGTGTCTATACCTTCAACTATTCCCCATGGATACATACTAGCATAATTTGCTTATGGTGTCTATACCTTCAACTATTCCCCATGGATACATTCTTCCTCTGATTTTCTTCCCTCCAGCTTCAACTACTGTGTTGCTTCCTACCACAGCAAAAGGAACAGCTTCCTAAAATGAAAGCAATTATTTAAAATAAAAAAGGTTTTGCAAAATTGATGAAATTAAAAGTTTTTTTGATGTAAACATAGCATATAATTAATTATAAGTTGTAGTAGTATTAATTCACCTCCTCATGATTAAATGTAATAACAAATACTTCCCATAAAAGAACAATAGCATTCATGATTCAATCTATTTCAAATTGTAATCACTTTGATGCAACATGATCCATCACATCTTGTCATCAACCAAATTCTAGCATACCAATGAAAGCATCAGTATACAGGATATTATTTTATGAAGTCTTCAAAAGTAAATTTTAAAAAAAAACAAAGAAAAGAAACCATATTATCATTAAAAAAACAATTATTTTTCTTTGTTTTCTTATTAAATGTTTAACAAAAAAAATAATTCAAAAGAGTTTCATTGCATTTTTTTTATAAATGGTTTCCATTTTATTCAAAGGATCAAGTCTGTAAACAAACTATTAATTTATTGACAAAATAACCAAATGATCTAGCAAATATGATTGTGTTAGAAAACTTATAAATAAAAAAACCTGAAAATATTTCAGGTATGAAATATTAGCTGAAAGATAATTTCAATACAACACTGACTTTATCTGTACCAAAAATAATGACTGCTTTGAGTTCACTTTCAGCCTGTTACAAAAAAACTAGTTTTAGAAAAACAGTAGTTTAAGTTGTATGAAAGTTTAGTGGCTGACCATAGCTAAAAAAATCCACATTGTATTCAAATGTAAATAATCTACAAAACTTTAGGAAATGTTTTGTCATCCCTATATGAATCAATTAAAGAATATAGTCTCTCTTGTAGGAAATTGCAAAACAAGTTTAACAAAATTTGCCATCTGCTAGTATTTGTAAGTTAAATAATATTATACGACAAGTTTCATAAATTGTATATGAAATAAACACTGTAAAATGTTATTAATCAAATGATACATGTGCTAAGATTTTGTAAGGAAGCTGATAATATGTGTTAGATTTAAATACACATGATGCTAATATGTGTTAGATATGGATACCCCTGATGCTAATATGTGTTAGATTTGGACACAGCTGATGCTAATATGTGTTAGATTTGGACACCCCTGATGCTAATATGTGTTAGATTTGGACACAGCTGATGCTAATATGTGTTAGATTTGGACACAGCTGATGCTAATATGTGTTAGATTTGGACACAGCTGATGCTACACTTTTCCCTTGAGTGACTTTGTAACATGATACATAAAAGTATATAAAATATTGTCATGAAACAACGTGATGAACATATTAAAAAGAAATTACTAGTACTTACTTTGAGAGCTCTGTCTTGTTCTTTAAATTCTTCATCTTCATCACTGTCACAATCTGGAAACTGGTAAATACTGATCTGATTTTCCTTGATTTCTTTCAATATCTGTAAAATTGAAGCGAGACTGCTACCTGTACAAAATATGACTTCAACTTGCTACCTGTACAAAATACGACTTCAACTTGCTACCTGTACAAAATACGACTTCAACTTGCTACCTGTACAACACATTACTTAAGAAAATGTAGTGAATATAACTGGAAAGGAAAGAGGTTCAGAAAACTAATATTTGAGCAAACATGTTTGGTAAATGTGAAAAAATGAATGGAAACCAGATAGACTCTATTAATAACCAGCTGAAGGAAATTATTTTAAACCAAATTATATTTACTTAACCTGTACCTTGCAATTAAGTGTTTTTGGATGCTTCAACCCCATTCCATTGAAAGCACTTTTTAATGCCTCAGTTTCCTTTAAACAGAAAGGCACCTGGATGATTGTGCAACATCTGCAGAAAAGCACATTTGGACATCTAGAGCACCTTTGGACATCTACAGCACCTTTGGACACCTACAGTAAACATGGACCATTTTGAGCAGATTTTTGCAGTGTCACAATCAGGAAAAAAATCCCCAGGAAATGACCATGATATCACAATTACATGGTTGCTGCTGAAGATGAAGCGATTTCCTGCTATTTGGGTTGGAATCTCCTTTATCCAAAATGGTGGCAGTGTAATTAATTCTGAACTTTCTCAAAATTGTGACATAAAGGCTTCCATAACTTTGCATGATTTAGTAATTTAGAATTAGACAACATTCTAATGGTTGAGAGAGGTCATGTATGGTTGGAACTATCGCTTGAACTATTCCAAACAACACACATACTGGAACAAAGGTCAGTCCATTTTTTTCTGCCTTTACCCTCCTCCTAGTAGAAAAAACAAGCTGACTGAATGTCTCCTTTTTTATCAGTTTCCCAATCTCCTGGAGTATGGAAATTTGACAGGTTGCAACCTGATTCTTTCATTTTGTCCTGGAATCCCATAAACATCAAAACTCAAAAGATTCCATTCATGTTTTCAACTCAAACAGTTAGTTAACCAACCCACCCATAAACATGTATGCACAATCATGATGAAGAGTACACAAAATTCTTGTGAACTTGATCTAATTCCGACATCTCTGCAGCTTGAGTGCTTAGATCCAATATTGCCTTCACTAAATGATGTTATTAATACCTATCTCTCATCCAGGGAATTCCCATCTTTATTCAAAACTGCCATTGTAAAGCCTCTGCTGAATAAACAATCACTTGACCATAATGATTTCAAGAACTACTGTCCAGTTTCTAATCTCCCATTCATAACAGATATCTTAGTAAAAGTTGTTCTATCCCAACTTGTATCTCATCTGAATTCAAAGTCTTTTTAGCAATGTACAGTCTGCATATCACAACTGCCACAGTACAGAAACTACTCTTCTGAAAGTAGTTAATGACATTCTCTCTGCTTTGGAAAGAGCAAAGATTACAGTCCTCACCCTCCTTGATTTGTCTGCAGCATTCAACATTATAGACCATGATATATTACTTCACCGTCTTCAGCATGTATTTGGCATTCTGAATACAGCCTTACTGTGGTACGAGTCCTACTTCATACATGCCAACCCCTGATGAGGAAAAAGTGTAATCCAAGTGGTAAATGCGGAATACAGTCCCCCCCCCCCAAAAAAAGAAGAGTAATTCATATATAACATGCTAAAATTTCAATGAAAAATGATTAATTTTCCCTTAGTGTCTTTTAGCATCCTTCATTGCTTCAAGTTTTCATATGTATCACTTTTACCTTTACACACATATAGACTATTATCCATCTGAAGATATTTTAGCGCACCAAAAATTAAATTTCTTTCCAAACAGCCTGTAATAGATGTCACGTGATGCTGCCATCATGTTTACATCTTTGGAGGACTGTTATTTTTTTGTTTCATTTCTTGTTTGCCTTTTTCTAATCTATATGTGAAATTATTTGAAAGGAGATATTTATGCTCTCATATTATTATCTATGAACTTATTTTCTGTGCTATGTTTCATTGATGGATCCCAGTCCAACATACCTATCCAACCTCACCCATGTGTACACACCAGCAAGATACTTACACTCCTCCTCTGACAATCATATACTCATTATTCCCACAATGATAACGAAGTCATATGGACAACGTTCTTTTGCATACCGGGGCCCAGCAATGTAGAATGAATTTCCCATTGAAATTAGACATAAAGATACAGTGATCCCTTTCAAGAGTACTCTTAAAACTCACCTGTTTCAACTGCAAGAACAAACTTAAAGACCTAAATAATGTTTCCTACCTTAAACAGTTTCAACGTGCTTTTATGTTTTCTAATTTCAGTGGTTTTTGTTTGTAATCATATCATTATATATGTTGCTTTTTAATGTTATAGGTGTTTTCAAATGTTGTAAGTCCTTAGAGCTTCTAAAGATGAGGTGCTATACAAAGTCCTCATTATTATTATTATTATTATTATTATTATTGGACACACTGCCTTAATGATGTTTCTCAGGATTTAAAAGCATACTGAAAATATTCTTCTCTGAAAAAAAATTATACAGACATAAAAATACAATTTTACTCTTCAGTCGAACATATACTATCAAAGCTGTTGCTGTTGTTGTAGGGTTTAACACCATTTTTCAGCATGCAATAGGCTATACATGGTGGCCAGTATTAATGGTGGAGGAAGAACCTGGGGAAAACCCCTGGAAAGAACCACCAACCCATGAGAAGCTACTGGCAAGCTTTCTCACATTGGCCAAATCTGAGACTCGAACTTATGCAGACAGAGGTTAAATTGCAGTGATCCATAACAGAAAGTGCTTTAAACCACTTGGTCACTTGGGGCTGCTACTATGAAGGTAAAATAGTTTGAAAACATTTTGAACATACTATGCTGCTCTAAATTTTACAGACAGATCTCTTCACATTTAATTATTTAGGTAATGTGTTCCACTGCAAGCACATGGCAATCTGTTGCTTCAACATGTGTTGACAATGCACAGCAAAAACTCTACAAGGAAAGGAGTTCAGGTCAATCATAAAACAATTTTTTAACAACTTGCTGTAAATTCACAATCTTGGTTTCCAATTTTGTGGACTTCATGGTAGCTGGAAACAATTAATTTAAAGATCAAATTAACAATGATTCTTCAGCAGAAACCATACGAGTCTTTAATCTTGGTGTTTCTGTGGTTAGCATGCCAAACTTGCTATCAAAGGAGTGCTGGTTTCAATCCTACCATTCGATTAGCACCGACTGCTGTGTTCTTTGACGAATCTAATTTTCTTGTACTAAATAAACTTCACATCTAGCCTTTGCATACATGAAGACCCAAAATTCAAAACATGCCCACTCCCATGTCTGGGCTCCATATCTTTAATGGTCCATTATAGCGGTTTCTTTTTAAACTTATTTTTGAATCTTCATATTGAAAATCCAATATCCTACGTTATTGTAAAATTATACTGCACAATTTACAATCAACTGTGTTATATTGTGCAAAATTGATGACACAAATATCCACTGTCGGTCAGCTGAACAAAGGAATCAGATATAGTTTATGAAATGAAGAGTGATCCAGTGCAAATTTAAAGTTATCAGCTACAGGAAATGAAATTAAGAGTGACCCTGTACAAATTTAAAGAAATCAGCTATAGTTTATGAAATGAAGAGTGATCCTGTGCAAATTTAAAGAAATTAGATAAAGAAATCAGATAAAGTTTATGAAATGAACAGTAATCCTGTATAAATTTAAAGAAATCAGATATAGTTTATGAAATGAATAGTGATCCTGTGTAAATTTAAAGAAATTAGCATTAGGAAAAGAAATGAATAATTTGCAAAGAGTAAAAGTGCAAATTTAAATAAATTATAATTTAATTACACATGCAAGTAAGATCATCCTGACAAATCAGGAAGGAAAAAAATAAGGAACTCAAAGATGATAATTACTGAACAGAATTTGGAACATACTTTGCACTTGATAAAGAGATTGATATCAGTATATTTTCAGACTGTTTTTTGTTTTGTAAACCACATAAGTAAAAGGGTTTATAATGATCTGATTGCTTGTAATATGCATGGAGAAATTATATTTTTTAAGAAATGAACCATATGGCTTATCTGTACAGTTTGTCATATTATTTCCTGGATTGAGACAGTAAAATCAGTAGATCCCCATTTTCTGTATTTATTTAGGAAATACTGACAAAATGAAAGCATTTGCCACCTTTCTGAAATCCAAATTACTGACAAAATGAAAGCATTAGCCACCTTTCTGAAATCCAAATTACTGACAAAATGAAAGCATTAGCCACCTTTCTGAAATCCAAATTACTGACAAAATGAAAGCATTAGCCACCTTTCTGAAATCCAAATTACTGACAAAATGAAAGCATTAGCCACCTTTCTTAAATCCAAATTACTGACAAAATGAAAGCATTAGCCACCTTTCTGAAATCCAAATTACTGACAAAATGAAAGCATTAGCCACCTTTCTGAAATCCACATATTGACAAAATGAAAGCATTAGCCACCTTTCTGAAATCCACATTACTGACAAAATGAAAACATTAGCCACCTTTCTGAAATCCAAATTACTGACAAAATGAAAGCATTAGCCACCTTTCTGAAATCCACATTACTGACAAAATGAAAGCATTAGCCACCTTTCTGAAATCCACATTACTGACAAAATGAAAACATTAGCCACCTTTCTGAAATCCACATTACTGACAAAATGAAAGCATTAGCCACCTTTCTGAAATCCAAATTACTAACAAAATGAAAGCATTAGCCACCTTTCTGAAATCCAAATTACTGACAAAATGAAAGCATTAGCCACCTTTCTGAAATCCAAATTACTGACAAAATGAAAGCATTAGCCACCGAAAGCATTAGCCACCTTTCTGAAATCCAAATTACTGACAAAATAAAATCATTAGCCACCTTTCTGAAATCCACATTACTGACAAAATGAAAGCATTAGCAACCTTTCTGAAATCCAAATTACTGACAAAATGAAAGCATTAGCCACCTTTCTGAAATCCAAATTACTGACAAAATGAAAGCATTAGCCACCTTTCTGAAATCCACATTACTGACAAAATGAAAGCATTAGCCACCTTTCTGAAATCCAAATTACTGACAAAATGAAAGCATTAGCCACCTTTCTGAAATCCAAATTACTGACAAAATGAAAGCATTAGCCACCTTTCTGAAATCCAAACTACTGACAAAATGAAAGCATTAGCCACCTTTCTGAAATCCAAATTACTGACAAAATGAAAGCATTAGCCACCTTTCTGAAATCCAAATTACTGACAAAATGAAAGCATTAGCCACCTTTCTGAAATCCAAATTACTGACAAAATGAAAGCATTAGCCACCTTTCTGAAATCCAAATTACTGACAAAAGGAAAGCATTAGCCACCTTTCTGAAATCCAAATTACTGATCATATTAATGTAAATAAGATTCCATTTTGATTTGAAATATGTTACATTATCAGAACACATCTATATTAGTGGTTCATCGGCTTGTCCCAGAAATGTGTCACACCTAATGGCAAACTGACCATTACTCAATGGAAGCAATGCAGAATGGTGTTACACCTAATGGCAAACTGACCATTGGTCAATGGAAGCAATGCCATCAGTCACACCTAATGTCAAACTGACCATTAGTCAATAAAGCAATGCAGAATGGTGTCACACCTAATGGCAAACTGACCATTAGTCAATAAAGCAATGCAGAATGGTGTCACACCTAATGTCAAACTGACCATTGGTCAATGGAAGCAATGCCATCAGTCACACCTAATATCAAACTGACTATTAGTCAATGGAAGCAATGCAGAATGGTGTTACACCTAATGGCAAACTGACCATTAGTCAATGGAAGCAATGCAGAAATGTGTCACACCTAATGTCAAACTGACCATTAGTCAATAAAGCAATGCAGAATGGTGTTACACCTAATGTCAAACTGACCATTAGTCAATGGAAGCAATGCAGAATGGTGTTACACCTATGTCAAACTGACCATTGGTCAATGGAAGCAATGCCATCAGTCACACCTAATGTCAAACTGACCATTAGTCAATAAAGCAATGCAGAATGGTGTCACACCTAATGACATTAGTCAATGGAAGCAATGCAGAATGATGTCACACCTAATGGCAAACTGACCATTAGTTGATGGAAGCAATACAGTCAGTTATTTTGGACAACCCAACTCTTCATGATAAATTTCAGGAATTTGGTTGAAGTAACTTTAGCACAGAAACCGATTTTGAACTGATATGAAGCATAAAAAATTTCAAAAGACTTTCTTCATAACTGACTTTTAAACACAAAACATTATTATAAATCTGTTTTGTTTCACATATCTCTTGCTGTCACCTTTGATGCCAAAAATAACTGATCCCCATGTCTCACAAAAAAAGAATGTATACTGTATTTAAAGGAGAGACAAAAATATACTGTACCCTTTCTTTTAACCTCTTAACCTCTGCTTTTGTAAGCATATCAGCCTTGGCTATAAGTGGAACTATATTGACCTTGTTATGTAGCAACTTCATCACAGCCACGTCTGTAGGTCTCAACCTAAAAAATAACAATTTAGAACCACAAGTAAGTTTGATTGGTAAGGTGTATTGTTTCATTGATATTATTACAATTTTCCCTTTAGTTTAATGTCATTCATTGGAACATGGTCCATGATATATCATAGGTATGGTCATGGATTCACTATAAAGCACTTCAATATAACACAATGATATAACACGGGTATGGTCATGGATTCACTATAAAGCACTTCAATATAACACAATGATATAACACAGATATGGTCATGGATTCACTATAAAGCACTTCAATATAACACAATGATATAACACGGATATGGTCATGGATTCACTATAAAGCACTTCAATATAACACAAATGATATAACATGGGTATGGTCATGGATTAACTATAAAGCACATCAATATAACACAATGATATAACATGGGTATGGTCATGGATTCAATATAACAGTTAATGATATAACATGTATCTCACTATAAAGCACCTCAGAATAGCAGTTCTGGATATAACATGATATCACTATAAAGCACCTCTATATTACACAGCAAATGATATACATGTAACATTTATCTTACAATAAGCATGCCAATATAACACAGCCAATGATATAACATTTATCTCACTATAAGCATGCCAATATAACACAGCCAATGATATAACATGTATCTCACTATAAAACACCTCAGAATAGCAGTTCCTGATATAACATGATTTCACTATAAAGCACCTCAATATAACACAATGATATAACATGCATCTCACTATAAAGCACCTCAATATAACACAGCCAATGATATAACATTTATCTCTCTATAAGCATGCCAATATAACACAGCCAATGATATAACATTTATCTCACTATAAGCATGCCAATATAACACAGCCAATGATATAACATTTACCTCACTATAAGCATGCCAATATAACACAGCCAATGATATAACATTTATCTCTCTATAAGCATGCCAATATAACACATATCCTGATAAAACATAGGTACAGTCATGCATCTCACTACATGTACAAGGGTCCCTGGTTTAACACCAGTATGCAACACAATTGCCGATATAACAAAAGTATAGTCAAGAATCTCACTAGTAACCACCTATGTATAACAAGTTCCCTTATACAAAGATGTGAATGTGGGTACAACTTGTCCACAAGTATGGAGCAGATCTGTGATGCTGAACTAACAAAATATTTCCTTCTTTCAGCAATCCTGACTGTTGATAAATTTATCCCAAAATAAAAAGGACTCTTTTCTATCCCAAGTACCAGCCAAGTACTATGCTTGATTGAAGTTTAGAATGCATAACTGCTTTTATTGTATTCTATCAGTCACAGTGACCTTCCTCTTGATCATTGATTCCAGTTGATTAGGGTTCTTCCTAATTGCAAGTGCAAACCATCCACAAACTTTGGTAACCATAATACTGAAGTTAGTTTGCAGAAACTATTTTTCTTCTTTCAAACTGACCTGAACCTTTTTAGCCTGAAAACAATAGTTTTTACACCATGTCAAGTTAATATTGGTAACTGTAGACAGTGACAAATCTCAGTGTGCTGAAAAAAAATTGTCATTGATATATGGATTGATTGACAGATATCAATACACGTCAACTTTACTTTGCCATATTGCAGGCGTATAAAGAGTGCATGAAGTTGGGGCTGTTTTTCTTTGATGAGTGTAAAGAATTTTTATGAGAAAGCAAGAATGGCAGTCAATATAAACTCAGTATCCAATAATTACATAACTGACTCATGTATAGATTTTTCAAGGCCAAGCCAGAATGACAGTCAATAAGCCCTTATAAAAATCACGAGCTTATTTCAAGACAGTATACGAGCTCTCTGCAACTTCACACGTGCGAGCCCACGGCTGAAATTATGCTCGCGCCAGCTAGCAATAAGCACGCAAGCTTGTGAGGCACTGTCAACCACCTAGCACGCATGAGCTCGCAATGAGCATACAAGCTCGTCACGGGCTGTGAACCAGCTTGTACTAGCTGGTTGATAGCACGTAACGAGCTTGTATTCTCATTGCAAGTTTAGCACAAGCTCGTACGTGCAAAGTAGCAAGCTCGCAATGAATTGTAATAAGTTCAATACAAGCTTGTGGTTAGCTAGTCACACTTACATTGAGACCTTTATACAGCAAACTTTGCAGTCTCTGGTCGATCAATGGGGAAGATCAAGCTTCATATAAATAAATACAGTGAACTCTTACCAAATGCAACACAATACAAATTATGAAACAAAACTAAAATCTTACAGCTAATGGTTTTTTTTTTCTTCAATGCACCAAAATATATTTGTTTTCCTCATTGATGCTTTAGTTTTGCTATATCTCTTTGTATTGTTCCAATTCTTGGAATGGATAAAAGTAATGCCTTTTTTTGGTGAACCAACAACCAATAAAAAAATAATTATAACAAGAACTATCATAAATGGAAAGTGAGATTTCTATTTATTTCAATAATTGTAAAAAACAAAAACCTAAGTTTTACAATCTAATACAATAATTAAAACCAACAAACTGACTAGAAAAATCAATATCAGATGATATTTTACAACTTAATAAATCCAACTGACTGAAAAAAATCAAAGTTTAAAAGTCATTTAAAAAAATCACGTTAGGGGCCATCCATTTAGTATGTACACATGGAGGGGGGTAACCAAAATGCATATGCTTGCGTATAGTGTGCGTTTCAACTGATAATGTACATATGCATAAGAAACAGGGTGGATGGGTGTGAAACCTCTATAATAATTTGACTAATATGTAACCTGATAGACTGGCTTCAGTCTACGTTTGAATTTTAGCGGACACTAGACAAACTTTGGTTTGGCATAAAGAGTATGTACACAGGTGGGGCATGTCTTAATAAGTATCCATGGGGGGAGGGGGGAGGGGGCCATTCTTTGCCAGATTTGTGCATATGTACTAAATGGATGGTCAATGTATTTTGGGAACATCTGGCAGTCCCCACTTGCTGCTGATGATATTCATTCATAGCTGGTGATGCCTATCTCTATCCACAGTGCTCAATGAACCAACCTCTCTAAAAGTAAGTGTCATAAATGGAAAATGAAACTTCCATGCTTTATGATTGTGTTAAAAACAACAAAATTAGTTTTTGAATCTAATACAACTAAAATAAACTAATGGACTACCAGCTTAAGATCACATGGCTTTTTAAATATCTTAATAAATCCAACTCGTAAGCTTTTTTGAAGTAAAATGTCTTTAAAATCAACACATTTCATTTAGGTAATGTCTAGCTGTGCCCCACTTGCTGTTGATTATACTGTTGAACTCCTTCAAAGTTTCTGATGCCTCACTCTCTTCACAGTGCTCCTTGATGTAATCTGTTGAAAGACATGGGATGAAGCAGCAAGATGAGTTTTATTAGGTTTTTTGTGCTCTTGTATTGCATGCCCAGTAATGAAATCACATTACACAATTTGCAAAACGTAGAATTTTCTCCTTTACCAGATTGTTTCGCAAATCTAAACAGGATGGCACAATTGTCATTCCAGCTCTGTTCTCTTGTCATTCATGGAGAAAATTCTGAATTATTCTTCTTTCCTATTCAACATGATTAGAAGTTGCATATTACGAAGATGAGATACAGTGACAGCGGTAACTGTTTGCAAAATCCGATATGGCAGGTAAATACAGGCATGGTAGCCTCGATTTCGAATGAACCAATCATATTGAAAAACTATTCCTATATACATGTGATACATTGCTATCATAATGGAACAGAGTGCCCATACTAAACTGAATATTGCAATGAATTTTTAAAAATTATTTTTAAATTAAAAAGAAACATTTTTTGCAAAAAAAACATACACCCGTAATCTGATTCAAACTATGGAGAAAAAAAATACGGTATTGGTGTTATAGGTAGTCGAGTAATACACAAACTTTCAGATGAACAGCTCAACCTTTTAACTTCAATCCTTGGCATTAATGAACCTAAGAAAGTGCTTTGTTTCTACAGGATGTATAAAGATGGAATTCTGTTTCAATCATTACAGTATTCTGTAGTTTCAGAACGAAACTCATACACTGTTATTTTCTACGAAAATGATGAATCAAGAAAATTTGGCCATGTTGAGAAATATATTGAAGTTTATACACAGTGTCACAGAAATTGTACCATTGATTGTTTGTGTCAAGCACAATATTATGCAGTCATAAAGGAACTGAGAAATAATACTGAAGTTTCAATTGAAAATGGCGTGATTGACAAAAATCCTGTTAATATAGTCTAAGTATGTGCAGTACAAAATAGTTCCAATTACAAATGTCAAGACTTGTGTGTGTATATCCAATTAAATGATGGCAAGAACACTGCTATTGCTTGTGTGCCCCCCCAATTCTGTTGAATATGATTGATAAATATACATTCATGTAGTAAGTCTGGACAATGCAGACATGTACATCAAAATAGAAGACATAAACCATATATATATATAATATTTTACACATTTTCAGTACTACTCTTTGTATGAATCCTGAATGTACTTATCCTTAAAGCTTTGTACATATTTTATTGTTGCAATAGATCAATTATCTAGTTTTAATAGTATTTGTTGTCTAAAGACACCTCATCTTGTAAAAATCTGTGCATCATATATATATATCTATACATGTACAAATGTAAAGGCCTGACCAAATGAGCTTCTTTTAATAAAGTCATTATTATTATTATTATTTTACCAGGGGTGGCCAACTAGACAACCTAGCAAATAACTATTAGAAGTGGAATTTCAATACCTTTTTCAAAACAAGTCAAGATTATTGTTTTGATATGCAACATAATGATTTTATATACAAAATGTTACATTTTCTAGTAATATAATTTTTCACGATATCCATTTTATTGATAACTAATTTATCTGCAAGGTTTGCTAGCAAGATCATACGAGCAACTTTACTTGAATGTAGCCAAATTACTTCTACGAGCTCCTACGAGCTCAGTGCGAGCTCCCATGTAGTCTGCAAGCTACAGTTAAGATCATAAGAAGCGTGCTACGAGCTATCACAAGGTCGCGCAAGCTTGATTTAGGATTGCATTTTTATAAAGGAAGAACTCAGCATCTAATAATTTGATATTTTACTGGTGCATAAATATAGACTTTTCAGAACAGAATAGACTTTTGTGTACAATGAGAAAAAACATATGCAGGGCTGGTCAACATTTGCCAATGTTTAATTTGTGTGGCATTTGGAAAACTACAAGATTGTGGCACATCTTTCAATTTGCGGAAATCACACTATCCTTGATAATTTACACTTCACTTCTGACTGAGTGGTTCAAAGTTGGTATTTAACACACTGTCTAATCAAATACACCTGTGAAACATTTTTCTAAACCTGTGAAACATTTTTCTAAACCTGTGAAACATTTTTCTAAACCTGTGAAACATTTTTCTAAACCTGTGAAACATTTTTCTAAACCTGTGAAACATTTTTCTAAACCTGTGAAACATTTTTCCAAACCTGTCAAAGATTTCAGTTATGGGCCAGACGAGAAACTTTTAATGGAGACATACAGACATCTAACTCAAGATCAGTAACAATAGTGTTATAACACCAATTTATAAATATGTTATCAAACAGGAGTCCTTTGAATGTCCAAAAAGGAATATCCAGCAATTCAAGAAAAGATCAAATACCATAATTTTTTTTGGTGGTACATACTACAGTACTTTGTCAGTGTACCTGTATTTCAGTAGTTTTCATCAATAAAGAATGTATGGAAATTTCTATGTCACTTTCTTGCAAATTTTATGACACTAACATCATGTTTTCATTTCCATGACAAAATATTTTCTTAAATGTTTGTTTCATGAAACAGTTTTATCTGTCACAAATGAGTTCTGATTACAAACATAAATGTAATCCTTTAATGATATGGTTGATGCATATGTTGGCATTGCAGCCAAAAAAGGATGCTGTAATAAATATTCCGACTAAATTCAAATTTTGGAAAAATTTCAAATTAAAAAGAAAATTGTGTAGCTGTTTATTAGTAGCATGTATTCTGTTATCAGAAGAGTCATTAAATGATTTGCAGGAGAGTACAGTAGTTTTCAGTTTGAATTCTATGTATTATGTAATCTTTAAAGTCCACTAAAAGTTTTTCTTGTTTGTTGAACGTTTCCTCTCAGAGGAACATCTTGCATGGGTGTTTGCATCCTACTAAAAATATCTCTACCTATTATGTCAATGGTGTAGTGAGTAAATTGTTGGCATCAGTGTCAACACTTCCTGTTGTTATCACCAAACTCTCAAAAGTCAAAACAACAGTGTCAGCTATAGTAAAAGCTTAATCAGTCTAGACTTAGTTAATTAGGAAGCACAGCTGGCCATATTTTTTAAAAATTTATTATTAGAGAAATAGCTTGCAGAGCTGCTGCTTTTATCTAAAAGAGGGAGTTCCCCTGTCATGGAAATATGGGGTGAGTGGAAAAAAATGAGTGGATTAGGAAACAGACATGCTTCAGTTAATATCCATCTCTTTCTTCTTGCTCCACTCTAAGAGTTCTATTTAAATCAATCTTTTACAGATGTCATCACTAATTGTATAAACATTACTCTGTATCTGAGCTTAATTAGTGACTTATCGGAATGAATATTGTTCTGTGCAGGGAACAGCCTTTCACAGTCTGCTTTCTGAAGGAGCATGTATATAATTAGCTTAACCAGTTTGAACATGGTGGGAAAGTTTTCTTGATGAATGGCATGTAAACTTTTCCACTTATCAGAGTTAGTCTTTTGGATACTTCTGCTCCAAAATAAGATTTTTCACTAACATAAGCTTTGCCAAAGTTTAGCCTTCATAAATTAGTGCTTTGCTGACAATTAACCCCAATTTCACATATAGTCCTTAACACTAAATTAGGATCCAAAGTCCATCGTTGTTATAAGACGGGTATTTGAATAAATATCTTTACTTGTACATTTGACTAGTTTTCAACATCATTTTCAGGTTCAAAATAACTTACTGGTTTCTATATCATGACATTTCCAGCTCCAATAAACTAATAACAACTTTAAAACATCATCATAATCATCACTATCATCAGTCAGATGAAGATGAACCACATCAGGAATCAGCCATTTAGTTTTCTAAGTAGCCCATATTTTAAGCATGTATTTGTAAAACTTCCTTGATGCAAGGTTCAAACTATGACAGAATGCTTGCTTCATAGCCCAACCTGCCAATCAAATTTAGTTTAATAATCATTCATGTCAAACTGAAGCATACAGATGTGTCAACAGCTGCCTGAAAAATAAAATAATGTCCAACAAATGTAATGATACCTCTACCAGTGGCATGACTTGTTTAGTTGGGCATATAAAAATGTACTCGACGCAGTATTTTTATATGCCCAACTTTAAGCTAATTTGCAGAGTTCTTGCATATCATGGTAAAAATGTTGTGCAAATCCCACATTTATGCATTCTAGCAGAATCACATTACATTGTATCACCGTATCAAAAATGAAAAAATAGGAATAATGTTCTGATGTTTTGATTTATTATAGTTGTTCAAAAGCACTGATAATGTTTACATCTATGGTTTACTTAGTTTTTAAAATATTAGGCAGGATGATTTGGTATATAAAGTGTGGGCATAAAACTGGCGTATATTACATTCATTTACGACCAACTAGAACATGGGGTGAATGTGTTTGAAGACTTGAATGACAAATCACCACATTTTCAAATTAATTACAATGTACCCATGACCATAAGGTGTGATAAAGTAATGACAACAGTGTACTCTGGTGTCCACAATATAACTTACCCATGACCATAAGGTGTGATAAAGTAATGACAACAGTGTACTCTGGTGTCCACAATATAACTTACCCATGACCATAAGGTGTGATAAAGTAATAACAACAGTGTACTCTGGTGCCCACAATATAACTTACCCATGACCATAAGGTGAGAACAAGTTACGAAAGCAGTGAACTCTGGTGTCCACAATATAACTTACCCATGACCATAGGGTGAGATAAAGTAAAGACAGCAATGAACTCTGGTGTCCACAATATTTTTGCGGTTTACACCGCTCTCTGCTTTGTAGTACTGTTCAAACTGCCTGTCGATATAATGCACAACTGGTAACCAACTGAAAGAAACAAAATGAGGTAGAATAGACTTGTATTTCACTTTAGAAATATTCACCAGCTTCATGATCATTGTTTAAGTTGGTCAAAAAGCCTGTAACAAGTGTTCTCAGTATTTGCTTCATCCCTTTGCAAATAAGTGGGGGTCATGTAGTGATACAACCCATTGTAAACAAGTGAGTGTAATGTAGTGGTACTAACCTTTGTGAACAAACAAGGGTAATGTAATGCTATTACCTTTTGTGAACAAGTGGGGTTAATGGTGTGTTAACCCTTTGCGAACAAGTGGGGTTAATGTAGTGCTACAACCCACTGTTAATAAGTGGGGTTAAAGTAGTGTTATAACCCAATTTGAATAAGTGGGGTTAATGTAATGCTACAAACCTTTGTGAATAAGTGGGGTTAATGTAGTGCTACAACCCAATGTGAATAAGTGGGGTTAATGTAATGCTACAACCCTTTGCGAATAAGTGGGGTTAATGTAGTGCTACAACCCAATGTGAATAAGTGGGATTAATGTAATGCTACAACCCTTTGTGAATAAGTGGGGTTAATGTAGTGCTACAACCCTTTGTGAATAAGTGGGATTAATGTAGTGCTACAACCCAAAATGAATAAGTGAGGTTAAAGTAGTGCTACAACCCACTGTTAAAAAGTGAGATTAATGTAGTGCTACAATCATTTGTGAATACGAGTGGTTACTGTAGTACTAACCGATCATGAATACATTGGGTTAATGTAGTGCAACAACCCTTGTGAATAAGAGTGGTTACTGTAGTGCTAACCCACTGTGACTAAGTGGGAATAATTTAGTGATACAACCATTTTGAATAAGTGGGGGTCATGTAGTGCTACATTTAAAAGTAGCAATAACAAGAATTTCAAGATGATTGACTTATTGGCTGTGTGAGTAGCACCATTCTCATTTAGAACCAAGTACGTTACAGAGAGTAATGATAACAGAACAGTTCTAATGGATGGACAAACAACAGGAGAACATATTATCCCACAAGCTCTTGTACTCAATTACCAGTAGAGCTAAAGAATATATAAAACTAAGGCTGATTATGGCTGATTAATGTTATTTAAATACAAGCATGAAGTGATCATTCAAAAGAAACAACAAACTTTTACAAAGGCTTTTACTTTGTAACTGCCAAATTCTTACAAAAGCTGAAAATGAAAATTGATTATAAGTATTTACTCTTAAAAAAAAGCCTTTGAATCAGCCCAGTGTAAAGGATTTCCTATGTGAAAACAAAATAATGGTCATCTAATGTGAAAGCAAAGTAAGGGTCATATAATGTGAAAACTAAGTAATGGTCATCTAATGTGAAAGCAAAGTAAGGGTCATATAAAGTGAAAGCAAAGTAATGGTCATATAATGTGAAAGCAAAGTAAGGGTCATATAATGTGAAAGCAATGTAATGGTCATCTAATGTGAAAACTAAGTAATGGTCATCTAATGTGAAAGCAAAGTAAGGATCATATAATGTGAAAGCAAAGTAAGGGTCATATAATGTGAAAGCAATGTAATGGTCATCTAATGTGAAAACTAAGTAATGGTCATCTAATGTGAAAGCAAAGTAAGGATCATATAATGTGAAAGCAAAGTAAGGGTCATATAATGTGAAAGCAAAGTAATGGTCATATAATGTGAAAGCAAAGTAAGGGTCATATAATGTGAAAGCAAAGTAAGGGTCATATAATGTGAAAGCAAAGTAAGGGTCATCTAATGTGAAAACCAAGTAATGGTCTCTAATGTGAAAACAAACTAAGGGCCATCTATGTGAAAACCAAGTAACAGTCATCTATGTGAAAACCAAGTAGCAGTCATCTAATATGAAAACCAACTAATGGTCATCCAAAGTGAAAACCATATAAAGGTCTTCAAAAGTGAAAACCATGTAAAAGTATTTAGAGAAAAAAAACATTTAATGGTATTTCAAAGTGAAAACCATGTAAAAGTATTCAGAGAAAAACAAAACATTTAATGGTATTTCAAAGTGAAAACCATGTAAAAGTATTCAGAGAAAAAAAACATTTAATGGTATTTCAAAGTGAAAACCATGTAAAGTATTCCAAAGTAAAACCCATGTCAAGGTTTTCAAAATTTATTAACGGAACTTGTGGTGAAACTTTCACTTATGTCACAAGTCTCAAAATTTAGGAAACGATATAAATTTCTGCTGAATTATGCCTCTCCCTATCCCACTGCATACTGCAATAAAATAAATAAAACCCTTCTTTGATAATAAAATGAAAGAAATTAAACTTGTATTATCGATTATTCACTTTTTTTCATCATTATCCCTAAAGAATAAAATATGCCACAAACTTTGTATATTTTTAACATAGGCAGCCATACTGTATCGTGTATAGATTATGTCCGATAACATATAACACATTGTTCATTAACATGAATACTGAGAAACAAATCATGCTTGATTATACTCAAAGGTTTGAATACTGAAAACTGGATCCAACAAAATCGCAAATGGGAAGGGAAAAATCAACCAATTGTTTGAAGACATCTGCCATTCATGTATGACAGTGATAATTATGTGCAAATTACCAAGATCCAATTATATCCAGGTCAACTATATGTTGACAGTCTTTTGCAACTAAAATTGATTATTTTAAAATATATCCACTTGAGTGCAAGTGACAATCTTTTCACTAGCATTGGTCACAACATGAATTAATAAAGAATGTTATTGCTGTGTGTACTATTTACATGCAAATATCAATTTCCATTTGTACTAATTATAACTACAGATGTCAAGCAAACAGAAGCCTGGGTGGTGAATAAACAAAACTGGCAGTGAGCAATAAACTCGTTGTTTAAACAACAGGACATCAAAGACAAATGTTATGTTTATTACAAAGCTGACTTCAGAAGCAGACTCTGGATACCTTTCAACCCTTTATCAATACAAAGGTGATATTATTACAAAGCAAGCGGAACTCTGAAGCCAAATTTGGATTCTTTTAAGTGTGCTGATTTTCGGTAGGGGGGGAATGTACAAACTAGCTTTGGTTAATTTTCATTAGTGTTTACAGATATTGCAAAAATAAATTGAAAAAATGAAACAATTTTTAAAGTGACAATATAGTGCTTATGCATGGACAACAACTACCCATTGTTACTCAGAAGATTTGGAGAAAATTAAATAATTTGATGAATTTGTAATTGCTAAAAGATAAGTTAGATGAATTTGTAATTGCTAGAAGATAAGATAAGGTTGATGGATATATGATCATTACCATGGAGGAATAGTGTATTTTGATCTCGTTACTGGATGGACTGACTATAAGATGTGTGTTAAAAGTGAGAATTAGCACAACTGGTGCAGATTTGAAAAAATCTGATTTTAGTCCTTGCAGTTCCTGCTTCAGGAGATGTGTTGACTCCAATGACAATTCTTCATTGTATAAGAAAGCTAAAAGAAAATATCCATGCATTATAGATCATACATACAGGAAAAGAGCTGTGTTGATGAGATCATGCTGTTGCAGTGGATTAAAGAATTTTATACCATAATGATGAATGTATTACTGATACTGAGTGATGCCATTCTTGTGGCTCAAAAATATGTAACACTGCCAATATATATCAAGTTTTCTAACATACCCACATTAGCCAAATCTGAGACTTGAACCCATGCAGATATAAAAAAGATGGCAGTGATCTGTAATGGAGAGTGCTTTAGACCACTTGGCCACTCGGGGCCCTTAATAATGACCTGTACAATTCACTTAGGTAAGTCAGCCAACTTAAGCTGCATTCTATGTGGACAAACCTTGAATACAAACTGTAACCTTAAACTTTTCACCACCTTTCACAATGGCAAAATTCAGCAAAATTAGGTTAGAATCTATTCAATAAGGACAAGTACATGCAACTGAACACAACATGAACTTTGAAACCATCATTCCTTCCTGCAAGCAATAAACCAAACCTTAACCACAAACTCAGAATATGACTTGGGTTTAAACCAACAAAATATAGTACTTATGGGAATGTTTTACATACCTTTCCTCTGCATTGATAGCATCATTAAAACCTGGTGTGTCAACAACAGTCAGTTTTAACTTAATTCCTCTCTCCTCGATCTCAAGTTCCTTCTTTTCTATGCTCACTGTCCTGCTAAGTCTATCTGCCAATAGAAAATAATATTTTAGCACAGTAAATTCTGCATGATAAGCAATGAACAAGTGTCTCTTGAAGGAACTAACACTCAAATCGGCAAAAGGAATTTCCAGGAATTCAAGATAAAACCATTTCTTCCTTTTAAATGTTCAAGTGTTGTATCTATCTCTGATATTATTTAGTGATAACAAGATATTAAAATTTCCTGCTGTGGTATACATATTGGATGTCTTTTAATGAAATTCCAAGGATTAATGATAATAAGATGTATGACTGGCACCCTTTTCATCAATGACTTGGTGAAACCGCTACCATAATGATCATCCATTCATTAGGAGTAGTGGCAAGATTTTCAAGACAATTATGGAAGTCATATTGGATGTATGACTAAGTTATTGTGGAAGTCACATTGGATGTATGACTAAGTTATTGTGGAAAGTCACATTGGATGTATGACTAAGTTATTGTGGAAGTCATATTGGATGTATGACTAAGTTATTGTGGAAGTCATATTGGATGTATGACTAAGTTATTGTGGAAGTCACATTGGATGTATGACTAAGTTATTGTGGAAGTCATATTGGATGTATGACTAAGTTATTGTGGAAGTCATTGGATGTATGACTAAGTTAGTGGAAGTCATATTGGATGTATGACTAAGTTATTGTGGAAGTCATTGGATGTATGACTAAGTTATTGTGGAAGCCATATTGGATGTATGACTAAGTTATTGTGGAAGTCATTGGATGTATGACTAAGTTATTGTGGAAGTCATATTGGATGTATGACTAAGTTATTGTGGCAGTCATTGGATGTATGACTAAGCTATTGTGGAAGTCATTGGATGTATGACTAAGTTATTGTGGAAGTCATATTGGATGTATGACTAAGTTATTGTGGAAGTCATTGGATGTATGACTAAGTTAGTGGAAGTCATATTGGATGTATGACTAAGTTATTGTGGAAGTCATTGGATGTATGACTAAGTTATTGTGGAAGCCATATTGGATGTATGACTAAGTTATTGTGGAAGTCTTTGGATGTATGACTAAGTTAGTGGAAGTCATATTGGATGTATGACTAAGTTATTGTGGAAGCCATATTGGATGTATGACTAAGTTATTGTGGAAGTCTTTGGATGTATGACTAAGTTATTGTGGAAGTCATATTGGATGTATGACTAAGTTATTGTGGAAGTCATTGGATGTATGACTAAGTTATTGTGGAAGCCATATTGGATGTATGACTATGTTATTGTGGAAGTCTTTGGATGTATGACTAAGTTATTGTGGAAGTCATATTGGATGTATGACTAAGTTATTGTGGAAGTCATTGGATGTATGACTAAGTTATTGTGGAAGTCATTGGATGTATGACTAAGTTATTGTGGAAGTCATATTGAATGTACGACTAAGTTATTGTGGAAGTCATATTGGATGTATGACATAAGTTAGTGGAAGTCATATTGGATGTATGACTGTTATTGTGGAAGTCATATTGCATGTATGACTTAAGTTAGTGGAAGTCATATTGGATGTATGACTATGTTATTGTGGAAGTCATATTGGATGTATAACTAGGTTAGTGGAAGTCATATTGGATGTATGACTAAGTTATTGTGGAAGTCATATTGGATGTATGACTATGTTATTGTGGAAGTCATATTGGATGTATGACTATGTTATTGTGGAAGTCATACTGGATGTATAACTAGGTTAGTGTAAGTCATATTGGATGTATGACTATGTTATTGTGGAAGTCATATTGGATGTATGACTATGTTATTGTGGAAGTCATATTGGATGTATAACTAGGTTAGTGGAAGTCATATTGGATGTATGACTATGTTATTGTGGAAGTCATATTGGATGTATGACAATGTTATTGTGGAAGTCATATTGGATGTATAACTAGGTTAGTGGAAGTCATATTGGATGTATGACTATGTTATTGTGGAAGTCATATTGGATGTATGACTATGTTATTGTGGAAGCCATATTGGATGCATGACTAAGTTATTGTGGAAGCCATATTGGATGTATGACTATGTTATTGTAGAAGTCAAAGGATGTATGACTAATTTTGTGGAAGTCATATTGGATGTATGACTATGTTATTGTGGAAGCCATATTGGATGTATGACCAAGTTATTGTGGAAGCCATATTGGATGTATGACCAAGTTGTTGTTTAAGTCATATAACTAGTACAAACATGAGCAATCTATTAGTAAAAATCCCATATAAATATAGCCCATGTATTTGGAGAGTATAAATAACAAGATTTTCAATATGGATCAGACTGGCACTATTTTCATTGAAGACCAATTGGATATTATAAGAAGTAGTCTGGTAATATGACTTTCTGTTCAAGTAGAGTAGTGATCACAAAATTTCAAGATGGCCACTGTGTGGTGGTGATATTAGATGTTAGATTGGTGGCAATATTTATTTAGTACAAGCTAGACATCATATGTAAGTCTCTTAGTTAAAACCCCATATTGATATAATCATGTATTGGAGGAGTAGCATGGTTGCCATAATGAAATCAGATTAGCAACATTTTCATTAAGCATGGTTACCACACTTTTTTAAAGAAAAATTTCCAGGTCTTTTCCAGGTTTTTTCCAGGATAAAATTCAGTTTTTCAAGGTTCATTTATGACCAATACAAAATGAAATTAAAGAACATTTTAGCTTAGAATTTTTTTAAAATTCAAATTAAATGCTGTTTCTATTCCAAGTCTCTTCTATATCATTTAAATGAGGCAAATAACCATGTACCAAACCACAAAATGTTTCACAAGAAACAGATATTACTTCTGAAAATCACAAGTCTAATGTAACTGTTTACAATGTACAGACTGAAACTGCACTGCATTATGTTGGTATGGGAAATCTAACAGAATGAACAGCAGCAACTAGTTTAGCAGCAGAGAGGGTGAATCCTACAACGTTTTTAGACAAAATTTGATTGAAATCCTAAAACGAGCCGTCTTATAATCTTATTTTAACCAAAAAAAGGATGAACCCTACAACGTTTTCAGACAAAAAATTGATTGAAATCTCCCTGTGAAATCATTTTAACTAAAAAAATGAAAACGATTTTTTAATTAATTTTGGTCGCAACTTGTTGTCATCCACCCTCTCTGCTGCTATGGGTTAATAAAAATAATAAAATGATTTTAACCGAATATTTGATCCAGTCCGATACGATATCGTGTCCGAGGATCATGTAGATTTATTGTTGCGAATCCGTGCGGAGTCGACTGAGCATAACTAAAGAAATCTCGAAATTGATTGAAGTCCATATCAGAACACCATGTCTGCCAAATATTTCGTAGCGTATGAGTATCAACTCCGTTGAATACAGACAATAAATTACAGTTATCTCTGATGACTTTTGGAACCTGAGTGTAGCGTTGAGTGACATATATCACGTCAGTGTTTTTGTGACGCCCACGGGAAAATATTTTAGCAGGATTTTTTTGTTTATCCAACATTATATCGTCGTATACGACTAAATTGTTAATATCTCCATCAATATCATCAATGCTCGGTGCTTCATCGATATCGGTTATAAACTCAATAATACCCTCTCCGGATTTTTCTACCGCGCTGTCGTTAAAATCTTTTAGCACTTCATAACATCGTTGATCATCTACGCTAGGGGCAATTAAATACAACTTATCCCACTTCATCCATCTCATTATTAAATTGAGCAACAATTGCGTTTTACCGGATCCAGATGGCCCGATTATAATCATCCGGATAGAGTTTGGTAGCGCTGCATGATGCTTAATTGGTTCTCTTGTTTTCGTCGCTGAAAAATCAATTATATCCATATTTCTATACATAAATTATGGATCTATATTGTGTGAAGTGTAAAACGCGTACTGGCACACATGATGTGACGACGATTACAACTAAAAATAACCGATCAGCGCTTTCTGGTAAATGCGTGCAATGTGGTACAAAGAAATTTAGATTTGTGTCTATGAAATCTGATTTAAAAAAAAACGAGGAGGTGATATCGCAGCCAAATTAGCAAAACTCCCTGGAACCCCATGGGCAAAGTACCCCGGAGAAAAGCACCTTCCAGGATATAGCTACTGTGGACCGGGAACCAGACTTGATATCAGACTCAATAATCAAAATCAACCCAACCCCGGTGAAGAACCAATAAACGCCATTGATAAGGCCTGTCACCTTCATGATGTTGCTTATAAAAGCAGCAATCTGCAACACAGGCATCTAGCAGATGTGAAATTAATTCATGCGTTAAATGCTATTCCTGATAAATCCTTCAAAGAAAAATTGGCTTCATTTTTAATAAAATCGGCTATGAAAAGTAAATTGATGTTAGGTGCCGGTAATTAATAATATGGAATCAATTTATTATTCTCCGAGGGGATACTGGAGGGGTAACGCTGCAATCAATAAACTCGCTAGTGCTGCAAAAGTGAAAAAAACCACTGCGGCTAATTGGTTATCCAAACAGGCACTATGGCAAATTTATCTACCACCGCCTAAACAAATTCAATTCTCGCATTTTGATGTGACCGCTCCTAATGAAGTTCATCAGGCTGATATATTATTTCTGCCACATGATCGTGGTTACAAATATGCGTTAACCGTAGTTGATATTGCAAGTCGATACAAAGAAGCAGAACCGTTAAAAACAAAATCAGCCACTGAAGTCGCTTCTGCATTTGAAAGGATTTATCGACGAGGTCCTCTGCGTTGGCCAAATCTATTGCAGGTTGATCCTGGCAAGGAATTTCAGGGTGCAGTGTTATCTACAATGAAACATCATAATGTCACCATACGACGAGGGCATACTGCGCTACATCGCGATCAGGCCATTGTAGAACGATTTAATCGGACGATTGCTGAGCGGTTATTTGGATATCAATACGCAAAAGAATTCATTCAAGAAAAGCGATCCAGTGAATGGGTTAAAAGATTACCATCTGTGATTACTGCACTGAATAACGAGATTACTAGAACAATCAACATGAAACCTATCAACGCGATTAAAAAGAAGTCAATACCCGTACAACCACGAAAAGATTTCCCTAGAAACGCTAGCGTTTCCCAACCAATTCTTGGTAGTAATGTCATTGTGAGGTACTTATACGAACCAGGAGAGCTTGAAGGGGGTAGAAAAAGGGCTACTGATCCTATTTGGAGCGTCACTACGCATAAGATATCTAGTATAACACGATCAACTGGTAGACCTCCAGTCTATAAACTGGATTCAACTGCCCCTCAGCGAGGATTTACTCGACAACAACTGCAAGTGATTCCCGAGGATACTCAATTGCCACCGCATGGTCTTAACTAGCGCCGTTGCGTCTATTGCACTCAAGACAAGTCAACATCACATTATTTCTGACATGACCGAGATTGTTATTTTTTCTGTCTACGGTGAATTGGCGAGGATCCTTATCCGAATACTGCCAACGCATTATACAATTGCAACTCGCGCAGTGATTATTCTGTTGTTTCTTCAAAGTGATTATTAATTCAGCATCAATATCAAATTCTCGTTGTTTTTTTTTGTCCTGTTGTTTGTAACCGGAGAGTTTTTTATTAATGATGCTAACATCAATATCACTTATTGTTGTGTCATTATCATCGAAAACAACTCTTCGAAGTTGATTTATGTTTCGTACTCTGGATACTGCGAGATAGACTAAATTTGACCATTCGATGCGATTATCTACCATCCAAACAATTGTATCCGATATAGTCAATCCCTGTGAAGAGTGTATTGTTGCTGCGTATCCTAGCGTCCACGGGGATTTATTAGCACGCAATGCATCTTCAACGACATTGATATCAACCAGCACAATATCATTTAATACCAGAATTTGTTTTTCATTCTGTCCTGGAATATCAACTTCAATATTCTGTTTTCGTGTATCCGATGGCCTATAACAAAGGGGTACTGGAAGCGTTGCAAATTTTTCTTTATGCAATTCAAATAACTTCATCTGAAGTGTATCCCTGACTATTTTTCTACTTGCAATGATCAAATCGTTTGGTCTCCACGCTTCCCAGAAATCATTCATTGGGGTTTCTGAAATCACTTCACGCGTTATTTCGCATTGGATTCTATCCGGTTGTAATCTAATTAGCGCTTTGAACTCGCGTAATCGTTCATCAAGTGATCTATAATCAGTGGTGATTTCTTCATAGTAGTCTACAAAACCCTTTAGCCATTCATGTGGAGATGCACCGACAAATGGTGGTGGTTGGCCTTGATCCCCGCACATGACGACTTTTGTGTTTTTGGTTAACAACCACTCAAGAAATGTTTTTAATACATCTAATGACACTGTGCATATTTCATCCCAGATTATGATTTCAGGAATGAATTTATCACCCATTCGATCAGGAGTCCATTTGTCACCCTTCCATCGAAAGAAGCTGTGATAAGTGCAAGCATTTACCCCTCGTTGTATCATCTCTCTGGCGAGTCTGTGAGTCGGTGTTAGCACAATCATGTTAGTAGAAATACAAGTATTTCCACCACCACGATATAATTCAATTGCACGAGTTGTCTTTCCTGACCCACCACAGCCGTTTAAATAAACTGTCTTGTATCTACAGATTGGATCAGATACCGGTGGTGCATTAGAAAATTCTGATTGAATTTCAATACGGTTACAACAAATATATTTATCATCCATGGCAACGTCTGCGGATTCACAATACTCATGTAGCATCTCCTTTTTAAATCGCCAACGCCCCCAATTTTCTTCGGGATCTGTGAATGCCGCTACAGCTGATTTGTACTTATTGTGTATATACATCGAATCAGTGGCTACTCTAACCGCGGTATTAGGAAATCTATTTATCATCGAAAATAGATTAATAGAAGCATAGGCTAACATTGAACTTCTCAAATGTGTGTACTGGGAATTATATCCATCACAGTAGGTAACAACCGTACCTAATTTCTCACCATTGGATAGAAAAGCATCCTTACGGGATACAAGTTTTCCCTGTTTCGTTAAATCCGCTACAATAAAATCGTATTCAGCGACATCTATGATCAACCGCGAAGAGTATTTTGCGTTATCGTATCGTCCACCCTGGGTAAATTTACCGATTATTCTTCTTCCGAGATCTTTTGCTTGTTCTTTTTTAATTTCAAATAACTTCTTAGACCAATTTATTATTTCTTCTTCACTGAAATCTGGAAACTGTTTTCGTAGTTCGTTGATTATTCTATCTAGATTGGGTTGTGGTAGCCAAACTTCTTTCTGAGCTCGATAGCATATAATAGCATCGGAAACAATCAACGATATTAGCATACCACAATCAATCATATATCTCAATAGCACTATTGGCATCCAGTGTTTTTCAGATAGGTGTCTACCGAGCCAAACATAACTACACGGATGTAACCCTGTAGCTAATTCGAATGATATCACACGAGCGAATCCGGTTAAATCAAAATCAGGCAATGGTCCATTAATCGCAACACGAGTCATTTCATGCGTGGGGTGTCCAAATCGTTTGAAGTACTCAGCGCATTCCCCATACCCGAGAAAACTTCCGGGATAACACGCGGCTATATCAATTGAAATCATACCATCACGTGAGTATTTCGTATTCCACAGTCCTCCATGACCAAATTCGACGCAACTCAATTTAACATCTTCGAGAAAATCACTTCGTGTTGGACGCCATGAGTTTTTTTCTCTTGCGAAGTGAGCTACCACTGATGGAATAGTAAAACTATCCGTGAGTAGTTTTTCATGGGAATTCTGCGGTGAAAAATCACTAGCGATTTTTCTCATTCTGTTATCTAATTCTTCAATGCGATATAATTCACCATTTGGTTTTACAAATTGATCGAATTCTTCATCACTTCTAAGTAACCACACTGACACAGGATCATCTTTACACAACGCATGAATAGCATCGAATAATCTCTCTTCATAGAAAACATCCCCGACGAACTCCTTAGGGATATATTTCACGGTTCGTTCTCGTGGAAATATTGTTACCGCAGGTGTCCACGCGTGTTTGTTATGATCAATAATCTGTATTGGTGCTCCATTTTTGTTATATTTCGGTTCGTATAAAACCTCTCCGGTTATCGTCATAACGGTTATTGGGAATCGTAATGATGTTTCTAATTTAGCTATATCAGAAATCTTTGCACCATGCTGTTTCACTGTCAGTTCCCACTCGGTTATTTTCCTACGTCGCAGATCAGTTAGTTTATTTCCTCGGGATGCATTTGTGAAGTGTTCTAGTATTCGTTCTGCTACACAATTAAGCCCTGACGAATATTTCATAGGAGCTAGTTTTGCGATATCGGGTTTATCATTTAACGGATATATCCCATAAACCATTGCTGTTACGGGATAAGATCTTTCGTAGTATGGTTTATCAATGCCGGTTAGAATCCCTGGTTTGGAATCTCTACTCACAATGACAGCTTTTTTATTCTTGAGGATTGGTTCAAATTTATCCTTAATAATCCATTTGCCTTCGACTTCGATAATGAATTTGATTCGGAAAAAATGCCGTTTTTCCCCAACACGTGAAATTATCACTGCTGCTTTTTCATCAGTCATGGTAGCATCAACAACACCATCAATTCGAAATGTTGACCAACAATAAGATGCTCCATCACGCTTGAATTCATTAAAACAGTCTCTGATTTTACTAATCATGGCTTTATCAAGAATTGTATTCTTTGGTGTATTAGAAACTATATCGAGATTGAATTGGGCATCTTTCCAGGGGTAATCTCTCTTGGACGTTTTTTTTGGTTTATCGAGATTAAATTTGTTACGTTTTTTGGGTCTATCGAGATTAAATCTAGGACTGATTTTCAATAATCTCTTAAACTCTTTCATGTTTCCGTCTCTTGGACGTTTGTTACGTTTTTTTGGTTTATCGAGATTAAATCTAGGACTGATTTTCAATAATCTCTTAAACTCTTTCATGTTTCCGTCTCTTGGACGTTTGTTACGTTTTTTTGGTTTATCGAGATTAAATCTAGGACTGATTTTCAATAATCTCTTAAACTCTTTCATGTTTCCGTCTCTTGGACGTTTGTTACGTTTTTTGGGTCTATCGAGATTAAATCTAGGACTGATTTTCAATAATCTCTTAAACTCTCTATCAGCATTAAATTTAGCATTTCTCGAAGTCAATCTCTTGAACTCCATCATGCTATAATTAAAACAAGCATTTAAATGAAAGATTTTTATATAATGAATCACTGCAAGTGGCTTATGATTGGATCAGTAACCCCGTGTAACAAATCATGCAGAAATGAGTTTTGTGGGTATCATATGCAAAGCTTTCGACGTGGAAGCCTTGGTCCGTTACCCTGTATTCTATGTGGGGTTGGGGTTAGGGGGAAATCACGGTTGTGTTTGAATTGCGGTGGTAAGCGATACAGGGAGTTGAAGCGTTATTATGATAAAAGAATAAAAAATGGACAATCAATCAGAAATTATGACCCTGACGCTGAGACAATCAATCAGAAATTATGACCCTGACGCTGACAAAGTCAGTATTCTTGACGCTGACAAAGTCAGTATCCTTGACGCTGACACTGATAAAGTCAGTATCCTTGACAAAGTCAGGGATAAAATCATAAGAACTCCTCAAGATTACATCGAAAGATTTATCATTAAACCAAACAATTAATTAGACAAACAATAGTATTATGTATACGAATGAACCAAGAATTCAGACAACACCCTGTGATCACAAATTATGAAGCATCCATTGATGGTGTTGTAAGAAACCGTAGACTGAAGAAACCAGTTGGTTCTGATAATGGTATGGGGTATTTGAAGTTTCGCGCTGGAAAGAAATTTTATCGCAATCATCGTTTCGTGTACGAGTGTTTTTATGGATTGATCGAGGATGATTTTGTTATTGATCATATCGATTCTAATCCAATGAACAATTCTTTATCAAATCTGCAGGCTGTTACTCAAAGTGAGAATTTGAAACGAGGGAAGACTGGAAAATGCAAAACGGTTGGGAAGAGACCTGTGAAATCTTTGAATACGATAACTAACGAAGAAAAAATATTTCAATCAATGAATGAAGCCAGTAGGCACTTCGATATTTGTATATCCTCAGTACAATTCGTTGCAGAGGGAATAACCAAAACGGCTATTTCAAAAAAGAGCGGACAGAAAATTCAATTTAGTTATGTCTAATACGTCATATTTTTCATTTAGAAATATGTCATTGTTATAGAATAATGAATTCTGAAAACATGAATAGCATCATATCCGAGATTTCAAAATTGAAAGGTTGGGATATTGAACTATCAGATGGGTTAAATCCTGATCAAATCATGTCTGATTTTCAGGACATAGAATACGGAGTTAGCACTAACAAGTATATGCTACCAAAGAAGTATGCGCTCATCAAAAGAATTCAGAATTCTATTAAGGACTCTCTCGCATTTTCCAGTGACATAGGTGTGTTCGCTCCGTTATATACCATCGTAGAACGAATACGAAAAGAATTGGGGTACGAATACGAATTGAAAAAGGAGGTTAATTCTAAAGTTAGAAACCTACGGGCGTTAATTCAAGAAAATGAACAATTTTGATTGACCAACCATTTATCATTATTGATTGTGACTGTCCCTCATAGAGATTTTAATTTTTTTTTAGCATTTTTTGATTAAAACTGTTGAAATCAGTGAATAAAAAATTGATGGCTGGTTCAGATTGATCAAATGGAAAAGTGGGGAAAGTCACAGTATTATTATTATTTATAGCAATTATGTGACTTTCCCCATCATTGAACGAAGCTGTCTCACAGTGAAATAACACTTCCATGACCATCCGATGGTGTTAGGTCGGATTAAAAAATTGTTTTGCAATTGAAAAATTGTTTCTGATTTTAAATAATGGTCAATGAAGCATTAACAACCCGATTGGCTCGTGAACGACTGGATGCAATCAGGAGATTTGTACCAATTCGTGACTCTGTACGGAATAAACTGCAACAACGACAGAGTTTACAAACTGATTTTGTTCTGGGGTCTGAAGAATTGTTTAAACCAGTAACCACAGCAACGAAGGGGATAGAGCGTGCTATACTGGGAGATGATCCTGACGGTAAAGGAAAGGAAGAGGGTCTTATTCCTGTGTTAGAAAAAATAGCAAAAAGAACTAAACAAACAAAAAAATCCTTGCAATCACTTCCTCACGATATATCAACCGCTTCAGAACGAAAATTTAAAAGATTTCAGGAAGAACTAGTTAGTGGATTACCTAAATCAATTATATTTACCGAGAGCGCTAAACAACAAATTCTCAACGAGGATATAAACAATTTAGGTGAATTCGCTGCTAACAGCTATGATTCACAAGAGAAGTTTTTCACGGACAATTATTCGGATTATAGAATGTCACATAATGAATGGGCTGATATAGTGTATGAAATAAATACTGGGGGTTTAGATAGAAGGATGAAGGACTACAGAGACTTCAAAAGAAAATTTCAACTCCAAATAAGACAGCCATACGATGAGAAGAAATTTCTGGGGAGTGGTCTAGTTGGAAACGCTAGCGTTTCATGTCCTGGTAGTGTTATCAATGATATATCACGATTAGAAGTTCTTGTAGGAGGGTTCCGAGCCGGAAATAACTCACCGGAAATAATTAATGAAGCAGCTGATATCTGTAGACGGTTATTTGCCGGCGGTATCATGGATATCAAAACATATCGAGATTTCATTGACGAGTTAGTGGAAAGTGGGTATCACAGTGATTAATCACCGAGACTGAATAAAAACGCTAGCGTTTCCAATTGAAAAATGGTTTCTGATTTCAAATAATGATCATACACTACAATCATGATAAACCAACCCCCGTCTATGTAGTTAATTCACGGTTTCCAGTTTATAGAGCATACTACGGAGATGGTTTAGGCAATACCATTGCAGGGTTATTTGCGAGAATGGCTCCAAAAGTGATGCCGTTAGCTAAACAACTAGGAATGAAAGCAATTGAAGTTATTCGTGATAAGGGTATTAGTGCTGTTGGAGATTTTGCTGGAAAAGCGTTTTCAACTGCGAAGAATAAATTAACATCATTAGTGAAATCACGAAAAAAGAAACCGTTACCGTCTACAGCGGAAATGCCTGCAAGTGTTAGTAGAATTATAAATAACGCAGTAGATGAAAAATTAGCGTCGATGGTAAATCAAGGAGACCAAAGCAATATTGCAAATATGATAGCAGGAAGCGGCTTTAAAAAACTACGTCGATGAAAATCGTTTATGATTTCACGATTTAGACTCTGATAAATAGAATAAAATGTTCAAAAAATCACATGATCCGGCGTTTGATATAGACGCCCCAGTTGGCAAGGATGATTCTGTACGCGATTATCAATATTACGCTTATCATGCAATAGACGCAAATAGTCGATCGCGAATTGAACTTCAAGTCCATGATACCAGTAAATACTTTTTGCCCTGTGAAGCGTTTATTGAAGTAGAAGGAGAGATTATAAGAACAAATGATACAGAGTATCCAGCTGGTACTCAAGTCGGTTTTGTCAATAATGGTATTATGGCGCTATTTGAGAGTGCTAGATATCTCATTGATGGAAAAGAAATTGAGTCCATAGATCGTGATGTTGATGTGGCTACAACAATAATCGGGTTAGCGAGATATTCTGATGATTATACAAGATCAGCAGGACCTTCTATGATGTTTGCAAAAGATGGTAAGAATACCGCTGGTGGAAATCCATTTGTTGTAAGACGACCAAAAAAACGTGATAATAGTGATGTTGATGTCGAGGATATGATTATAAACAACGACGTTAATTTCAATCTAGGAGCCGCAACACGAAACGCAATGTTGCAAGGAGAGCGTAAATCATTTTCATGCGCGATTCCACTACATCATATATTTGGATTCTGTAGAAACGTCCGAAAAGTTATTTATGGGGCGAAGCATACAGTATCGCTTGTACGAAAGGGTGATGATAATGACGCAATTTGGAGGATTCCAGCAAACCCAGCTGCAGATCATGTAAATGATGATGCCGGTAAAGTCAAATTAACAAAAATATCATTGTGGATGCCAGTGTTGACTCCAGCAATCACTGCAGAAGAACGATTACTATCATTTATGGACCAAGGAGGAAAATCGTTGTTGAGTTGGTTATCAGTAAGTACAGATGTTAAACAAACAAGTCTGAGGGGGTTATTCACGTGGAATCTAGCATCAAAACAAGGTGTTACTGCGCCACGTCATATATTCGTAGCGTTACAGGATAATAGGCGAATTGGCAATCAAACCTACAGTCATATGATATTTGATCAATTAGGTGTGAAAGACGTCTCACTGAGAATAAATGGCCAGCAGGAACCATCCGAGGATATACAACTTGATTACACTAACAACCATATTGCACGAGTTTATCATCGTTTATTGTCATTTATGGCACGCGATCAAAATGTCGATACTGGTTTGCAAATATCACAATTTGATTTTAAAAATCTGTATCCGATCTACTATTTCTCACTGGAACATCTCGATTTAACAAGACAATCCGTCGTTGATATACATTTTAGAGCTAATGTAGATAAGCCTGCTACTATTGATAATTATAGAGCGGTTGCTGTCATTCTCAGCGACAAATCAATGCTACTTGAAGGTGTTGGTGGAAGAATGAGAGTGGTAGATGCCCCAGTGGAAAATCTTTGATTGATTTTTCATTGAATTAGAATCAATCTATTATGTATAATGTCATATAGTGTTATTAGTGTTACGTTAACTCCCGGTCAATTAAAAAAATTGCAATCAGAATCGGTTAAGCGATGTGGAACCACAATCACGTTGAAACCCAACCAAATGACTGGTGGTGCAAATAAACTATCGCTGACAACTCGTCAGGTGAAACATTTCAATGATGCACTTGCAGCCAAAAAAGGTGTTCAGATTACTCTTTCTGCGGCTGCTATCAAAAATATGATTAAAACAGGCGGTATATTTCCGTTGTTAGCTGCGATTCCAGCATTGATTGCAGCAGCAGCCCCAGCGGTGGCTAAAGCGGCAGCGTTAGGAGCCGTTGGTACTGCAGCAGGAATGGCACTAAAGAAGGCAACTGGGAAAGGATATAAAAAAAAGGGACGATCCGTTCACGGATTGGGTCTAAGACTACCAGGAACCCCGTATTCGTGGTACAGCGGAAAGGGTCTAAGACTACCAGGAACGATTTATTAATTCAGGAATCGAAGATTCCCATGTCCAATTTTGATTTAATGGATGCGGCTAAAAAACTCGCGATTAAAAACTTCAGAGGTGTCTTTATGAAAGATCAATTACCACATCAACCAAACAGCGTTGAAACCGGAATCATTAATTTAGATAACAGCACCGGACCTGGAACTCACTGGGTTGCATACGCTATTGATCCACGTGGGATTGTTTATTTCGATTCATATGGATTAGCCCCACCAAAAGAGTTTATGCGGTATATAAAAACCCTTCCAATGAAGACTTGGTATTCTACGCTACCAACACAAACGATGATTGACCCACCAATATGTGGCAGCGAAGTATTAAATGTCCTTGACGCTATTTCTAACTCCTTGAGTAACCCAAGCGGAAAACCACCACATGTTGTCGTGAATGAATACACTAGCAATCGCTGGAAATCGAAACGATTTTAGAGAGAGAAAGAGTTTTACAATAACATGATTGATATTTGGGGGAGATCTTTGAAACCCAAACCCGATGGCACTGCACCACCTGATTCTGTCAAGGATATAACAAAAAAAATTAAAGATGAAATCGCTGAGACGTTGAACTTAACAAATGTTGATCCTAATGAAATAGTTGTATTTCAGGACAAACAGGGTAAATTGAAATCCAGTGATGTGTCGTTGGATGATATTTTAGTTAAACAACGAAACGCAATCGAAAACACCGTTGCGTTATTTTCCGATCAGGGTAAATTGAAAACCAGTAATATTTCTCTGGATGATATTTTAGTTAAACAACAAAACGCAATCGAGAACACCGTTGCGTTGTTTTCGGATCAGGGTAAATTGAAAACCAGTATTATTTCTCTGGATGATATTTTAGTTAAACAACAAAACGCAATCGAGGATACTATCGCGTTATTTTCCGATCAGGGTAAACTCAAACCGGGTGTACTCGTTTCGACGATTACAGATCGATTAAAAACTCTCAACGATGAGTTAAACAATTCTCTGGCTGTACTAAAAATACTTGAATCTAAAATTGAAGATAACGTAAAACAGTTTATATCATTTCGTAGAAATATCATTGATAAATTTATTGGAACCCAGTTGGATAAAATTGAAATAAAACTCCCTGATATTAAAAAATCCATCGATGAGACGAAAACTTTCATCGAAGCCGTCAAAGGTGATTTTTCGAGGATGATAACAATCATTGAAAAAACAAAAATTCCTCATGAGAAAACCAATAACGTAGTATATACAATCCAACACGGATCATTTGAGTGGACACCTGCAAACAACAAATTAGATATCACAGCTACTATCAAGGGTATTTATCGATTAACGCTGGTAGCACCAATTCAATTTAATATATCATCGTCGAGTTCATCCGGGGTCAACAATACGATTTCAACGATCATCGACAAGGATAAAACTGAACGGTTAACGATAAAAGCCGATGATAAAAGTTTGGCTAAGGCATCAGTAACATGGTATCTGGAATTCGTAGCGGATTTAAGTAAATAACTAAATCGTTCGGATTTCACAATTGAAAACGCTAGTGTTTTTAAAATAAACAACAATGACTTTGTCATCGACGCAATGTCGCTATGATCAGGTCAGAGAATTTCAAAATAGACTCAAAACCCTCACTGAGGAATATCAAATAAAAATAAAAAAATACCGACGAAGAATCACCGCAATTGATGTTATTATATACTCGGTGTCAAGCGTTCTCACTGGTGCCGGAATAATACTTGCATCGGTTACAATGATTGCCCCGGTCGTAGTTCCAATTTGCATTTCTGCGGTGGCTACAATCGGGGGTATATCAACCGGGATAGCAAAAAAGA
This sequence comes from Unio delphinus, assembly GCA_029339505.1. Lineage (NCBI taxonomy): Eukaryota > Metazoa > Mollusca > Bivalvia > Unionida > Unionidae > Unio > Unio delphinus. Next base: position 4,015,384 of record JAQISU010000229.1, on the reverse strand, counting down.
TATCATCATGCAGCCAGAGTAAACTGCAGAATTACTTACTTCAATTTCATATTGCATCAACCGCATACTCGCAATTATCCCTGATGATATCGTCGTCACTCGACAATACGATTATATCAGATAGTGAATTCTCAGCGATGGTCAGTATTTTTGATTCCGCGATATCGAAATTAGAGCGACAACATGAATATAGAAACGATGACAACACCGATGGAATCAGAAAACACGAACCCAAAAAACAAAATGATCTCAATAATATCAACATTACCAGATTGTGAATTCTCAGTGATGGTCAGTATTTATGATTCCTCGATACCAAAATTAGAAATAAATCATGAGTATAATGACGACACAGCAGGAATTACTTCAACGAGTAGTGGAGAACACGAACCCAGTACAAACGAGTATGATATCAATAACATCTACGAAACCCGAGTTTAGTGTGAATTTCCCTTCTCCGATTCCAGTGCGTGAAATAGCGCTAGCAAAACTACGAATGTATCACAGTTGGCCTAATATTAGATCGGTAGCATTTGGTGGTCAACAACCCAATAATTCACTGGTGTTCTCGTATAAGAATAAAGACGACGGTACCCCAGACTGGAATGTTGTTTCGATACCAACAGGGTCATACCAAATAGAACAAATCAATAATGAATTCGCGCGTAGAATAAAATCGATTACTGGAGTAGAGTCAAAAATCGCTATAACAGTTCATGAACCGACGCTATCATCCGCCATTGAAATAAACTCAGAAGAATATGTCGTAGATATCTATCAAAGCTCAATAAGAACAGTGTTAGGATGGCCTGAATTATCACCCCAGAGTAAAACCATTGATTTACCAGAACCACAAAAAAATGATTATATCACCGACGTAATAAACTCCAATAATCCAATAAAGAGTTATAAAGATAATAGATTTATTCTAGAGTTTTTTGATTTCTTCGAATCCTCCTTTGAGGAAGTGATGGAGGGAAGGGGTCAAGAGGCATATTTTATTGTTAACGAAAATGATATTATGGAAAATTTCAAAGCGATGGAATATGATTTTTTACTATTGTTAATATCCATTAAATCCGGCTCTCTCACCCGAAATGAATTTATCAGCGTTGTAGAAATATGTAACAAAATCATCAATGACATGGAAAGATTTAATTCACAAATTATTAAAGTTATTCTAGATAATAAATACCCCAAGTCGAGAATAGGATTTGCAACAGACTATAAAATCCGCGTTGAAGATATCCCGACATTCAAACTACCGGGATATAACGTACCAGAACTAAAAAAAATTCTCAGTGATGCTATCGATGTTGGTTTTAAAATAATTCATAACGCATGGAAAAAAACAACATCACCGGAAATAAAAATCCTCAAACATAATAATGATCCAGATGGTGGCGGTAGGCATATCGCTCCGTTCAACGTGAATATTTCAACGGTGATTGCACTTAATTTAGTGTGTGATGTTATCGAAGGAAGCTATCAAATTAATCTCGAACGATCAAATCAAGCTCAGCAAGGATATATTCTTTATTCATTTGCACCAACAGCTCCTCCAGGATTTTTAATAATTGAAAACCCAATTAATCCTGTCTATATGCGATGCCATAATAATTCATTAACCAGAATTAATTTCAAACTCACCGACCAGTCAAATAATCTGATTGATTTACAAGAAGAGGTGTTAGCGATTAGTCTGTTTGTGAAATCATAAAGACTCGATCAAATTATTTATTATTTTTGTTAACCAGAACTGAAAACTTTAGCAGCAGAGAGGGTGGATGACAACAAGTTGCGACCAAAATTAATTAAAAAATCGTTTTCATTTTTTTAGTTAAAATGATTTCACAGGGAGATTTCAATCAATTTTTTGTCTGAAAACGTTGTAGGGTTCATCCTTTTTTTGGTTAAAATAAGATTATAAGACGGCTCGTTTTAGGATTTCAATCAAATTTTGTCTAAAAACGTTGTAGGATTCACCCTCTCTGCTGCTAGTTTTGTTTTCCTTTCAAACTTTTAATTCTAAAGAAATTAGTAAACACTTTAAGTCTATGTGCATGATATTACAACAAATGGAAAATTAAATATCAGTAGTTATATACTGGCTGATTGAGATTGACTGTAAAATGTTGACAGACAAGATGTTTTATAACATGCATGCATCTTTTATATGAGAAAGTAATTCCCTCAAGTTCATGTTCAAGCTAGAACTCTGCTGGGGATTATAGCCAAACAGTCTTAAATGTTATTAAGCAGATGCACTTTTTCACTGAATTCTTTCTTTGCAACTTCCAGTTTCTCCTCTTTGTCTATTGCTCTTCTACGCAGAGTATTGGCTTTTGTTATGTGAGCAAAGCTACGTAATTCTTCAGCTTTATCTGAAGCTTTGTTTGCATCTGTAAACAAGAACTTAATGTCCGATTCCAGCATTTTTATCTTTTTTCCTAATGTTCCAACTTCTTCTTCCATGAGTTTTCTCTTCATACATTTCTTTTCCCTTTCCTTCTCTGTCTTTTGAGCTTCTAAATGAGTGTGGTACTTTTGCCTGGCACTCTGTGCTGACTGTAGGAGTTCCTTTGACACCACTAATCCCTTCAATCCTCCAACACTCTTTATATGGTCCTTTATTACTCTGCGTGCAATCAATCTATTTTCTGAAAGATTTTGTGTACTAACTTCTTTGTTCACAGAAAATCCACGTTCTACACTAGCCTGGCCATGTGACAAAAGTAGAAGCACACGGACTACATTCCAAACCCTACTATACATCTCCTTGCCTGCCATACTGTTATAAAACAGCTCGTCTACCCTGTCTTCAGTTTTTCTAAATTTCTTGAACTCTGGCAGATGCTGTGCCTCTTGTACAAATTTTTTATACTCCTCTTTTATTTGATCACACTCATTTATATAAACTAATTGACATGAGTGAAGAATGTTCAGTAATCTGTGCCAATAAAAAAAAAACCTCTGTAAAAAAGAATATTTTTCAAACATTCTAAGCACCTTTAGTGGATTAGTTTAAAATCCATCTCTTGAAAAAGAAAATAAGTTAATGATAATAGAGTTGATTAAAACTGACAAAAAGCCCTTCAAAAAGTATATATCATGACCATCCTACTAGATTGAATTGCCTGAAAATCCACTCGTGTCTGCTTATAATCTGATAAAGCAGTCACCAAACCTCTTCTGATTACTAACATTGACTGCAACCTATAATTAAAGAATTAATGCAGATATTTCAAGCTACACCTCAAACGGAATAACAATTTAGCGCCAATGTTTAGCTCGGAATTCAACATTGGATACTTATGTCAAGAATTTGATGAACTACATTCCCGCCAAACTACTCTACAAATGCATCCACTTAATATGCAACTTTAATACACTGAATGGAATGCTGCTCTCTAATTGGTCCACCAAAATGAGGCTATCGGTTGATACAGTTGACAGGGCCAAGTAAAATTCACCGCAAAGGTGTCCAAGGTTACTACTGGCAATAATGGCTAATTTCGCATGCAAAAGCACCAAATTAAAAGCTTTAACAGGACATTTTCAGTAACTTTATAAATCAGAACAAACACTGCAGAGCTGTTTCTTTTATTTCAAAAACTTACAGAGATCACGTACCGCAGTCATGATGCTGGCTTGTTGAGATGATAGACTGGTCTTCAAGTCTTCTACGTAATATAAAAATATACCAATCTGTAGTGGTACATCGAAAAACCAGTCTAATAGATCAATCTAATCGACCGAGTGCTTGGATTGACTGAACAAATGTGTCAGGCAAGCAACTAATTGATCCATACCGCAACCTTCAAAATTTCCGGTACCGTAATAACTCGAAAAAATATAATTTCACCAGCTGTTCAATTACAATTTCCACTTGATTATGTGATTTTTTCTGTAATGAAGTGGTTACATAAAAATTCTCGGTTATTTCCCGACTTTCGTCAATATTTGCAAAATTCCAGGGCTTTTCACGGTCGGGATTTTTTTTTGCCATTTCTCCTGACTTTTTCCCGATTTCCCGGTAGTGTGGGAACCCTGATTAAGGACCAACTAAACCTCATAAGAAGTATTTTAGCTGAAACCCTATGCTGATATGATCATCTATTATGAAAGAGAATTGCTAATATGATTTTCTTTATGATGGCCAGTATACCCTAGCAGCAATATTTTAGATTGAGGCGATCTAGACCATGGGATAATAATGTGTGTTATGTTTCAAGGCAATCCTTTCAGGAATGATATATAAACTAGTGCTAATACACTGATGAACAATGTACCATCCAACAGAGAAAAAGTAATGTTTTTAAAATATCATTCAGCAAGAAAAGGTAATTATCCAAGGTATCCAATTATGCCTGTCACATAATTTTAAAGTAAAAAGAATCATATTATCGGTAATATGATTTCTAGACATGCATTGAAAACAGTTTCCTATAATTTATAACTGCATACACGAAATACACCAACGACTCATGAAGAAGATGGATTTTGAAGTTTTTTTGTCACCAAGTTAAATGCACAATAAAAACACTGGCAAAAATGTCCCTCATTCTAAATGAAGGAAACAATTTGCAAAGGATGACCATCAGTTTTGCTCAAAAGAGTCTGGGAAACTACAGTACACAATATCAATGTAAAGCCCTCTGTCATTGACAAATAGGATGTGTTACAGTGGGGGTTTTAAGAACACATAAATACTTTGATGGATATTTTTTGTCAAGGCAAGCCATGTCAAGTGCCATATCCTATGACACATCATTGTATCATATCAAGGCTGATACAATGGTGGAAATCAAACCAAAGTCCTCTAACCACAAGTCTAGTATGTCCTTTAACCTCTGTGTTAACGCAGTACCCATGATTAAACGGGAACCATGCCAAATGAAATGTAACAAATAGTAACAAACTAATTTGAAGCCTTGATGTGCTGCGTCCAGTCTGTAGTACCTAATTTGTTCACATGAAGTATTTTAGATGTATTACGTACCTTTAGCTACATAAAATTGTGCTGACCTGACAATGTATTGAGTTACAGAAAGGATAAAATTTGCAATACTGTGTGGAATGATGATATAATAACTTCCAGTTTCATAAATGTTAAAAGTATCACTGTATGCTATGTCAGATTACTAGCAATTGGGAAATTGCATCATAAATACTAAAATGAAAGCTCCACATTTCTGGGGTAATAGAGGCATATCAATGCACATCACATTTTTCTTCCCACATGGCCTGACATAAATTAAATGGTAAATGTAAACTGTGAAAATACATGTACATACTATATTCCTTTAGGGCATAAATATTCACAACAGTTATATCCATATAGATTCAATTTAGGTTAAGTGCCAAGAATTACAATTTCGCATGCTGTCTAATTTTCTTTGCAACTAGAGCAACCTCTTCATTTACAACAAATAAGATTCTTTTTTCAAAGTTATTTTCCTATACCTGTACTTAGGCAGAAAATGTTTTTGATCTTTGATCATGTTTGATGTTACTGTACTTGCTGTCAGTCCTATCCTTAAGTTCAAAAGATGTCACTTGTTAAGAAATTACATTGGTAACCACCAGGCAATTCCTTTCATTATATGGTATTAAATTCATAATACCCATTACCTATTGGCAGCATCACAGATCTGATCTGGTCTGTCGAATCTTGACCTCGAACAAGTGTTAGCTTAAGAAAACCTGACTACAGCTGTAGAATATTTAATTAGCATGTAAGTACCACAACAAAGCCAGGCAATTCTTAGACAATGGAAGTGAAAACTAAAACTAGAAGGAATTGGTTATTAGTGGTATTAACTGATAATGGAATATAGTACTCAACTTTTGTACACAAGTAAGATAACAGATGTCCAGTAAGTAAACAATACTGATTACGATAGAATATCTCTCTCTCTTATAATGGGACATAATTTTATTTTATCATCAGGTGCAATAAGAAATTATGGTGAAATATCTTTTTTTGCAATGGTTATTCATCTTCTAACTTGTCAATTCTAACACCCACCCAAATATATATATATATATATATATATATATATATATATATATATATATATATATATATATATATATATATATATATATATATATATATATATATATATATATATAATGCAACTTGTTTTAGCAAAATTAATCTGATGGCTGTTAATTTTTTATACTGACCATCATGCAATTGTTTAAAATTATTCTATATTCTTTCATAAATGTTCTCCTCCCCAAAATGAAATATTATTTCACAAATTATTTTTCGTAATTATGGATAATTGTTTTTCCACACAAAAGATTATGTAACATACAATAAAGCATTTTGGATGAAAAATCCACACATAAGTTGATTTGGAGTACAAGACATAGCTAAGATTTTCTGATCAAAAGGATTATCTTACAGACCAGCAAATATGGCACTTAAAATTATTGACATGGGCAGATGGAATTAGTCAGAGTTTCCTCTGACCCTTGTCACCCCATTTTTTTATATTTGTTTTTTATGTACACCCCAACATAAAAAACCAAATATAAAAAATGGGATGGCAAGGGTCCGAGGAAACTCAGACTAAGATGGAATATGATGTCCCATCAGAGTTCCTCAAAAACAGTCTTTAAACTTAATCACATGGCAGAAAATACTAACAATATATGCCATTCCTTGACTGTCATAAGGCATTCAAAAATAGTGTATGTATCATGTTATGGTAACTAACCATCAATATTTCCGACTATCCTATCTTTGTACAGATCGGTCAGAAATAAGCTGTTTATCAAAGTAGATTTGCCAAGTCCAGTTTCTCCTGAAAAGAAATGAATAGGACATATTTGATTACATGCTATGTACATCAGGGGATAAAATGACTCTGTTCTGGTTTAGCTGATTTAACAAACCTGAGAAATTATTCTAAAAACGAAATTAATTCATGGCCATCCATTAAGAGTTGTTAATTCTACTAAATATTAAAATAAATGCATGGCCCTCCAATAAGGGTTGTTAATTCTTCCAAATATTAAAATAAATACATGGCCATCCATAAAGGGTTGTTAATTCTACAGGTATTAAAATAAATACATGGCCATCCATTAAGGGATGTTAATTCTACTGAATATTAAAATAGACACATGGCCATCCATAAAGGGTAGTTAATTCTTCAGGTATTAAAATAAATACATGGCCATCTATAAAGGGTTGTTAATTCTTCAGGTATTAAAATAAATACATGGCCATCCATTAAGGGTTGTTAATTCTTCCAAATACTAAAATAAATACATGGCCATCCATTAAGGGTTGTTATGGGAAGTTATTTCTTTCAAATACTAAAAAAAATACATGGCCATCCATTAAGGGTTGTTAATTCTTTCAAATATTAAAATAGATACATGGACATCCATTAAGGGTTGTTATGGGAAGTTATTTCTTTCAAATACTAAAATTAATACGTGGCCCCCATTAAGGGTTGTTAATTCTTCCACAACTTCATGGGATTCCCTCTGCTTCCAGAATCACCTCATGAAAATATCTAATCCTTGGAGGTTGCAATGTGAAAACTGTCATTAGTTTGAACAGGTTTAACAAGGTGTAATCAAAAAAGATTACTAATTACAAAGGTGTAATCAAACAAGATTTTGAATTATTTTGAAAAACCAAAATGGATAACTTGGATTTTTACTGTCACAGATTTTTTAAAGAATGGAAATTTCTGGTCCAAAGATTATTGTTACAAGAAACCCAGGTGTAAATAATTCATCAATGTAATGTAATGCTGTGACATTTGTTCCTGTCAACAACTTAATTGACCGTAATTTATGATTTATCATGATGCAATAAATCGCAAATGAGGCAATGATCTGATACAACTCAAAATATTGTGCAGCATCAAACAGATGAATCAGAAAAAAAATTATATATCTTTTTCTCTTCTACCTTACTAGCAAGTGAGAATTATCTGTAATTGAAGCAAACATAACAGTAAACATATCCAAATAATATTGTGGAAATCAATGTACAGGATACATCACTGTGAATATGAAGCCTATTCCTGGGGATTATTTATCAACATCTGGAAATTCCTACTACTCAATGTTACCAAGATGTGTGCGGTACATGTCGCTGTATTATGATGTGTATCACATTGGAAAAGTCCAAATCTCATTTTGTCTAGTGTCCAAACACAATGCAGATCATGACAAATCTCATTTTCTCTAGTGTTCAAACACAATGCATATTATGACAAATCTTATTTTTTCTAGTGTCCAAACACAATGCATATCATGATAAATCTAATTTTGTCTAGTGTCCAAACACAATGCATATTATGACAAATCTTATTTTTTCTAGTGTCCAAACACAATGCATATCATGATAAATCTAATTTTGTCTAGTGTCCAAACACAATGCATATCATGATAAATCTAATTTTGTCTAGTGTTCAAACATGATGCATATCATGACAAATCTCATTTTGTCTAGTGTCCAAACATGATGCATATCATGATAAATCTCATTTTGCCTAGTGTCCAAACATGATGCATATCATGACAAATCTTATTTTGACTAGTGTTCAAACATGATGCATATCATGATAAATCTCATTTTGTCTAGTGTCCAAACACAATGCATATCATGATAAATCTCATTTTGTCTAGTGTCCAAACACAATGCATATCATGATAAATCTAATTTTGTCTAGTGTTCAAACATGATGCATATCATGACAAATCTCATTTTGTCTAGTGTCCAAACATGATGCATATCATGATAAATCTCATTTTGCCTAGTGTTCAAACACAATGCATATCATGATAAATCTCATTTTGTCTAGTGTCCAAACATGATGCATATCATGATAAATCTCATTTTGCCTAGTGTTCAAACACAATGTATATTATGACAAATCTCATTTTGTCTAGTGTTCAAACACAATGCATATCATGATAAATCTCATTTTGCCTAGTGTCCAAACATGATGCATATCATGACAAATCTTATTTTGACTAGTGTTCAAACATGATGCATATCATGATAAATCTCATTTTGTCTAGTGTCCAAACACAATGCATATCATGATAAATCTCATTTTGTCTAGTGTCCAAACACAATGCATATCATGATAAATCTAATTTTGTCTAGTGTTCAAACATGATGCATATCATGACAAATCTCATTTTGTCTAGTGTCCAAACATGATGCATATCATGATAAATCTCATTTTGCCTAGTGTCCAAACATGATGCATATCATGACAAATCTTATTTTGACTAGTGTTCAAACATGATGCATATCATGATAAATCTCATTTTGTCTAGTGTCCAAACACAATGCATATCATGATAAATCTCATTTTGTCTAGTGTCCAAACACAATGCATATCATGATAAATCTAATTTTGTCTAGTGTCCAAACACAATGCATATCATGATAAATCTAATTTTGTCTAGTGTTCAAACATGATGCATATCATGATAAATCTTATTTTGACTAGTGTTCAAACACAATGTATATTATGACAAATCTCATTTTGTCTAGTGTCCAAACATGATGCATATCATGATAAATCTCATTTTGCCTAGTGTCCAAACATGATGCATATCATGATAAATCTTATTTTGACTAGTGTTCAAACACAATGCATATCATGATAAATCTCATTTTGCCTAGTGTCCAAACATGATGCATATCATGATAAATCTCATTTTGTCTAGTGTCCAAACATGATGCATATCATGATAAATCTCATTTTGCCTAGTGTCCAAACATGATGCATATCATGATAAATCTCATTTTGCCTAGTGTTCAAACACAATGCATATCATGATAAATCTCATTTTGCCTAGTGTCCAAACATGATGCATATCATGACAAATCTTATTTTGACTAGTGTTCAAACACAATGCATATCATGATAAATCTCATTTTGTCTAGTGTCCAAACATGATGCATATCATGACAAATCTTATTTTGACTAGTGTTCAAACACAATGTATATTATGACAAATCTTATTTTGACTAGTGTTCAAACACAATGTATATTATGACAAATCTCATTTTGTCTAGTGTCCAAACACAATGCATATCATGACAAATCTCATTTTGTCTAGTGTTCAAACACAATGCATATTATGACAAATCTTATTTTTTCTAGTGTCCAAACACAATGCATATCATGATAAATCTAATTTTGTCTAGTGTTCAAACATGATGCATATTATGACAAATCTTATTTTTTCTAGTGTCCAAACACAATGCATATCATGATAAATCTAATTTTGTCTAGTGTTCAAACATGATGCATATCATGACAAATCTCATTTTGTCTAGTGTCCAAACACAATGCATATCATGATAAATCTCATTTTGCCTAGTGTCCAAACATGATGCATATCATGACAAATCTTATTTTGACTAGTGTTCAAACACAATGTATATTATGACAAATCTCATTTTGTCTAGTGTCCAAACACAATGCATATCATGATAAATCTCATTTTGTCTAGTGTCCAAACACAATGCATATCATGATAAATCTCATTTTGCCTAGTGTCCAAACATGATGCATATCATGACAAATCTTATTTTGACTAGTGTTCAAACACAATGTATATTATGATAAATCTCATTTTGTCTAGTGTCCAAACACAATGCATATCATGACAAATCTCCTTTTGTCTAGTGTTCAAACACAATGCATATTATGACAAATCTTATTTTTTCTAGTGTCCAAACGCAATGCATATCATGATAAATCTAATTTTGTCTAGTGTTCAAACATGATGCATATCATGACAAATCTCATTTTGTCTAGTGTCCAAACACAATGCATATCATGATAAATCTCATTTTGCCTAGTGTCCAAACATGATGCATATTATGACAAATCTCATTTTGTCTAGTGTTCAAACACAATGCATATTATGACAAATCTCATTTTGTCTAGTGTCCAAACACAATGCATATCATGATAAATCTCATTTTGTCTAGTGTCAAATACGATGCATATCATGACAAATCTCATTTTGTCTAGTGTCAAATACGATGCATATCATGACCAATGTCATTTTGTCTACTGTTCAAACACGATGCATATCATGACAAATCTCATTTTGTCTAGTGTCAAATACGATGCATATCATGACCAATGTCATTTTGTCTACTGTTCAAACACGATGCATATCATGACCAATGTCATTTTGTCTAGTGTTCAAACACAATGCATATCATGACAAATCTAATTTTGTCTAGTGTTCAAACACAATGCATATTATGACAAATCTCATTTTGTCTAGTGTTCAAACACGATGCATATCATGACAAATCTCATTTTGTCTAGTGTCAAATACGATGCATATCATGACCAATGTCATTTTGTCTACTGTTCAAACACGATGCATATCATGACAAATCTCATTTTGTCTAGTGTTCAAACACAATGCATATCATGACAAATCTCATTTTGTCTAGTGTTCAAACATGATGCAGATCATGACAAATCTCATTTTATCTATTTCATCATTTACATCATACCTCAAATTTCCCAGCTACACCAAATAAAAAGTGAAAAGGAAACAACTGTGTTTATACCCTGGAATGTGTTTGTGTGTGTTTGTTGGTACATCAGTTTTTGAGTATCAATGAAATATTACCAAGCTTTGCACACTTTATTATAGTAAAAAAAATTGTATGATAAACATTGATTTATTTACTATGTATAATCATATGTCATTCCTCTAGTTTCTAGGCACAGGGCTACAACAACAAAAAATTAAGAAAAAGTAGCTGTTTACACTGTAACAAAAAAATAATTTAAGTTGAGCATATGTATATCTATATGATATACTACCATGGAATATCTCTGTTTATGTTGAGTACATCATTCTGCCCTAGATTACTGTGAAATGTTTCTGTACAAGTTGATTATATCTGTCCCAGATTACCATGAGATATTTCAGATTACAAGTTGATTAAATCTGTTCCATATTACCAGGAGATATTTCTGATTATGGGTTGATTATCTCTGTCCCAGATTACCATGAGATATTTCAGATTACAAGTTGATTAAATCTGTCCCAGATTACCAGGAGATATTTCTGATTATGTGTTGATTATATCTGTCCCAGATTACCATGAGATATTTCTGATTATGTGTTGATTATATCTGTCCCAGATTACCATGAGATATTTCTATATATGTTGATTATCTGTCCCAGATTACCATGAGATATTTCTGATTACAATTTGATTATAAGCAGTAGTGGAAAACACTCTAAGCAGTTGGCAAATACTCTATTCAGTAGTGGCAAACACTCTATTCAGTAGTGGCAAACATTCTATTCAGTAGTTGCAAATGCTCTAATCAGTAGCGGCAAACACTCTAAGCAGTAGTGGCAAACACTCTAAGCAGTAGTGGCAAACACTCTAAGCAGTAGTGGCAAATAATCTAATCAGAAGTGGCAAATAATATAAACAGAAGTGGCAAACACTCTAATCAGTAGTGGCAAACACTCTAAGCAGTAGTGGCAAACACTCTAATCAGTAGTGGCAAACACTCTAAGCAGTAGTGGCAAACACTCTAATCAGTAGTGGCAAACACTCTAATCAGTAGTGGCAAACACTCTAATCAGTAGTGGCAAACACTCTAAGCAGTAGTGGCAAACACTCTAAGCAGTAGTGGCAAACACTCTAATCAGTAGTGGCAAACACTCTAAGCAGTAGTGGCAAACAGATGTTGAATACACTGAGCCTAGTAAAGACAATGATATAAATAGTGTAGTGAATTTTCCAAAAAATGAAATATGGCAGATATTTTCTTAATAAAAATAAATCTTTTTGAGGTAGCATAAAAGGTTGCAATATAAATGAAACAGATAGATCTGCTTAATGATTGAAAAAATGTGTTACTTTGGGTTTAATACTTGCTTCAGCTTCTATTTTGATGTTATAATTGCATTCTTCCCTAGTTGCTTCTTAAGGGTTATGCATTAAAATGAATTTTCTTTAATAAAACAATATAATTCTACCAAACACCAGTATTTTAATTGAGTCTAATAGAATTCCACCAAACAGCAGTATTTTAATCAAGTCCACTAGATTTCCACCAAACAGCAGTATTTTAATAAAGTCTATTAGAATTCCACCAAACAGCAGTATTGTAATCAAGTCTACTAGATTTCCATCAAATAGCAGTATTGTAATAAAGACTACTGTTTTTAAAAAGATAAGCATTAATAGTCCATTACACATTCACCCTATATTTAATAGATCTCCATAAATAGTCCATTACACATTCACCCCATATTTAATAGATCTCCATGAATAGTCCATTACACATTCACCCCATATTTAATAGATCTCCATGAATAGTGGATTACACATTCACCCTATATTTAATAGATCTCCATGATAGTCCATTACACATTCACCCCATATTTAATAGATCTCCATTAATAGTCAATTACAAATTCATCCCATATTTAATAGATCTCCATTAATAGTCCATTACACATTCACCCTATATTTAATAGATCTCCATGAATAGTCCATTACACATTCACCCTATATTTAATAGATATCCATGAATAGTCCATTACACATTCACCCTATATTTAATAGATCTCCATGAATAGTCCATTACACATTCACCCTATATTTAATAGATCTCCATGATAGTCCATTACACATTCACCCTATATTTAGTAGATCTCCATTAATAGTCCATTACACATTCACCCTATATTTAATAGATCTCCATGAATAGTTCATTACACATTCACCCCATATTTAATAGATCTCCATGAATAGTCCATTACACATTCACCCTATATTTAATAGATCTCCATGATAGTCCATTACACATTCACCCTATATTTAGTAGATCTCCATGAATAGTCCATTACACATTCACCCTATATTTAGTAGATCTCCATTAATAGTCCATTACCCATTCGCCTCTTATTTAATAGATCTCCATTAATAGTCCATTACACATTCATCCCATATTTGATAGATCTCCATTAATAGTCCATTACACATTCACCCTATATTTAATAGATCTCCATGATAGTCCATTACACATTCACCCTATATTTAATAGATCTCCATGAATAGTCCATTACACATTCACCCCATATTTAATAGATCTCCATGAATAGTCCATTACACATTCACCCCATATTTAATAGATCTCCATGAATAGTCCATTACACATTCACCCTATATTTAATAGATCTCCATGAATAGTCCATTACACATTCACCCCATATTTAATAGATCTCCATGAATAGTCCATTACACATTCACCCTATATTTAATAGATCTCCATGAATAGTCCATTACACATTCACCCTATATTTAATAGATCTCCATGAATAGTCCATTACACATTCACCCTATATTTAATAGATCTCCATGATAGTCCATTACACATTCACCCTATATTTAATAGATCTCCATGAATAGTCCATTACACATTCACCCTATATTTAACAGATCTCCATGATAGTCCATTACACATTCACCCTATATTTAATAGATCTCCATGATAGTCCATTACACATTCACCCCATATTTAATAGATCTCCATGAATAGTCCATTACACATTCACCCTATATTTAATAGATCTCCATGAATAGTCCATTACACATTCACCCCATATTTAATAGATATCCATGAATAGTCCATTACACATTCACCCTATATTTAATAGATCTCCATGAATAGTCCATTACACATTCACCCCATATTTAATAGATATCCATGAATAGTCCATTACACATTCACCTCTTATTTAATAGATATCCATGAATAGTCCATTACACATTCACCTCTTATTTAATAGATATCCATGAATAGTCCATTACACATTCACCTCTTATTTAATAGATCAGCACATAAAATAAAACAAAATGTCACTAATGGGAGAGATACACTCTGTGAATCAACAGTGAAATGTGAAATGGTATTTGTCAAGTTTGTCACAAACTGCATGTATTTTTGTTTTCTCATTTGTGATTTTGATTAAAAAATATATTTAGACCAAAACCTTTGTGCATGGTTATTAGTAACCTATTGTAACTAAGAGTGTGTGTGTGTGTGTGTGTGTGTGTGTGTGTGTGTGTGTGTGTGTGTGTGTGTGTGTGTGTGCATGCTTATTTCTATGTCTATCAACAAAAGACTAAAGAAATGTAAACAACACATTTCAGTGTTGTTGATCAATATGTCATTTTTACAAAATGAAATTTTGTTTAATTTTGATATTCCTGTAATTTTGATAAGTATTGATTCATTTTAAAGGGGCTATGGAAACATGTTATAGTAAGAGTGTTACAAAAATTCACAGCAGTAATCTCCCTTTTCACATACTCACCCATAACAATCATTGTAAACTCAAACCCTTTCTTGACTGCCTTTCTATGCACCTGCTCTGGCAGTGTGGCAAATCCAATGAACTCATCATCATCCTGAAACAAAACAAATTATTATTAATTTCAAAGTTCTTGTCCTGCTTGTTTTAACTTCAATGATTATACATATTTCACTCCAATAAATATGTTGAACAGTAGGACAGACAGATCAACATAATGTTGGGTGGGTGAACAGATAGTTGGACAGATTGACATATGGCTGGACAAATAGACAGATGGTTGCACAGATGGTCAGATGGATAAATAGTTAGAAAGATGAATAGATAGTTGGACAGATGATTACATGAGCAGAATTAACATTATATGCACTTACAATTGTAATTGTGAAGCATAAGTCCTCTTTAAATGTAGATAATGATTTTTAAAGGCATGATTCCTCGTTTAGTGTCCATATCTGATATGAATGATATGATAAATACTAAAATGATTAGAATCATATCATAGTACAAGATAACCTATCTACAATGCAGTATTTAAAGTCCATATCTCAGTACAAGATAACCTTTCTACAATGCAGTATTTAAAGTCCATATCTCAGTACAAGATAACCAATCTACAATGCAGTATTTACGGTCCATATCTCAGTACAAGATAACCTTTCTACAATGCAGTATTTATGGTCCATATCTCAGTACAAGATAACATTTCTACAGTGTAGTAGTTGAAGTTCACAACTCAGTACAATATCAGAGGTGTTTTATAATGAATCATATTCCCCTGTATATGCTGTGGTATAATTTCTTCTTGTATATATGTCTCAGTTTTCATGGTTTGCAAAAAGAAATTTCCATTGTTACTTAAATGTGTGGATCAGTTTAAGCCTGTATACTTAAAGGTACTTAATTTCATAGATTAAAACCCCAAATACCTAAAAGTGAGAATACATAAGAGAAAAAAAAACAATGCCAACAACAAATGGTACTAATCACTTGCACTCAACATGCAATGGAAGCCAATGCAGATGACATCACAAAGTTGCTCGGTTATTTAAGTACATGTTTATGACCTCTTCCTTAATAACACTGTACATGAAATGGCACCATAAGTACTTCCTGATGTCCATGTTGTTAAAAGTGGTTATAGTGTTGTAAAATTTAACATGTACAAGTGATGCTTGATTTATGCCAAAGATGCTTTCCTGACGTTATGGCACAAAATTGGTGTCAATCAAAAGTACCAGTAATGCAGATGCATGTAAATGAGCTGCATATGCAAGTCAAAGCATATGACACCAGCAATGGTGTAAAAACAAGTCAAAGCATATGGCACCAGCAATGGTGTAAAAATAAGTCAAAGCATATGGCACCAGCAATGGTGTAAAATATAAGTCAAAGCATATGGCACCAGCAATGATGTAAAAATAAGTCAAAGCATATGGCACCAGCAATGGTGTAAAATCAAGTCAAAGCATATGGCACTAGTAATGGTGTAAAAACAAGTCAAAGCATATGGCACCAGCAATGGTGTAAAATATAAGTCAAAGCATATGGCACCAGCAATGGTGTAAAATATAAGTCAAAGCATATGGCACTAGTAATGGTGTAAAAACAAGTCAATGCATATGGCACCAGCAATGGTGTAAAAACAAGCATTTTTTCATTATATATAAGCAAATATTTCAGTATATACAGCGCTGTACTCTATTATACTTCTATACACATTTATTAAGCATTTCATTGTCAAGTGAGTTGTTGCTTTGTTGTTTAAGGTTTAATGATATTTATCAGTGCTTGATATACAGCCAGTGTAACTGGTTAAGGAAGACCCCAGGGAAAACTTAAAAGAACCACTAACCAACAGGAAGCTACTGGCATGCTTTTCACGTAACCCACAATGGTCAAACCCATGACTGTAACTAATACATAGGTGAGATGGCAGTAATCAGTACAGGCAAGCACTTAGCCCCATTTTGAAATGTGAACAAAGCTTTGCAAGAATCAGTCAAGAAATGTTCACCCAGCAAAAAAATTCAATTATTCATACTGATACATGGAAGTGATGGATAAGCAAGCATCTATATTCCTGCGAATACAAATATATATCATGCCTATAAATATTTTGTACCATCTTTGGCACCTGTTCTGACCTTTCACTCATTGTCAGACGAAACGTATCTGGATTTCCTAAGCAATGCCATTATTATTTAGTATAATATTACAAATGTTCTTCTTGCAGTAAGGTCGCCATGGATGGAGATTGCACAAGGGAAGTCATCACAAGAATCAGCAAGGCCAACCAGACCTTCACAATGCTGAAGCCCATATGGAGGACAAGAAACCTCAGCGTCCACACAAAGATCCGTATCTTCAAGAGCATCGTGTTGAGCGTCCTTTTGTACGGTTCAGAGTGTTGGAAGTCCACTGCGAACTTAGAACACAAGCTCAAAGTGTTTCAAACCAAATGCCTGTAACGATTCATGAGGATCTTCTGGCCAAACATAATCTCAAGCGAGGAACTTCGGCACAGAGCGGGTGAAAGCACCATCTCTGAGATCATTGCAACTCAGCGATGGAGATGGCTCAGCCATGTCTGCAGAATGCCCCCTGACTCACTACCAAGGGTGGCACTGAGATGGAACCCACAGGGGAAAAGAAACTGTGGCAGACCCAAAGAGACCTGGCGATGAACCGTGGAGAGAGAACCGTGGAGAGAGACCTTAAGACCAGAGGCCTCATCCTTCATACCGCCCCAGCAATAGCTGCCGACAGACCAAAATGGTGCTCCCTTGCTGTTGCCTCAAGCACCAGATGGTGCAGAGAGGATTGATTGATTGATTGATTGATTGATTGATTGATTGATTGATTGATTGATTGATTGATTGATTGTTCTTGTTGTGGGCTTAATGCCATTTTTCAGCAATGTACAGCTTGTGGAAGAAGAACAATTAAGAAATACTCTATGAACAACCAACAACCAATAGAAGCATGTGAAAAAGTCTTTTCATATGCCCACTTTAGCCAAGCCTGGGATTCTAACCAATGTGGAGAGTCCAGAAATTCTTTAATATTATTATGCAACATACCCAGTAATACCAAATTCCAACTCATAATGTCCATATCATAAAGAACAATTGCATACTGTATATTTATTATCAAATCTTCAAGTCAATTGTTTGTACAATTGCATACTGTATATTTATTACCAAATCTTCAAGTCAATTGTTTATACAATTGCATATTGTGTGTTAATTACCCCATCTTCAAGTTAATTGTTTGTACAATCGCATACTGTATATTTATTACCCCATCTTCGAGTCAAATGTTTGTACAATTGCATATTGTGTATTAATTACCCCATGTTGGAGTCAAATGTTTGTTCAATTATATATTGTATATTTATTATTGCATCTTGTTCAAAAAGGGGTTTAATATTTTCCAGAATTTAAAGAGCACTAGATAAACTACATACTCCTTTGTTTGTCATTGTTTTACAAAGAAATAAACAAAGCCTTTTTAAACATTTTTGTATTTAAAATCAGAGTTGTCAACATGCTGCATAAGTATAGTCCATGTATAAGATGGTACATTCATTAGGTTGAGTCCATGTTTAAGATGGTACATTCATTAGGTATAGTCCATGTTTAAGATGGGACATTCATTAGGTATAGTCCAAATTTAAGATGGGACATTCATTAGAGTCCATGTTTAACATGGTACATTAGTAACACTAGAGTCCATGATAGTGCATTCTGTGAATATAATCCATGTTTTAAGATGGTATATTCATTAGGTACAGTCCATGTTTTAAGATGGTACATTCATTAGGTATAGTCCTAGTTTTAAGATCGTACATTCATTAGGTAGAGTCCATGTTTAAGATGGTGCATTCACAAAGTACATGTTTAAAATGGCGCACTCACTGAATGTAAACAATACAATCTGGACAATTTTCAGATGTTCCATGATGAAATGAAAAGATGCATTGTTTTCTTAATTATGAACAGAGGCATAGAATCAAATCTGCCATAAAATAATTTGCTTGTTATTTTGACGCAATTTCAAACATTGATTAGTTTCATTCATCCCATGGGAATAAAATGCCTCATATATTCAATTCCTATTAGTAACTCTGACAGACTAAACTTCTTTGTTTAATGTTTATGTTTTCCAACTTATGTGCACATCAACTTTCAAGTATCTAGAAATATCTTACCTTCTTTGACATTTTTGTATCGGTAACTAACTCAATGAACTAAGTTCAAGGTCAAATGAACATCCACATGGAAGATAATCAAAGTTTCATTGCTGTGTAATCTTCACTTTAATTACCTTGACCACTGTCCACTAAACTTTGGACAATTAGCATCGTTCAACAATATGAATTGGTTATAAACAATCCTTTAAAAACACTTGTGTATGCATCATCTCATGTTTTTACCACTTCAATGTTATGTATGATAAAATGGGCAACATAATCCAACATTCCAGGTAAAAACATTTACCGGTATGTCAGAAATAAATGTCAAGAACGTTGCTCAGAGTACATGTATAAATATGATGTCTCAATTTTACCTAGACAACTTGATAAATTGAGTAATTAATTTGCATCAAGTAGCGGTTAAGTTGTATATGTATAATTCACAACTCCAAGCTTACAAAGAATGAATTGTAAAACGCTCTGAAATCTAAAATTCATCAATGAGGAAGAAACCCAACAATGTATAGATACCATGGAAACGTGACACCATCTGGGATGGTTGTATACTTTATGCAAGTCACAAAAGTATGGGGTTATATATCATGAAGTGTAAAAAACTGTGTCCTATAAATTATATATACCGGTAGCAGAATAGGTAATACTCACAGAGCACTATTATTAAGTGATCTCCACATGAGTTATCTCGACCTCAATCATTAAAAAGTTTGAATATCAGCAGCAGATGTGAAATAAACAAGCTGACAAAACATCTGTATGCTTGTCAAGATCTAAGCATCCAGTACATTTTATTCTAGGTAGGTATGTATTTAGGTAGGCTGGTTAGTAGCTAGGTAGGTAGGTATTTTGCATGCATGCATGCAATAATTTAAAAAAGTACTAATAATAAAAATAAAAACTTTCATTTAAAGAGAGTAACTTTATTACTTGAATACAATTTACCTCCCTTAAAAATGTCCTAAGAATAATAAGTCCTTTATGACAAAGCACCTTCAAGCAAATTCTTCTCTCATATGAAAATAAAGATTTACAAGTAATCACATCTATAGATGTGTACTAAGATACAATATGACAGAAGGATTTAGTTGTATAAATACATTCTTGTTGCATTCCCTGAATAACTGTTTTGAAATGATCTGAAGCCATATATTTAATAAAGCATAACAGTTAATGAAAATTTGTCCTCAGGTATACCATCATGAGATTCTGCAACAATGTGAGATGTAGTAATGTTTTTGTCACATATGTAAAACAGAAGTCAACCTGTTTTTCTAACCTAACCTGTTTTGCTAACCTAACCTGTTTTGCTAACCTAACCTGTTTTGCTAACCAAACCTGTTTCGCTAGCCAAACATTTCCTATCTCAGTCTGGTCATTTCAGTCATGGAGTTCACATCCTAGGAACAACTTCTATAAAAAAGAATTCTTTCTTCTACTGTTATACAACCCTACAACAACAACAAGAGATACATAACTAAAAGAAATTCACTCGCAAAACGAACTCAAGGCGCTACAACTATGACAACACACCAATCATTTGGCGCCACACACACCAGACCTGTTAACCCTAATAAGTTATGTCTCAAAAAGGCAATTTTTTTCCATAAGATTGGCCAAGTTTTCAGTAAGGGGTAACAAAATATCAATAACTGCTATTGTAAAGCTGGAAAATGTAATAAAAGTTTTGTTGCAGCTACAATAAAAATTATGTTCAGTTGAAAACTTTGTAAAGTACGCATAGACTTTATTTAACACTAGTAGAGTTGAACAAACTCTAGTTCCAAACACTGAGCAGCTCAATTGCTTGTTAATATCTCTCAACTTGACATAATTCTTGGAAATTCTTTTCAGTTTCACATGACAATGGCAATCCTATCTATTGCCACAAGACATACTCAAATTGACACATGATGTCCAATAATCGTAATTGTGTCCTTTCCAGCTTTAATTCAAAAGAATCTGAATACGTGTGCTTCTTTTTATTCTTCTGTGTTGATTATTAACACTTTTCAAGAAGCTTATTTTCCCTTTTGTCTTGAACATGCATCGCTTTCTCAATGCCATTTTTAAAAATTCTATAATCAATGGTTTGATCATGCAGACTCTGCATTAACAGATATGTGCTGTTTAAAGAGTCTAGGGTCCTGCTGTAAAATTAGTCTGGTTCCATGGCTAATTTCACTAATTCTAAGATGAAACCTAGACCCAAATAAAACATGGATGAAACAATTATCCGGATTTTTCGGCAATGATCAATTTTTTCATAGTTTTTGATAGTATGCCCTAAGTCCACATTTTAAAGGTAATTTTCATAAGACATATGGCAAAATCGTAAGAATTGGCAGATTGGACACAATCTAATGGATAGAGCTTCATACACATGACCAATACATATCATTGGCCACAAAAATCCAAACTCTCATGACCTCATGCCAAGTTGGCAAAAACAGAAATGTGTTATATCAAACTGGTTTCTTCTATAAACACCCACAATCTGCAGACACTCATAATCATCAAACACAGTCCACACACAATTCCATGAGAAAAGTTCTATGTAGTTTATCATTGCATTAGTAATAGCAACACCTGCCATTATTCCAGGACAGAAAATATAATTTCTGTGAAAATCTTGAATTAGACATTTCTTCACGTCATTAAATACTTCATTAGAACTGTAGGCATATTGTACTGCACAGTACTGAACTGCTCTGGTGGCCTAGTGGTTAGAGCGTTCAACGCGAAAGTGGGAGGTTGTGGGTTCGATCTCCAACCAAGTCATACCAAAGACTTACAAAAATGATACTAACAGCTGCCTCACTTGATGCTCATCAATAGGAGGTTAGTGTTTGGACTGGTTGGCCTGGTGTCAAGATAATGTGACTCAGTGGGACATCATGCTACATGTATGTGGCATGATGCCCCAGTGCTAGACATCACTATAAACTGCCTCACTGTAGACATAATAGTGATATGACTGAAAAATTGTTAAAGCTACGTTAAAATCCTAATCAAACAAACAAACAAAACTGCACAGTATCGTACTGTTGCCTACCATCAAACTTTTTCCAAATTAGAACTGATGCAGATTAAAATTTAATTGCATAAAAGATACTATTACTTATTGTTAATTAATGTCACAATATCAAATGATTTTATGTTTCTATTTTCTCACGAGTATAACTTACCTGATTAGTACTTCACCCCATTGCCATTGTTATTGTTAACATATTTGTATTAATGTGCAGTATTTGGAAATACAACTGCACATGGCTCAATACACTCACTGTGCAATACAGTAAAACCCCTCTTGAAAGACCTGACCCATCTGCCAAAATAATAATGGACTCTCAAGACAGGCAGTCTTTCATAACAGGTCATAACACTATATAATTGATAAATCTGTGCAATGAGATTCTGGTCTCCCAAAACATGTGGTCTCATAGCAGTGGTTTCTCAAGACAGGTTTTACAATACATTCAACACATTATTCAAAAGATTGTCTTCATTGTTTTTCTTTCTTTCTAAGGACAGCATTAAAAGCTAGATCCTAGTTACATAATTATTCAGATTTCCAAACAAAAGTACAAAATCTGATGATGTTTATAGAGAGAAGCAATTAATAAAGAATAGTATTTTGAATCTGCTAGTTAAATTCCAAAAGTGCAGGGTCATTTGAATTTAGTTTGAACAAATTGAGTGAGAAAATTAAATCTATTTCAAGGACAGGGAAATTTCAGTCATGGGGTACATTGTCTCTTTTAATATATCTTTCTTTTCTAACATTGCAAAAGTCTGGGTTACGTTCATATGCATTATGTCTATTATTCACTTATTACCATCTTGTTTTGTTTTATCAACTCTTCATCTGATTACTAGGAATGAACTTCGTTTGCATTCCAAGGTACAGGCATTGCTATTTAATGTAGAGATTACTGCATCTTCTACGAACATGTTATTTTATGCTCAGTGTAGAATTGAAAATCATTGGTAAATAAAAGATGGGACCCAATATTGAGCCTCGAGGAACACCTTGCCTTATATAACACTGGATGAAGTGAATATTTCCCACAAAAAATGTGTTGCTTTTGATTTGATCGCAATATCAAGCTAAACCAATTTTTGAGTATGTTCTTAAAATCTATAACAATGCAGGTTACTTATGAAAAACCATGTCAAAGTCTTTCCTAAATTCCACAAATATTATGCCAATTAGGGTTGCCATTATTCATTTCTTCCAGCAATGTATGATGACAAGTTTACCATAATCAAACATTACATATCAATATATTAACATCAGACATAAATAGCAAGAAAGTTTCTTGATAGACAGCTCTGTGAATGATGTCTCAACTTTACATATGAACCATTCATATGAGCTAATCTAAATTAACTAACCCTTCAGGGATATATAATGCATAACTTGGGTCAAGCCAGTCATGTAAATAATGAATGTACCAGTTGGATATGCAACATTACTCATGATGAAGAAATTCAATGAAAAGAAATTTCTAGGTATGGTATGGAAACATGACACCTTGTGGGTGTGGAGAATGTCTCTGTATAAGCTAAAAAAGTTATGGGTTAGATTACAGGAGGTAGGAAAATTGTTTTTTTTCCCTATGAATTTTGAATAATGACATCAGTGTATGAAGTCTTTTTCAAACCTTGTCAGGGTAAACACCTTTGTGGATGATGTCTGAGAACATCTGATCTGTCTCCGAGGTTTGCAGATTTAATGTTGAAGACTTGTTGCAGTTGCCGACTTGTTGCAGATTTAATGTTGCCAACTTGTTGCAGATTTAATGTTGCTGACTTGTTGCAGATTTAATGTTGCCAACTTGTTGACAGTGTTTTTAGATTACAATATTTACTCATCCGTCAACTATTTATTAAAAAAATTATGGTTGGATGACTGTGACCTAATATTTTGAGGATAGTGTATTCTTATTGCAATAATAATAAACACCCAAAATTTCAGGACCAAATCTGGTAAACAGATTGTCAAGTCTATGCTGAATCCACCTCAAGCTTCAGATTATTCTTTTGCATTATGGTAGCATATTAGGGTGAATCCTCTTCAAGTCTCATACAACATTATTCTTTTGCATTATGGTAGCATATTAGGGTGAATCCTCTTCAAGTCCCTGATAACATTAGTTTTTTGCATTATGGTAGCATATTTGGGTGAATCAACTTCAAGTCTCTGATAACATTATTTATTTTGCATTATGGTAGCATATTAGGGTGAATCCTCTTCAAGTCTCTGATAACATTAGTTTTTTGCATTATGGTAGCATATTAGGGTGAATCAACTTCAAGTCTCTGATAACATTATTTATTTTGCATTATGGTAGCATATTAGGGTGAATCCTCTTCAAGTTTCTGATAACATTATTTTTTTGCATTATGGTAGCATATTAGGGTGAATCCTCTTCAAGTCTCTGATAACATTTTTTTTGCATTATGGAAGCATATTAGGGTGAATCCTCTTCAAGTCTCTGATAACATTTTTTTTTTCATTATGGAAGTGCCAGTGTCAGCTCACTTTCTGCTTGTGTTAGCTCACTTTCTGCCAGTGTCAGCTCACCTTCTGCTTGTGTTAGCTCACTTTCTACTTGTGTTAGCTCACTTTCTGCTTGTGTTAGCTCACTTTCTGCTTGTGTTAGCTCACTTTCTGCTTGTGTTGGCTCACTTTCTACTTGTGTTAGCTCATTTTCTGCCAGTGTCATCTCACTTTCTACTTGTGTTAGCTCAGTTTCTACTTGTGTTAGCTCACTTTCTACTTGTGTTAGCTCACTTTCTGCTTGTGTTAGCTCACTTTCTGCCAGTGTCAGCTTACTTTCTACTTGTGTTAGCTCACTTTCTGCTTGTGTTAGCTCACTTTCTGCCAGTGTCATCTCACTTTCTACTTGTGTTAGCTCAGTTTCTACTTGTGTTAGCTCACTTTCTGCCAGTGTTAGCTCACTTTTGGGGTAGAGTCATAGAAGCTTAGATAGTATTACCTTGCACTGACAGTCATGGATTCGATACATACCAGGCCATCCGGACTCGGCTGCCTTAGTGTGCCAATGGATTGGCACATAGCTTTTGTTTCCTTGGCATGATATAGCCAATAATATGTTAAAGGGTGTCATTAGAAAACCCTCACCATCAGTATGCTTGTGGAGCAAAATTTCTCCACTATTTAGCATATTAAAACACAACATGTTTTTTTCTTGTGTGTTTTGCTTGATTCCTGGGTATCTGACTTTTGGGATCTGATTCTCTGGCACAATGATCCCAATATTTCATTGAAGTCACATCAAGCATGTAATATGGAAGACATTATTCTGTTCAATGCTTGGTTACACCCATTAAAATATATTATCCTGTTAGATCCCAATTTTTATTTCTTACTCTGGCCTATATTTCATCTACATGGTTCAACACACACCTTCTCGACAAGGTACACATGCAACTTCCTCCAGGGCATGGGCTGAATATATGATTTGTAATGCCACACCCTATGATGTAAATATGAGGATAAACCAGGTCGGGGCATGGAGATTGTACATACCGGTTCTTGCAGCATGTGTATGTTTTTCTTCAGTGGAGGGAAAGGGAGAAGCAGTGTAGAGTTTGGATGGGGGGTAGTGAGACTCAATTCCTTTGCATAGAGGAGGTTTAGTACAAGCAACCCAAATGTCATACTCTTAGATTATATTACTTATTCATATAGTCACATGGAAATTATGCAATAGAGTATTACTTCTAGATGTTGATATGATCTGAATACACACCGTAAGGGTCTGATGTAACTGTCATTTGTATTTAAACATCTCCCCATTCATCTTAGACTGTCATTTGTATTTAAACATCTCCCCATTCATCTTAGACTGTCATTTGTATTTAAACATCTCCCCATTCATCTTAGACTGTCATTTGTATTTAAACATCTCCCCATTCATCTTAGACTGTCATTTGTATTTAAACATCTTCCCATTCATTTTAGACTGTCATTTGTATTTAAACATCTCCCCATTCATCTTAGATTGTCATTTGTATTTAAACATCTCCCCATTCATCTTAGACTGTCATTTGTATTTAAACATCTTCCCATTCATTTTAGACTGTCATTTGTATTTAAACATCTCCCCATTCATTTTAGACTGTCATTTGTATTTAAACATCTCCCCATTCATCTTAGATTGTCATTTGTATTTAAACATCTCCCCATTCATCTTAGACTGTCATTTGTATTTAAACATCTCCCCATTCATCTTAGACTGTCATTTGTATTTAAACATCTCCCCATTCATTTTAGACTGTCATTTGTATTTAAACATCTCCCCATTCATCTTAGACTGTCATTTGTATTTAAACATCTCCCCATTCATCTTAGATTGTCATTTGTATTTAAACATCTCCCCATTCATTTTAGACTGTCATTTGTATTTAAACATCTCCCCATTCATTTTAGACTGTCATTTGTATTTAAACATCTCCCCATTCATCTTAGATTGTCATTTGTATTTAAACATCTCCCCATTCATCTTAGACTGTCATTTGTATTTAAACATCTCCCCATTCATCTTAGACTGTCATTTGTATTTAAACATCTCCCCATTCATTTTAGACTGTCATTTGTATGTTAACATCTCCCCATTCATTTTAGACTGTCATTTGTATTTAAACATCTCCCCATTCATCTTAGATTGTCATTTGTATGTTAACCTCTCCCCATTCATTTTAGACTGTCATTTGTATTTAAACATCTCCCCATTCATCTTAGATTGTCATTTGTATTTAAACATCTCCCCATTCATTTTAGACTGTCATTTGTATTTAAACATCTCCCCATTCATTTTAGACTGTCATTTGTATTTAAACATCTCCCCATTCATTTTAGACTGTCATTTGTATTTAAACATCTCCCCATTCATTTTAGACTGTCATTTGTATTTAAACATCTCCCCATTCATCTTAGACTGTCATTTGAATTTAAACATCTCTCCATTCATTTTAGACTGTCATTTGTATTTAAACATCTCCCCATTCATTTTAGACTGTCATTTGTATTTAAACATCTCCCCATTCATCTTAGACTGTCATTTGTATTTAATCATCTTCCCATTCATTTTAGACTGTCATTTGTATTTAAACATCTCCCCATTCATTTTAGACTGTCATTTGTATTTAAACATCTCCCCATTCATCTTAGACTGTCATTTGTATTTAAACATCTTCCCATTCATTTTAGACTGTCATTTGTATTTAAACATCTCCCCATTCATCTTAGATTGTCATTTGTATGTTAACCTCTCCCCATTCATTTTAGACTGTCATTTGTATTTAAACATCTCCCCATTCATCTTAGATTGTCATTTGTATGTTAACATCTCCCCATTCATTTTAGACTGTCATTTGTATTTAAACATCTCCCCATTCATCTTAGACTGTCATTTGTATTTAAACATCTTCCCATTCATTTTAGACTGTCATTTGTATTTAAACATCTCCCCATTCATCTTAGATTGTCATTTGTATGTTAACCTCTCCCCATTCATTTTAGACTGTCATTTGTATTTAAACATCTCCCCATTCATCTTAGATTGTCATTTGTATGTTAACATCTCCCCATTCATTTTAGACTGTCATTTGTATGTTAACATCTCCCCATTCATTTTAGACTGTCATTTGTATGTTAACATCTCCCCATTCATCTTAGACTGTCATTTGTATGTTAACATCTCCCCATTCATTTTAGACTGTCATTTGTATGTTAACATCTCCCCATTCATTTTAGATTGTCATTTGTATTTAAACATCTCCCCATTCATTTTAGATTGTCATTTGTATTTAAACATCTCCCCATTCATTTTAGATAGTCATTTGTATTTAAACATCTCCCCATTCATTTTAGACTGTCATTTGTATGTTAACATCTCCCC
The DNA here is from genome assembly GCA_029339505.1 of Unio delphinus. Taxonomy (NCBI): domain Eukaryota; kingdom Metazoa; phylum Mollusca; class Bivalvia; order Unionida; family Unionidae; genus Unio; species Unio delphinus. The sequence goes on along the minus strand of JAQISU010000229.1, from coordinate 3,986,863 downwards.
ATTCATCTTAGACTGTCATTTGTATTTAAACATCTCCCCATTCATTTTAGACTGTCATTTGTATTTAAACATCTCCCCATTCATTTTAGACTGTCATTTGTATTTAAACATCTCCCCATTCATTTTAGACTGTCATTTGTATGTTAACATCTCCCCATTCATCTTAGACTGTCATTTGTATTTAAACATCTCCCCATTCATTTTAGACTGTCATTTGTATGTTAACATCTCCCCATTCATCTTAGATTGTCATTTGTATTTAAACATCTCCCCATTCATTTTAGACTGTCATTTGTATGTTAACATCTCCCCATTCATCTTAGACTGTCATTTGTATTTAAACATCTCCCCATTCATTTTAGACTGTCATTTGTATGTTAACATCTCCCCATTCATCTTAGACTGTCATTTGTATTTAAACATCTCCCCATTCATTTTAGACTGTCATTTGTATTTAAACATCTCCCCATTCATTTTAGACTGTCATTTGTATTTAAACATCTCCCCATTCATTTTAGACTGTCATTTGTATGTTAACATCTCCCCATTCATCTTAGACTGTCATTTGTATTTAAACATCTCCCCATTCATTTTAGACTGTCATTTGTATTTAAACATCTCCCCATTCATTTTAGACTGTCATTTGTATTTAAACATCTCCCCATTCATTTTAGACTGTCATTTGTATGTTAACATCTCCCCATTCATCTTAGACTGTCATTTGTATTTAAACATCTCCCCATTCATTTTAGACTGTCATTTGTATGTTAACATCTCCCCATTCATCTTAGATTGTCATTTGTATTTAAACATCTCCCCATTCATTTTAGACTGTCATTCGTATGTTAACATCTCCCCATTCATCTTAGACTGTCATTTGTATTTAAACATCTCCCCATTCATTTTAGATTGTCATTTGTATTTAAACATCTCCCCATTCATTTTAGATTGTCATTTGTATTTAAACATCTCCCCATTCATTTTAGATTGTCATTTGTATTTAAACATCTCCCCATTCATTTTAGACTGTCATTTGTATTTAAACATCTCCCCATTCATTTTAGATTGTCATTTGTATTTAAACATCTCCCCATTCATTTTAGACCGTCATTTGTATTTAAACATCTCCCCATTCATCTCAGACTGTCATTTGTATTTAAACATCTCCCCATTCATTTTAGACTGTCATTTGTATGTTAACATCTCCCCATTCATCTTAGACTGTCATTTGTATTTAAACATCTCCCCATTTATTTTAGACTGTCATTTGTATTTAAACATCTCCCCATTCATTTTAGACTGTCATTTGTATTTAAACATCTCCCCATTCATCTTAGACTGTCATTTGTATTTAAACATCTCCCCATTCATTTTAGACTGTCATTTGTATTTAATCATCTCCCCATTCATTTTAGACTGTCATTTGTATGTTAACATCTCCCCATTCATCTTAGACTGTCATTTGTATTTAAACATCTCCCCATTCATTTTAGACTGTCATTTGTATTTAATCATCTCCCCATTCATTTTAGACTGTCATTTGTATGTTAACATCTCCCCATTCATTTTAGACTGTCATTTGTATTTAAACATCTCCCCATTCATTTTAGACTGTCATTTGTATTTAAACATCTCCCCATTCATTTTAGACTGTCATTTGTATTTAAACATCTCCCCATTCATTTTAGACTGTCATTTGTATGTTAACATCTCCCCATTCATTTTAGACTGTCATTTGTATTTAAACATCTCCCCATTCATTTTAGACTGTCATTTGTATTTAAACATCTCCCCATTCATCTTAGACTGTCATTTGTATGTTAACATCTCCCCATTCATTTTAGACTGTCATTTGTATTTAAACATCTCCCCATTCATCTTAGACTGTCATTTGTATGTTAACATCTCCCCATTCATCTTAGACTGTCATTTGTATTTAAACATCTCCCCATTCATTTTAGACTGTCATTTGTATGTTAACATCTCCCCATTCATTTTAGATTGTCATTTGTATTTAAACATCTCCCCATTCATTTTAGACTGTCATTTGTATGTTAACATCTCCCCATTCATTTTAGACTGTCATTTGTATTTAAACATCTCCCCATTCATTTTAGACTGTCATTTGTATTTAAACATCTCCCCATTCATTTTAGACTGTCATTTGTATTTAAACATCTCCCCATTCATTTTAGACTGTCATTTGTATTTAAACATCTCCCCATTCATTTTAGACTGTCATTTGTATTTAAACATCTCCCCATTCATTTTAGACTGTCATTTGTATGTTAACATCTCCCCATTCATTTTAGACTGTCATTTGTATTTAAACATCTCCCCATTCATTTTAGACTGTCATTTGTATGTTAACATCTCCCCATTCATTTTAGACTGTCATTTGTATTTAAACATCTCCCCATTCATTTTAGACTGTCATTTGTATTTAAACATCTCCCCATTCATCTTAGACTGTCATTTGTATGTTAACATCTCCCCATTCATCTTAGATTGTCATTTGTATTTAAACATCTCCCCATTCATTTTAGACTGTCATTTGTATTTAATCATCTTCCCATTCATCTTAGACTGTCATTTGTATTTAAACATCTCCCCATTCATCTTAGACTGTCATTTGTATTTAAACATCTTCCCATTCATTTTAGACTGTCATTTGTATTTAAACATCTCCCCATTCATTTTAGACTGTCATTTGTATTTAAACATCTCCCCATTCATTTTAGACTGTCATTTGTATTTAAACATCTCCCCATTCATTTTAGACTGTCATTTGTATGTTAACATCTCCCCATTCATTTTAGACTGTCATTTGTATTTAAACATCTCCCCATTCATTTTAGACTGTCATTTGTATTTAAACATCTCCCCATTCATTTTAGACTGTCATTTGTATTTAAACATCTCCCCATTCATTTTAGACTGTCATTTGTATGTTAACATCTCCCCATTCATTTTAGACTGTCATTTGTATTTAAACATCTCCCCATTCATTTTAGACTGTCATTTGTATTTAAACATCTCCCCATTCATTTTAGACTGTCATTTGTATTTAAACATCTCCCCATTCATCTTAGATTGTCATTTGTATTTAAACATCTCCCCATTCATTTTAGATTGTCATTTGTATTTAAACATCTCCCCATTCATCTTAGACTGTCATTTGTATTTAAACATCTCCCCATTCATCTTAGATTGTCATTTGTATTTAAACATCTCCCCATTCATTTTAGACTGTCATTTGTATTTAAACATCTCCCCATTCATCTTAGATTGTCATTTTTATGTTAACATCTCCCCATTCATGTTGGACTGTCATTTGTATTTAAACTTTCACTCCATTCATATTAGACTGGATGTTTATGATGTTTAAGCTTCCCAAGAGAACTTGTTGATAGTTTTAGCAATGAAAATGATCTTTCCGCATTTGGCCCAATACATCGGGTTACTACATTGATGTATTTCATATAATAAAAAATGGCTGATGTTGATAGTGCTTGCAGCATGTGCAAGTATAAAATCACACACATACCATAACCAACTTGCTCCTGAGCTTCATAAAGTGAAACTCTGCCAACAAGGAGGTGTGAAAATTAGTTTTACTGTGCTTTGTTGAATTTGCTGACTTGTTCATTCTTCCATGACTCACAGCTGTGTTTGAACATCTTGCTTTCAAATCTAAATGGTTGTCCCATACTGCCTGTAACTATCAATACATCCAGTCAACAATATTGACATGTTTTCCATTTTATGTATTTTGTAAAATGTGATTTAGGAAAGAAATATTGCAGCTGATAAAGAACTAGTAAATATCTTTAACAAAGATGACTCCAGCATCAAGACCAAGAAGTGCAATGTTAGCTTTTTTCAAAACAAACACTGATTTACAATGTGATAAGCTGTTCCACTACCATTCTATACCTATGCAATTAGCCAATTTACCTAAATACAAGTGATGAATAGGGCTGTCAAAAACCACGGAAAACTTACCTGGGTACCCGTTGCGCCATTTAACGGGTACCTGGGTACTCATTAGAGCATGGAAGACGTGTACAACCCTTGAGGAACAAATTTTTTACCACTAAATTACGCATTACGCGTAAACGTATATGGATTATGCTTTTTCGGTATATCCACCTTCTAGAAATCTCGTTTATATTAACATTTCATTAATCCCACAGACCGTATTTTAGAAAAGACCGCTTTATGTAACTACAATATATGAATTGTATAGAATATACAATATACTTTCCAACAGTAACGTGTTCTATTTATAGCAAACCTTGTTCTACTTGCCCCATGAATTCTATTCACAGCATCTGTATGGTTTAGTGAGGAGAGAACTGACTATATTAATTTATGTGGCTACTATATAATACGTCCAACAACTTTTGGAAATTTGCTTATTGTCGATATCACTTATGACCTAGGCTGTGAGATTTGTGTAGTTACGTGACTAGAAATGCAAATAGCAAGATCCAGGATAAATTTCAGCAATGATGTACTTTCGTCTGGTCTGTCAGCAGAATAAAGGCATAACAAATGCTATGCTCACGATTTTTGAGAAAATAAATCATATTCCAATCAATTTCATGCTGGTATATCTTGATGAAAGATCGTTCAAGTTTGCTGGGCCGGCATGTAAGTTGCTACCCATGCTGACATCAAATGGTGTCGGCGAATTCCAACTTTTTGATAGGAAATGCGCTCTGACCCTACACCCCAACAAGAATGTCCAAACATCAAAAATGAGGTGGCAAGGGTCAGAGGAAACTCTGACTACTCAGACCAGTGTGCTGCTGATATACGATATTTTTATAGTGTTGTCAACAATTTGTTTTGTGAATGGGTACTCGTCATTAATTTTTAATACCCGGGTCTTTCGCTACGGTCGGGTACCCAAGTACCCATTGACAGCCCTATTGATGAACTGTTCTACTACCATACTATACCTATACAATTAGCCAATTTACCTAAATACAAGTGATGAACTGTTCTACTACCATACTATACCTATACAATTAGCCAATTTACCTAAATACAAGTGATGAACTGTTCTACTACCATACTATACCTATACAATTAGCCAATTTACCTAAATACAAGTGATGAACTGTTCTACTACCATTCTATACCTATACAATTAGCCAATTTACCTAAATACAAGTGATGAACTGTTCTACTACCATTCTATACCTATACAATTAGCCAATTTACCTAAATACAAGTGATGAACTGTTCTACTACCATACTATACATATACAATTAGCCAATTTACCTAAATACAAGTGATGAACTGTTCTACTACCATTCTATACCTATACAATTAGCCAATTTACCTAAATACAAGTGATGAACTGTTCTACTACCATACTATACCTATACAATTAGCCAATTTACCTAAATACAAGTGATGAACTGTTCTACTACCATACTATACCTATACAATTAGCCAATTTACCTAAATACAAGTGATGAACTGTTCTACTACCATACTATACCTATACAATTAGCCAATTTACCTAAATACAAGTGATGAACTGTTCTACTACCATTCTATACCTATACAATTAGCCAATTTACCTAAATACAAGTGATGAACTGTTCTACTACCATACTATACCTATACAATTAGCCAATTTACCTAAATACAAGTGATGAACTGTTCTACTACCATACTATACCTATACAATTAGCCTATTTACCTAAATACAAGTGATGAACTGTTCTACTACCATACTATACCTATACAATTAGCCTATTTACCTAAATACAAGTGATGAACTGTTCTACTACCATACTATACCTATACAATTAGCCAATTTACCTAAATACAAGTGATGAACTGTTCTACTACCATACTATACCTATACAATTAGCCTATTTACCTAAATACAAGTGATGAACTGTTCTACTACCATACTATACCTATACAATTAGCCTATTTACCTAAATACAAGTGATGAACTGTTCTACTACCATACTATACCTATACAATTAGTCAATTAACCTAAATACAAGTGATAAACTGTTCTACTACCATACTATACCTATACAATTAGTCAATTTACCTAAATACAAGTGATGAACAGTTAAGCATGAAGCTATGCCAATCATGATCTTATGCTATGCCAATCATGATCTTATGCTATGCCAATCATGATCTTATGCTATTCCATGTTGAAGAGGCAAGAAAGGTATCTCTTTCTTGTTCATACAATCTACTGGAAAATGTGTTTTGAAAAACACATGCATGACATGCAGTCTGAGAGTAAAGAATTATTTGTCTGCCAAGTCATGACCTGGCAGGTTACAAGTCTGTGCACATGGATTGTAGTGTTGGGTGGGGCATACATTATCTGGGTACATTGGTAATTAATGCACAAGTTCTTTAACTCTCAGACTTTAGCAATTTTAATCACTGTTGGTACTTGCCATTGAGATGTCTTTCCAAGAGTAACACTGAACCAATAGACTAGTCACCATGATTAGCTCGCTGACATACCAAGATAGGATCTCTGAGCACCTGGGGGAAACTGATTAATCAGCATGGTCTATATATCACTGATGCCAATCAATATTCCTGCCAGGTACACTTCTGTCTATACCACACAGGTATAGGTGGCACAATCATGGTCCACAAAAACTATCAAAATATATTATGTTCTTTAACTGAATATATTTTAGCACCTAAAGTATAGAACCAAATGTTGAGATTCATTATAACATGTGGTCTCTAAGTACCAGTCAAAACAAAGTAACAATACATATATATATATATATATATATATATATATATATATATATATATATATATATATATATATATCAAGAACTGTCAGTGGTCAAATGACAGAAGCAGCTCAACGATATTTCAAAATATTGAACTTTATGTACAAGTCTCAATGTTTATGCAGTAAATGATACTCAATTGTCCATTTCTAGCTGATATTTGTAGAAAACCTAGCAACATTGTATTCACATGCTATCAGGGCAATATGTAAGCCCAATACATTCAATGTACTAGTAATATGTAAGCCCAGTATATTCAATGTACATTGTAATATGTAAGCACAGTAAAATCAATGTACTAGTAATTAGTAAGCACAGTAAATTCAATGTACATTGTAATATGTAAGCACAGTAAAATCAATGTACTAGTAATATGTAAGCACAGTAAATTCAATGTACATTGTAATATGTAAGCACAGTAAAATCAATATACTAGTAAAATATAAGCCCAGTAAATTCAATGTACATTGTAATATGTAAGCACAGTAAAATCAATGTACATTGTAACATGTAAGCACAGTAAAATCAATGTACTAGTAAAATATAAGCCCAGTAAATTCAATGTACATTGTAATATGTAAGCACAGTAAAATCAATGTACATTGTAACATGTAAGCACAGTAAAATCAATGTACATTGTAATATGTAAGCACAGTAAATTCAATGTACATTGTAATATGTAAGCACAGTAAATTCAATGTACATTGTAATATGTAAGCACAGTAAATTCAATATACTAGTAAAATATAAGCCCAGTAAATTCAATGTACATTGTAATATGTAAGCACAGTAAATTCAATGTACATTGTAATATGTAAGCACAGTAAATTCAATGTACATTGTAATATGTAAGCACAGTAAATTCAATATACTAGTAAAATATAAGCCCAGTAAATTCAATGTACTAGTAAAATATAAACCCAGTATATTCAATGTACTAGTAATATGTAAGCACAGTAAATTCAATGTACATTGTAATATGTAAGCACAGTAAAATCAATATACTAGTAAAATATAAGCCCAGTAAATTCAATGTACATTGTAAAATGTAAGCACAGTAAAATCAATGTACTAGTAAAATATAAGCCCAGTAAATTCAACATACTAGTAAAATATAAACCCAGTAAATTCAACGTACTAGTAATATGTAAGCACAGTAAATTCAATGTACTAGTAATATGTAAGCACAGTAAATTCAATGTACATTGTAATATGCAAGCACAGTAAAATCAATATACTAGTAAAATATAAGCCCAGTAAATTCAACGTACTAGTAAAATATAAGCCCAGTAAATTCAATGTACTAGTAATATGTAAGCACAGTAAATTCAATGTACATTGTAATATGTAAGCACAGTAAATTCAATATACTAGTAAAATATAAGCCCAGTAAATTCAATGTACATTGTAATATGTAAGCACAGTAAAATCAATGTACATTGTAACATGTAAGCACAGTAAAATCAATGTACTAGTAAAATATAAGCCCAGTAAATTCAATGTACATTGTAATATGTAAGCACAGTAAAATCAATGTACATTGTAACATGTAAGCCCAGTATATTCAATGTACTAGTAAAATATAAGCCCAGTAAAATCAATGTACATTGTAATATGTAAGCACAGTAAATTCAATGTACATTGTAATATGTAAGCACAGTAAATTCAATGTACATTGTAATATGTAAGCACAGTAAAATCAATATACTAGCAAAATATAAGCCCAGTAAATTCAACGTACTAGTAAAATATAAGCCCAGTAAATTCAATGTACTAGTAATATGTAAGCACAGTAAATTCAATGTACATTGTAATATGTAAGCACAGTAAATTCAATATACTAGTAAAATATAAGCCCAGTAAATTCAATGTACATTGTAATATGTAAGCACAGTAAAATCAATGTACATTGTAACATGTAAGCACAGTAAAATCAATGTACTAGTAAAATATAAGCCCAGTAAATTCAATGTACATTGTAATATGTAAGCACAGTAAAATCAATGTACATTGTAACATGTAAGCCCAGTATATTCAATGTACTAGTAAAATATAAGCCCAGTAAAATCAATGTACATTGTAATATGTAAGCACAGTAAATTCAATGTACATTGTAATATGTAAGCACAGTAAATTCAATATACTAGTAAAATATAAGCCCAGTAAATTCAATGTACATTGTAATATGTAAGCACAGTAAATTCAATATACTAGTAAAATATAAGCCCAGTAAATTCAATGTACTAGTAAAATATAAACCCAGTAAATTCAATGTACTAGTAAAATATAAGCCCAGTAAATTCAATGTACATTGTAATATGTAAGCCCAGTAAATTCAATATACTAGTAATATGTAAGCACAGTAAATTCAATGTACATTGTAATATGTAAGCACAGTAAATTCAATATACTAGTAATATGTAAGCACAGTAAATTCAATGTAATAGTAATATGTAAGCACAGTAAATTCAATATACTAGTAAAATATAAGCCCAGTAAATTCAATGTACTAGTAAAATATAAACCCAGTAAATTCAATGTACTAGTAATATGTAAGCACAGTAAATTCAATGTACATTGTAATATGTAAGCACAGTAAATTCAATGTACTAGTAATATGTAAGCACAGTAAATTCAATGTACATTGTAATATGTAAGCACAGTAAATTCAATATACTAGTAAAATATAAGCCCAGTAAATTCAATGTACTAGTTAAATATAAACCCAGTAAAATCAATGTTCTAGTAATATGTAAGCACAGTAAATTCAATGTACATTGTAATATGTAAGCACAGTAAATTCAATGTACATTGTAATATGTAAGCACAGTAAAATCAATATACTAGTAAAATATAAGCCCAGTAAATTCAATATACTAGTAAAATATAAACCCAGTAAATTCAATGTACTAGTAATATGTAAGCACAGTAAATTCAATGTACATTGTAATATGTAAGCACATTAAATTCAATATACTAGTAAAATATAAGCCCAGTAAATTCAATGTACATTGTAATATGTAAGCACAGTAAAATCAATGTACATTGTAACATGTAAGCACAGTAAAATCAATGTACTAGTAAAATATAAGCCCAGTAAATTCAATGTACATTGTAATATGTAAGCACAGTAAAATCAATGTACATTGTAACATGTAAGCACAGTAAAATCAATGTACATTGTAATATGTAAGCACAGTAAATTCAATGTACATTGTAATATGTAAGCACAGTAAATTCAATGTACATTGTAATATGTAAGCACAGTAAAATCAATGTACTAGTAAAATATAAGCCCAGTAAATTCAATGTACATTGTAATATGTAAGCACAGTAAAATCAATGTACTAGTAAAATATAAGCCCAGTAAATTCAATGTACATTGTAATATGTAAGCACAGTAAAATCAATGTACTAGTAAAATATAAGCCCAGTAAATTCAATGTACTAGTAATATGTAAGCACAGTAAATTCAATGTACATTGTAATATGTAAGCACAGTAAAATCAATGTACATTGTAACATGTAAGCACAGTAAAATCAATGTACTAGTAAAATATAAGCCCAGTAAATTCAATGTACATTGTAATATGTAAGCACAGTAAAATCAATGTACTAGTAAAATATAAGCCCAGTAAATTCAATGTACATTGTAATATGTAAGCACAGTAAAATCAATGTACATTGTAACATGTAAGCACAGTAAAATCAATGTACTAGTAAAATATAAGCCCAGTAAATTCAATGTACATTGTAATATGTAAGCACAGTAAAATCAATGTACTAGTAAAATATAAGCCCAGTAAATTCAATGTACATTGTAATATGTAAGCACAGTAAAATCAATGTACATTGTAATATGTAAGCCCAGTAAATTCAATGTACATTGTAATATGTAAGCACAGTAAAATCAATGTACATTGTAATATGTAAGCCCAGTATATTCAATGTACTAGTAAAATATAAACCCAGTAAATTCAATGTACATTGTAATATGTAAGCACAGTAAAATCAATATACTAGTAAAATATAAGCCCAGTAAATTCAATGTACATTGTAATATGTAAGCACAGTAAAATCAATGTACTAGTAAAATATAAGCCCAGTAAATTCAATGTACATTGTAATATGTAAGCACAGTAAAATCAATGTACATTGTAATATGTAAGCCCAGTATATTCAACGTACTAGTAAAATATAAGCCCAGTAAAATCAATGTACATTGTAATATGTAAGCACAGTAAATTCAATGTACATTGTAATATGTAAGCACAGTAAATTCAATGTACATTGTAATATGTAAGCACAGTAAATTCAATGTACATTGTAATATGTAAGCACAGTAAATTCAATGTACATTGTAATATGTAAGCACAGTAAATTCAATGTACATTGTAATATGTAAGCACAGTAAATTCAATATACTAGTAAAATATAAGCCCAGTAAATTCAACGTACTAGTAATATGTAAGCATAGTAAAATCAATGTACTAGTAATTAGTAAGCACAGTAAAATCAATGTACATTGTTATATGTAAGCACAGTAAATTCAACGTACTAGTAAAATATAAGCCCAGTAAATTCAAAGTACTAGTAAAATATAAGCCCAGTAAATTCAATGTACTAGTAAAATATAAGCCCAGTAAATTCAACGTACCAGTTAATGCTTCAAGTAGCCTTATAATTTATTAGCAATTTGTTGTTGTTGTTGTTTTAAGGTTTAACGCCATTTTTCAGCACATGATTGGCTATACATGGCAGCCAGTATTACTGATGGAGGATGAACCCGTGAAACCCCCGCCAGAATGAACCACCGACCCTTAAAAAGCTACTGGCAAGCTTTCTCACATACCCGCATTGGCCGAATATGAGACTCGAACCCACGCAGACATAGATGAGATGTCAGCAATTCATAATAGACAGCGTTTTAGACCACTTGGCCACTCAGAGCCCCGTTTAGCAATTAGTGATTTACTTTTGTTTATAAGTTCTTCCCAAGGCATCTGTCATCTTTTGAGACTTCTTTATAATAACAAAGCTTAATCCTGTCCTGATTATTATAATAACAAAGCTTAATCCTGTCCTGATTATTATAATAACAAGGCTTAATCCTGTCCTGATTATTATAATAACAAAGCTTAATCCTGTCCTGATTATTATAATAACAAAGCTTAATCCTGTCCTGATTATTATAATAACAAAGCTTAATCCTGGCTTGATTATTATAATAACAAAGCTTAATCCTGTCCTGATTATTATAATAACAAAGCTTAATCCTGTCCTGATTATTATAATAACAAGGCTTAATCCTGTCCTGATTATTATAATAACAAGGCTTAATCCTGTCCTGATTATTATAATAACAAAGCTTAATCCTGTCCTGATTATTATAATAACAAAGCTTAATCCTGTCCTGATTATTATAATAACAAGGCTTAATCCTGTCCTGATTATTATAATAACAAAGCTTAATCCTGTCCTGATTATTATAATAACAAAGCTTAATCCTGTCCTGATTATTATAATAACAAAGCTTAATCCTGTCCTGATTATTATAATAACAAAGCTTAATCCTGTCCTGATTATTATAATAACAAAGCTTAATCCTGTCCTGATTATTATAATAACAAGGCTTAATCCTGTCCTGATTATTATAATAACAAAGCTTAATCCTGTCCTGATTATTATAATAACAAAGCTTAATCCTGTCCTGATTATTATAATAACAAAGCTTAATCCTGTCCTGATTATTATAATAACAAAGCTTAATCCTGTCCTGATTATTATAATAACAAAGCTTAATCCTGTCCTGATTATTTTAATAACAAAGCTTAATCCTGTCCTGATTATTATAATAACAAAGCTTAATCCTGATTACTTACAGTGAGACAAATGCTGATCTTACTTTCCTTAAGAGCAATGATTACCTTGTACCTATGGCGAGCACCTATTTTTTCTTCAGACAATCGCCACTGGTGCCACTGGTGTCACGATAAGTGCAGGTCAGCATTCTGCAGGCTGACTAAATATATCTATTTTTCTACAATAAACATATTTCTCTGAGGTGTAGCATATCCCTTGTAGATCAAACAGAAAAGATTCAACTTACTATTTCACTTGTATTATCACTTTCAGCCATGTATTTCACAACTTCTCCACTACTTCAAGTGCTTGATATCATGCAAATGTGGATTTTCTTCCTTACATGTAAATCTAAGAAAATCTCAAAGTATCTTTCTGATGACCCTGACTTTATTTCCTGTTTCTTTTTCTCTATTATTATAAATTGGGATACAAAGCAAATTAAGACAAAATTCCACTGTATTATTATAATAAAATGAATGTCTCCACTGGCAAGGCTTGTAGGGATAATGTTTAATACAAGGAATATAATGCAGCTTTATAAACAATGGATTTATTGTAACAGGCCTGTTTGATAATTGTTGTTACCACCCTTCTCAAGCTCTTTGATGAAATGAAATCAAAAATCATGTGCAACAATGTACAATTACTACTTCGCGTGAGCGATACACAAGTATGGATGAATTGACCCAAGTACCTAAAACACCAAACAAAGAGACATTTGTGTAGTAACTTTTTCAATTATCATGGAAAATCTGCTGCTGAAAATTATAATTCTCCACATGTTTCTACAGATGAAAAGTTTATAAAAGCACGGATAAGGCATATTAAAATCATGATGCCCAACTGTATTATTATTTAACAGAAACAAACAATCTCAGAAGTTCTCCAATTTATAGCATTATCATTATTATTAACCACTCCGGTGGCCTAGTGGTTAGAGCATTGGTGCGAAAGTGGGAGGTCGTGGTTTGATCCTTGGACGAGTCATAGCAATGACTTACAAAAATGGTACTAACAGTTGTCTCACTTGGTGCTCAGCATTAAGAGGTTAGTGTTAGGACTGGTCGGCCTGGTGTCAGGATAATATGACTTGGTGGGACATAATGCTACATGTCTGCGGCCTGATGCCCTGGTGCTAGACATCACTTTAAACTGCCTCACTGCAGACATCATAATGATATGACTGAAAAATTGTTAAAGCTACGCTAACAATCCTAATCATACACACATTATTATTATTACTATTATTATTATTATTATTATTCCTCCCAAAAAAATATTTCGGGCCATGAAAAGGGGCAGCAACAGAACAGAACACAAAAATAGATGATTAGTCACAATGATGTTTTTATTATGATGATTAATTTAGTTCAAATGAATATAATGTTTTGTTGTATGAAGGGGCTTCAAATGAAGTAACAAGACAAGACAAAATCAAACAAGCATTTCACTCTCCAAAATATAAATTTATTTTCCTAAAATATAAACTGAGACAGTTAGCTCTCCAATTAGTAGGCATTTATTATTACAGTGTATTGAGAAGTGCCTGCTTGAGTATGTACAAAACCAATGTAAAATAAATTTCCAAATAAATTTGGCGCTTTCATCTACCGAATTGTCTCTTATTGTAAGAAAGATATCTTGTCAGCACTGAACCAGTCATAGAAACTTTGCTCTACCTTCAGAAATTTTCACTTGCCCATGGCATGTTGGTCAAATTAGATTTTAATCCACTTCACTTATTATCAAGATATTATGATATATGAATGCCAATAAATCATAGCAGTATGTGTTTAACAGACATTGCATGGGTCAACCTTTGTCAATGGCCTGCCCAGCAAGATTAACTAGCCCTGCAGAAGGTCAAATTACCCTCTCAAATATATAAAGATAACTACTTTGTAAGATTTAACTGGCTGCATAGGTCAACAAAACTACTAACAAAAATCTGCAACAAGATCTGGCAGTCAAGTGAATGGACAACACAGTGGACCCAGTCACTGATAATAACACTCCCCAAAAAAGGCAATCTCAAGCTGAGCCAGAATTATAGAACTATCAGTTTGATCAGCCATGCTAGTAAGGTGATGCTGAAGATCATCTTGACCAGACTGAAACCACAAGCAGAAAAAATAACCACTGAAGAGCAGGCAGGGTTTCAGAGTGGAAGAAGCACATCAGAACAAATATTCAATCTCAGGGTTCTGTGCAAAAAGTACTCGCAACATCAACAAGACATGTATCATGTGCTCATAGACTTCAAAAAGGCTTTTGACACAGTGTGGCATGAGGCATTATGGGCCACAATGAAGAAGTAAAACATGGGTAAAAAGTTGACCAATACCATCAAGCAGCTGTACGCAAAGCTAAAACTGCAGAAATTGCTCAAGGTCCTGTGGGGGACTGGTTCAAGATAACAGCTGGAGTATGTCAAGGCTGGCTGTGTTTGAAATAATATTCCTCTATCTGTAAATGAACACTCAATTAAAGGAAGTGAAATAAATGAATTTACAGGGAAAGAGTCTTGGTAACTAAGTTGTTACAGGGAAAGAGTCTTGGTAACTAAGTTGTTACAGGGAAAGAGTCTTGGTAACTAAGTTGTTTAGTGCAGCTAAGAAGACACTATCAAAATCTTCAGTATATTTTCATCATTTGGTGTTAAGTTTTTGGGTTTTTCAGTCGTCAGAAATTACCTAAGGAATATTAAAAAATGTACAAGTCATTCCACACTAGGATTAAACTTGCAAATTTATAAAATTATTGTTTTATATGTGCATTAAAGTAATGAAAACAATGAAATTTGATACAAATGAATACTGTCATATACATGTATTACACATCCAAGTTTTTGTTGAGATCATTTTTTATTCTAGCCTGATTTCATAGCACTTCAAGAATTAATAATTAGATTTTGTCTTATATTTCGTGGCAAAAATATTTTTGAGGATCAATTTATGTGAAAATATGTGTATGTACATGTAATATAAAACTAGAGTTACACAATGCCCTCGTAATTCATGCAATTATTGTTATCATCTGAACACAATGAAATAATCACATTTCTCTATCTAGATAAGTTGTGTTCTATTACCAATTTTCTTGAACATTTTCACAATTTTGTATTCTGGGGTCTGGTAGGTTCATCATCTAGGTAGGTTCTTTTTGTTTTGTTTTTTATGCTTTAACGCCATTTTTAAGCATAATAGAGGCTCTACATGGCAGCCAGTATTAATGGTGGAGGAAGAACCCGGATAACCCCCGGAAAGAACCACTGACCCACGAGAAACTACTGGCAAGCTTTCTCACATAACTACATTAGCCAAATCTTAGATTGAACCCACGTAGACAGAGGTGAGATGGCAATGATCCGCAACGGACAGCACTTTAGACCACTCGGCAACGCAGGGCCCCCATCTAGATAGGTAAACCATGTTTCATTCAAGTATTGTAGTGCCTATTCTGGTTTAACTGTGCTAAGGGGAATCAGTCACAAGTGAGGGTTGTTTCTTTTCGACATTTAATAAGACTCTGATAGCTCCAGTTCTACATGCAGACTCCCTGCCCCTGTTTGACCATAGCTAATAAACAATAGCCATGATTTCTGATAAAACATTCCCCAAGACCGTTCCTAGAATAAACATATTGATTCTGTCAATTGCAGACCCTGTATCAGAGCCTCTTCTAAATAGCAAAAGTGTGCAATATCTAATTTTATAATATAAAAAAAAGCCATATATCCAGTCTCCACACACACACACGCACACACACACACACACACACACACACACTCTTTTGCAATCTTTAATTTCCAAAAATGGAAGTTACTTGTAAAATTGGGGTCCTGAGTGGCTGAGTGGTCTAAAAAATTATCTGATATGGATCTCTGCCATGTCACCACTGTCTGTGTGGGTTCAAGTAGGTATGTGAGAAAGCCTGCCAGTAGCTTCTCATGGGTCAATGGATCTTTCCAGGGTTTTCCTGGGTTCTTCCTCCACCATTAATACTGGCCACCATATATAGCCTATTGTGTGCTGAAAATTGGTGTTAAACCCTACAACAACAACAACAACAACAGCAACTTGTAAGATGTATCCTTATGAGCTAATTGATTACAAATTAAACTGTAACAAATAAACTAAATGTTTGACTATCAGGGGAAATTTGTTACCTTTAATTTATAGTAAGACTATTAAACAAAATCCAACCACTCTTTTATGAATTATTTGATTCAAATTACCTTAGCTAGAATAGTAACCTAACAAAAATAGCTCCCCCCCCCCCACCCTGAGTGGCAGAAAATACAGTATTTAACTTGAATCAGAGGCTCTAAATTTCACAATTAATAAATATGTCCTTATATACCATAGGCATATATGGTAATTCATAAATAAACCAAGAGAATTTAGAAAATGTATACACAGAATAATATATGTTAATAAATAAAGAATTTGAAATTGTGTTGGAAACTTTGTCTACAAATGTGACTCAGTTCTAATATGAATATCATTTCATAACAAAAAGATTGTCTTTGACAACTGAATGCATCACTGAAATCTATTCATTTTTCCTACCTCTGAATGTCCAATAAAACACAATTCACATACAAAAATGCTTGAAACAAAATATGGCAATCATTTTCATAAATATGTAATGGAGCCAAATTACTTTCAATACCTGGTAATTCAGAAATTTTAAGGTGAAATACCATTATTGCAATATATATATATATATATATATATATATATATATATATATATATATAGCCTGCGGCAACTATAATGACCAATGAGATTACAGTTGGCAACAAAACTGATTAATTTTGCTAACTGGATATGAAAGGTTGTTGTTAAATTAACATTGCAGTATACAAACTTTGAGCTAGCTTTACGAAGGGACCTGCTTGTCTGTATTGCTGTCTACTGAGTTAAATTAACATTGCAGTATACAAACTTTGAGCTAGCTTTACGAAGGGACCTGCTTGTCTTTATTGCTGTCTACTGAGTTAAATTAACATTGCAGTATACAAACTTTGAGCTAGCTTTACGAAGGGACCTGCTTGTCTTTATTGCTGTTTACTGACAACACCTTCAATGTAATTATTATGGTAATCAATGCAGATCTTAAACTGTTTGAAACTGTTAACTGGTTTTTGGGTACAGGTAAATTATTCTTTAGTTTGCAATCTAGCTTTTTTTATTTTTTTCCTTATAATGTTTAACACTATTTAAAATTACTAAAAATGTCAATGTTATCTTGAGCTAATCAAGATAAAGTACAGGATGGAAATAAATACCAAGGATGTTTTCTAATTATGTATATGGTAATTACTATACATAATTACATGGTGTACCTTTCACAGTCAAGCGGCTTTACAATGTTTGCCTCATAATGATATATACTAGCATTTACCTTTACCTTGTAAATCTAACCATTGTTCTAATACAGAACTACTACTACTTCTATCAACAATACTAATGCTGTTGTTTGCTGCAAGTACTACCACAAACATAATCACCACCATTACTACTGCTGTTGTTGCAAGAATTACCACTACCACTACCACAATTGCAACCAACACCAAAAACATCCCATTATTTTTACTACAACAACAATTAATAATTTTACAACCATCATCAATTTATATTTCCAGACACCAAATAAAATGTAAAAATGCTTAATTCATAAACGAGTGGAACAATTTGACATATATTGCCGTACCTACAAGAAAATGTACAGCACACAAACGATATAGCAAATAAACATAAAGCAAATAAAGCAAGCAAATGACTCTTTGGCAAAGATCACCAACAAACCAGGAGAAGGGAATTCATGTCGGACAAAAGTCCCTGGTCAGATTAACAAACCCTTCTATAAAGGAACCAGCCTTCATTCCTCAAGACATAGATTTTTTTTTGTTGGCAAATTGGGGTGGTGGGGTGGGGGAAGGGCAACTGTCTGGTCTCTGCAAGTTAATTTGAGAAATTTATTGCAAGCAGTACCAATACATGTGCAGCATGTGTATGTAACTGATTCTTCAAGCCTGGAAATAATTTAAAATTACTGAGATATCATACTGAAGAGTAAAAACAAGACTAACATTTTGTCAGTTTATAGGACTAGTTTGGAGGCTGTAGTGTCTAGATATACTCTGCTGCTGCGAAGATTTCAAGCAAGATTTAATATATTTGATGAGATTTTTAATCTTGATTCATATAATCTCTGGGGGTCCCCGAGTGGCTGAGTGGTCTAAAGCGCTTTATAGATCACTGCCATCTCACCTCTGTCTGCGTGGGTTCGAGTCTAAGATTTGGCTAATGTAGTTATGTGAGAAAGCTTGCCAGTAGCTTCTCGTGGGTCAGTGGTTTTTCCCGTGGGTTTTCCCGGGTTCTTCCTCCACCAATAATACTGGCCGCCATGTCTAGCCTATTGTGTGCTGAAAAATGGCATTAAAACCTAAAACAACAACAACAACAACAACAATATATAATCTCTGAGAGGACAACTACAGATCATTATTCTTCATGCCTTCCAAACTGCAGTTCTCATTGCATTGTATTAATGAAATTAGCTAATTGCAAGCAAGCTTTTTAATCTAATTTCCATTTTTCATCTCATGTATCAAATCTGGTGATTGTTCAGAGGCCATTACATCTACCTGTTTCATTTATAAGCAAAATTGAACTAATTTATTTCCAAGGTATCAATTATGTCACTTTTCACTGCTTTGTTTCTTTACATATATTGCTAAATGTACCAATTGCTTGACCTATAGCCCTTGCAAAATGGATTTCTTTAAAGCAGGGGTCTCAAACACAAACCAACCTGAGAGCCACATGAAGGCATTTTCAATGGCTCAAAGGCCACCACCTTTGTTATTTCTCAAGACACCTTGTGACACCAATCATTTTGTGGAGCACAGGTTATGGTTTGGCAGGTGTGGTATTTGAAGCCACTGTTTTAAACGATGATCATAAATAACACTTAGTGATGTTTCTAATACTTGTGAAGCTAATTTTAAATGTTGAACTAGAAAAAAATTAAATGATTTTTTGCGAACAATAGTCAGATTTCTTGTTCAGAATAATGCAGTGTAGTATATGCTGTGGTAATCTATTTAAGTTCATGGCACCTGAATCAGAAAAAAGAAAGGAAGGATGCAAGATTTTATTGAGAAGATTTGTTTAGAACAAGTGGTTAACTCTGACTGCTCAAGAAACGTTTTTTTAGACAGTCCCTCAGAGCTCAAATGACTTTTTAAAAAAAAAGCCCAACTCAAACTCTACTTTAGCCCAAACTCCAATTTCCATGTGCCAAACATTTCTCTTTTTTCAATATTTTTAGAAATCATTACAGATATATAAAATAAAAACAAAATCATATTAAATGGACTTGTGTGCTAATTTGAATTCTGAATAATTTTCACCCAAAGCAATGTTTTCCTCCAGGTTCTGTTCAGGATTGTCTAATTGCTTGAACAATGTTTATGTTTATTAGCAATGGAAGCAATTCTTGATTTATATACTGTTTACACTTTTGAAATTATTCATTGATGTACTTTGTTTAAACACTATTTCATTAGTCCAAATACTCCATGCTTATCCATACTAGAATTGCCATAGGTTTTTCTTGCTCAAGTTTTCGAGCCTACCATGGAGAAAGCCTGGAATAATTGTCCAAATACTACATGGTTTTATATGCTAAAATTGTCCAGTGATTTCCATGCCCCTATTTCATGCTTTAAAATGTCTTTAACTTGGAAGGAGCCTAAACAATTAATCCAAATACTCCATTCGATAGCATGGAAAATCTACAGCATTACATTAAGCTGCCATGTTCAAGACCTCAAGATCATAGAGCTCTCTGAATAATATGGTCAACATCTTGCCATCTGATTAGCACTACACTGAACTTCCCAGGCACATCAATTTCAATCCTACATTATTTATTTATATTAACTTATAATTCCCGATAAGCATTACACTTATCAGATACATCAAGACACACTGTTGACTAGTTTAAGTTTCTTTGATGGGAATGGCGCTATATAGCATTTGGAGTTACAGCATTCGTAGTGATCATTCATGGGAGTGAAATTATTATTGTTGTGGTTTATTAATGTTTTATATTTGTAGAGGTAAAAAAGTCATAACTGATGTGAGTAACGTTTTTAAGCTTAACATTCCATTTAGTAAAGAAGCAAATTCTTTCTAGTAATTATTTTGTCACAATAATTTGCAGATGATGCAACAGAACATGTAGGACTTCTTTTTCTTTAGGAGAAATGAAAATTGAAGACATAATATAATAAATGGGAGTTCTCTGAAAAAATTGGAATATATCAGGGGATAGACAAACAGCATCCCCAAAAATCAGGAGTTTATTTTCCCTCATGGCGTTAAAGTTAACAAGTATGTTGCAAGGTTGCTTACATCAAAGCAAACTACAACTCAGCTTTTTTGTTATTAGCATAACTTTCTAAGCATTATTTCAGAAACGTAATTATTGTATCCTGGAGATATGATTAAACTTAAGCACCGTGGTGCCCATAATTTGACTCCAAGGTAATATAATTTATTCAGCTCTTGTTCAAACCTACAATGTGTATGTGGCGGTGCCATTATGTAAATATGGTCAGTATCCAAATTGAGAGTGTTGAATCAAACCATATTGTTCTTTATTGTGTTGTCATACTCGGATTACATTCTAATGAGATAGGTATTTACAATTTCTAGGCAAAGTAAAAATGTAATTACTGGTGCACTGATAAAAATGTCCAAATGCAATAATGCATAAAGATACAATAGTCAAGTCAAAAAGGAGAGGTAGTGTTAGAGCAACTCGCAATAGATAATTTTTTGTCATCATTCTATCAAATTACACACCAATCTAAATTATGCATTAACAATAAGAAAAATGAAAATTGAATAAATTATCTTTCAAATATTTTTCCATTTCTTTTTAGTAATCATGCATGCCGACCTATACCTGTAATTTTTGTTAGTACAAATTTGCCTAAATAAATGCATTTAAAACATATATTGTGCATCTGTGATTTCTTGGAGTTTAGGGTCAGCTTATATGTGAGTCATGCACTTTTCAATGTTTATACCTGTCTAGTTTTTGGGAGGGGGGGGGATCAGTTTATATGCAAACAAGCTTTAGTACTTGAATACGTCACAATATTTGAGAAATTTAAGCAAACATAACACTACCTGAACATACCCCAAATGTTAATTATCATCACCAATGTTAATTATCATCACCGAATGTTAATTATCATCACCAATGTTAATTATCATCATCGAATGTTAATTATCATCACCGAATGTTAATTATCATCACCGAATGTTAATTATCATCACCAATGTTAATTACCATCACCAATGTTAATTATCATCACCAATGTTAATTATCATCACAAATGATAATTACCATCACCAATGTTAATTATCATCACCAATGTTAATTACCATCACCAATGTTAATTACCATCACCAATGTTAATTACCATCACCAATGTTAATTATCATCACCAATGCAACTTTAACAACTTACTACAACCTATAAGTAAAATTCTGAAAGTGAATTGCAATTACAAATATAAATACAGATTTGCCCTAAAAAACAGCATCTTCACTGAACAGTCACTAATCAATCTGTTTTTCATATAGACCCTTGGCATAATTGTAGCCAGCTGAAATAGTACCTACTAGTCCAGAATAAAATAAGATGCAGTTAAACAGTATCTACTGGTACTTGTCCAGAATCAGATCAAATACAGCTGAAAGTAATTACTAATCCAGAAATGGATCAAATGCAGCTAAATACTATCTACTAGATGGAGCTGAAAAAACTAATCCAACCAGATTGCTTGACAATGTACCATTTACCAAGCAACAAAAGAATATTCAGTGGGGAATTTGTGGTGTCTGCAGACAATGTCAGATGTTTTGATTCTTTTATTTAAATCATCTGGTTTCTTCTTTTAAGATAAGACTATTTATCATACAAGTCAGCAAACTGAATACCAAAACAATGAGCAACCCCACTTAAGTTTGCTTGGGATAGGAGTTAACTTTCTGATGCAAAAGAGCAAGGTTTCAAAAGCTATAGTTACAGAGGCCATGGGTTTATGTAGAACAAAGTAGATCATTTCCCTATAGGTCACAACGCAGATACTGTGTTAATGGGCAGGTGCAAGAAAATTTATTGATTTAAAAGTTATGCTTTAAAGATCAAATTTTCATCCTATGGACTGCATTTCACTCAGCTGTTTCAAAGGATCTGCACTAAGTGCAGTATGAAATCATAGAATATAAATGTTTGGTAAAAATTCATAGCTATGGTATCTATTTGGTAAATCAGCTAGGATAATTTGGCTATACAGCAGAATTTTCTGGTTGGCCAGTACATTCCTATAGTTACCACAAGACTGCTGTAATCCAAATTATTAAACAGCTTTTGTCATACATGTATATAATACATGCAGAAAAACTCTGATACCTATATAAAAGTCTCTAGTCCTTTAAAAACCAAAACTATCATGCATATATCAACTTTATTATACATAGCATATCTGCTCTGTTGTGATAACCACCTGTGATATTTTTGTTGCCCAAATAGGTTATCAGCATTGACGGGAATAACCCAATAACAATATTCCCAATAACAACGCTGGATACAAACATAACATATAAACATATTTACTCCTTTGATACCATATATACTCACTTATAAGTCATCACCAACTGCAAGCTGCACAGATTCAGATCTGCCATCACATAATGCAACAGCAGATCTTGATCTGTCCAGTTTTTAGGAGTAATCAGCAGAAAAAACAACAGACTATGATCTACTGGCAAATTATGCATGCTACAGTAAAATAGGATTTATTTTGTCTGCTATTTCACTCCTCTATTAAGCAAGTGTGTACGGTAACCATGACTGCCCAGAAGTGAATGCTGGCACAGTGCAGATTGTTCCAAAGTGAATTGCCCAAGGAGAATGGGTGACAGTTACATAACATGTATGGGCTGATATTATCCCTTTATCAGGGGAGTTAATTCTAATGTTATTCTAATGGTCAATGTTTTCTGTTGTTTATTGATGTGAATATTATTAAAACCTGCATACATGGCTGACCAAGGCAGGGTAAGATATGTCTGGTCTGTTCACTTTGGTACATTTGTTTAGAGTTTTAAGTGGGCACCAGCCACGAAGGGTCATATGGCCTGGTACATTTGTTACAGTCTTTCATTTAACATTTGATCCATTCATTACTTGCTTAGTTTTTTTTACTTTAGTCTGCAAATAAATGTATTGACTTGGCTACATTTGCATTTCATGGGCAGGAAAAGAGTTACCTTGTCACAGTGCATTAACTCAAGGATGTATGACTGAGAGTCAAACATCTCTTTGGTGTCAAAAGTGGGGGTCAGATTGAGTAAAAAAATAAACCTTGGTTCCAAAACTGAGGGTCAAATTAAAAAAGTTGTCTCTGATGCACAAATGATGCTAAAATCTAGAGGAAACACTACTTATAGTAAACTCTGCATTTTTGTACGCTATAATGTAAATAGCTTATCCACTGCTTCAAATACATGGAACCATGTTCATAATTGTTGTATAATTAGTGCTGTTTAATACATCTTTTGGGGTTAATGTTGTTGTTGTGTTTAACACCATTTTTCAGCATACAATAGGCTATACATGGTGGCCAGTATTATTGGTGGAGGAAGAACCCGGGAAAGCCCCCGGAAAGAACTACCGACCCACAAGAAGCTACTGGCAAGCTTTCTCACATAATTACATTAGCCGAATCTTGGACTTGAACCCACGCAGAGAGTGGTGAGATAGCAGTGATCCCTAATGGAAAGTGCTTTAGACCACTCAGAATGCTAGTAATATCATTGCGGGCAATATAAAGAACAACAAAGATCTATAGTGCCAGTAATGAGGATTTTTTTCCCCCTTAAATCCAATTAAAACTACCACCTTTAAAACTATCCTATACATGCTTGTTACAGTAATTAATGTGTCCTGACAAACCACTTTTTGTTGGCAGAAGGGGCAATCTCGGAAATGAGGTTTATACGATGCATGTATATTCTGATGGATTGATGGCCAGGTGTATAATGATTTAAGACTATACTTTTGTACCATTTAAGAATACATCTGTATTTAGCAATTAAACTGCCAATAGTTTTCTCTTTTGCAATGAAACAGCCAACAGTTTTGTCTTTTGCAATGAAACAGCCAACAGTTTTGTCTTTTGCAATGAAACAGCCAATAGGTTTCTCTTTTGCAATGAAATAGCCAATGGTTTTCTTCTGCAATGAAGAGCGACTATTTTCTCTTTACCAATGAAACTGCCAACATTTTCTAATTTGCAATGAAACAACCATGGTTTTCTCTTGCTCTGAAACTGCCAGTATGTTCTCTTGTGCAACGTGTTTATGTATTTAGGCTCTAATAAACAGGAACAGAGAAAAAGTGAAAACAACAAGCTTTCTAAATTTTAACAAATAAATTAACTCCCTGGAGAAAGATTATAAAAATGGAAAAAGAACTTACAGTTTTAAGAATCAAATCCAAAAATAATCCAAGAATAATCCATGAATTAAATCATAAAAATCCAAGCAAAATGAAATGATCTAAGAGATTTGACTCCTGCTGGGAAATCTAAGATGGAAGACAATGAGGTATGCTGAAGTCTGTTTTGTGCTTATCTACATTTCCTTGTAGAAACACAATAATTAACATTCCATCGTTGGAAATCAGATTAATATTTTGATAAACTATCTATGTCCAAGGATTACATATGAACACAAATATTTCCAGATATACGAATTAATCCTTTAAAATCCAACTGAACTAAAGTTAAGTTAACACGGATTCCAAAACTAGCTACAAAAAAAGAAATTGACTTAACGTCACTTGTAAATGCCAAAAAGTAACTATACTTAATTAAAACAAAGAATATTACATATTCTAATATGCAGTATCTAAAAAATCCCCAAATTACAAATCACAAAGAAGGCGAAGGATTCAAATGGTAGTTTTTATCACATGTGGACAGAAGTGAAATATGTGTTGTTGTTGTAGTAGGGTTTAACGCCATTTTTCAGCACACAATAGGCTGTACATGGCGGCCAGTATTAATGGTGGAGGAAGAACCCAGGAAAACCCCCGGAAAGAACCACCAAATATGTGAAATATGTGAATTAAAGGTGTCTGCCTTCGATCATTTAGCAACATATTGCATTAAAAATATTGTGTTCTGTTAATGACCTTCTTTGAAATAAAAAAGAAACACATTTCTAAACTGTATTATATGGTTCTTAGCTACATGTATTTAAAAGTCTGGCAAGGTCTTCACAGTATTTTAGACATCAAACTGTTTATATATTTAAAAAAACAAGAATAACAACAAGGACAAATTATAAATACCAAGTGTCTTGCCAATAAAAATGTTAAAAGTCTATACTACAGCAGACAGATTATTCAAAATTCCCATAATAATGGCCAATCATTGTGTGATCCATCACTTACATGAGAATCATCAAATTAGAGGACCTAATGACTGTAAAATGGTCTTGATTTTTAAAAATCTTTTTAGTATTATTTCATACACATCAATATGAGCAAAGCAACATAGTTTGGAGTACCAGACATGGTTTTTATTTTATCTCTATTGTTTTGTACACACTGATACAAGCAAAGCAGTATAGTTGACAGTGTACAAGTCATTATATTTTATCTTTTGAGTGTTTTTAGTGGTTAGAGAGTATGCCTCAGAACCAGGAGGTCATGGGTTCAAACTATGTCCAAGTCATACCAAAGACTTACAAAACTGGTACTGACAGTTGCCTTGATTGCCAATCAGCATTACATCATTACCAGGTTAGTGTTAGGACTGGTAAACCCAGTGTCAGGATAATGTAACTAACAGCATGCTACTTGTCTACTGCATGATGCATCAGTGATTATGGCATCACTATAAACTGCCAAACCCTTGTACCTAAAAATCCTAATTACACACACAGACACATTTTACAGTGTATCAGACATGGTCCAGTGTAACATGTTTTACAGTGTATCAGACATGGTTCAGTGTAACATGTTTTACAGTGTATCAGACATGGTCCAGTGTAACATGTTTTACAGTGTATCAGACATGGTCCAGTGTAACATGTTTTACAGTGTATCAGACATGGTCCAGTGTAACATGTTTTACAGTGTATCAGACATGGTCCAGTGTAACATGTTCGCACAAGCATTACACTATACACTTCAATGCTGGTCTGTTTGTCCAGAGCAATATGGTATTGTATACAAGTAGATTATGTCAAATTATATTTACATACATGTATAGCAACAAGGTGAATTCATAATGATATATATATATATATATATATACACACACACACACACATCTACGTGTGTGTGTGTGTGAGTGTGTGTGTGATACTAATAGATATAAATTCTACTTTCATATATGTCTGTCTGATCACACCTGTCAATCTCTATATGTATGCATGCATGATAGATCTTTCTCCATAACCCCCTCAGTTTATGTCCAATAAACAATACAGAAATATATTCTTGTAGACACCCAAGTGTAACTGACACCTAGACTCACTCAGTGACAGCCAAGTGCTACAGGGACAGTGATACAATTGTTTCTTGCATTTTTCATGACAAACACTTGATCTTAGCATGTAGTCAAACCAAAGTAAAACATGGAAGAAGTTCCAATTCAAATCAGCTTAAAAAAGTAGTTTAAATTTCAGCTTCTTTCCAGGTAAATAGGGACTTGGAAGAAATTAACATCAATACATGTAATTGTGTAAGCTCCTAACATGAGCTTTCCAAAATCACACTTTAATGAACTAGTCCGCTATAAGTAAGACCGCTATAAGTAGGACCACGCTATAAGTAAGACCACTATAAGTAAGACCACGCTATAAGTAAGACCACTATAAGTAAGACCACGCTATAAGTAAGACCGCTATAAGTAAGACCACACTATAAGTAAGACCACACTATAAGTAAGACCACTATAAGTAAGACCACGCTATAAGTAAGACCACTATAAGTAAGACCAAGCTATATTAGTAAGACCACGCTATAAGCAAGACCACTCTATAAGTAAGACCACTATAAGTAAGACCGCGCTATAAGTAAGACAACGCTATAAGCAAGACCACTCTATAAGTAAGACCACTATAAGTAAGACCACGCTATAAGTAAGACCACTATAAGTAAGACCGCTATAAGTAAGACCGCTATAAGTAAGACCATGCAGGCTGAGGTCTAAATATCCCATCACTGCTATGGTAGTACAAGTTTGAAGAGCAAAATCATAGACTGACACTCTTTGACTTAATTGTGCCATTGCTCTCATTACTCTTCTCTTTTTCATATTGCTAACTTCTTGATAATGTTCTCAACCCAAACCATCTGTTGCTTAACAGTCAAGTGTTATTGTCAACTTATTTACAGTAAAGATGAAAATAATGACCTGACATACAATTAAAATTATTACACATCTGTACCCAATTTCCTAATTATTGAACCAATGATAACATTCATATTTATGGCTATTTTTAAACACTCTGACATGCTTCTATAAACTCTGTTACCTCCTACGTTAAATTTGCATGATGAAAAGATTTGAGATTTGTTAATTGATAATTTTGAAAATAAGATTGTTTTGAGATTATTTTATCTTTTTTAGTGATTTTCATTTTAATTTTCTCTCAACATGTTAAAAAGAGACTCTAGTATCTATGGTGTTTAGTGCAATAGGTAAAACATTTTGATCAAAGACCAAATGCTTAATACTCAACACTAAATCAATTATTGTCAAATCAGATGACTGTATAAAGATGATTTATTATTATGCACACCTCACACAATTTGTACAAAATAACAGCTCCATTCACTACAAAGTAAATTAAGTAATATCCTGTTAAACCTAATCTACAACTTTTCATTTTCAACTGGAGTTTTTTTTTTATATTAGTCAAATGATGTACAATAATCAACATAGTTACTTAATTGACCATTATCTTCGATGTTTTTCTTCAATTTCAATCTGTGCCTTTCTCTAACCAATGGGAATTTACAAAACAAAAGCTATATTACATTACCACGTGTAAGCCGATTTATCCACAGAAAAATCATGTAACAGATGGGCAAGAATTTAGTATCATGATGACACCATTATAATAAAAAAAAACAGCCACCTGATGTTTTTTGTATCAAAACGAAAATAAATAAAAACAAACGAGTATCCAGTGGGTATTTCTTATCATAAATATGGCATGCATACAAGCGTTGATATCTTGTTGAATGCTACAAAATTTGTCTTACCAGTCTCTTGATGCTAAACTTTTTGGTGAGTCGCCTTCGAGGTCGTGGCATAGGTACAGCTTCTTCTTTTTCCTGCTCCATGTTACTGGCTTGTAGCCTTGCTGGAGCAGTATAAGCTCCAGTCTGAGTCAAAGATTGAGCTAAAGTGCTCTGCTCCTCTTTGCTTGGAGTAACCATTTCTTGAGCTAATGTCACTGACAATATATCTGATTTTGGTTCACAACTTTGAGTCACTGGAGTTGAGTCGATGCTAGTTATTTGTTGGTTAGATTCAATTTCTTCAGATTTGTGCTCCATTGACTTGTGCCTCAATGTGTTATTTGATCTTACTGGTACATTATTAACAAAGTCACTTGGTTGAACCCCTAAAAATGTGTTTGGAGTTTTTGACTCATTTTGACTTGTTAATTGTCTCATTCCTCTATCAATATCAGCGTACACCCTTCGATCATTTGTCAACCCAGCTTGAATATTAGGTGTACTCATACTGTTTGCAGATAAACTTGATGCTCGAGATGCTCGAGATGCATTGGCATGATCAGAAGCTGTAAGCTTTGAAACACCAGAAAGTGCAATACCAGATCCATTAAGTCCAACAGTACGTGCTGGTGTTAGATTCATGGCAGATGGATTCAACCTTAAAGATTTTGTGGGGTTTCCACCCGAGGTTTGCCTTGAGAGAGATAATCTTGGCAGAGGTGACTTGTAACGATCACTCATTTTTAAAACTTTTTTTAAATAGCCTCAAGAAAATTCTGATCAATATGATCAACCCTAATAATGGACAATCAGGAAACACACTACCTCTACCTGTAACATTTAATTTTCTTGAAAACGTATAAAAATGTAATGTAATAGCCCGTACAAGAAAACTCTTACAGTTTCATAAACCCTTTGTTATATAACAGTACCATATTTAAATTTTTTCATGAAATGCAGAACTTGAAATGATTTGTTCATGTATATCCAGAGAAACTACAGTATACTTTTAACACACATTACTTGACACAATACACATTTGTTTGTAACATTTTTCTGCTATCATCCTGTTAAATAAGCATGTTTGCACAAAATACACACTGAATCTGATGAACACCATTCCACCATCTACATTAGGATATCTAAGAGTCATTTAGAAGAGGCTGAACACAACCATGAGACATCCTGAACCTGAATTTTGGAAAAATGTGGATGAGCACAACACAATTCCATCATGGCTTGAAATCTTCCAGGTCCACTAATCTTCAAAATAAAGTATGTTTATCTGAAGGGTTATAATAATAAAATGTTTATAGTCATTCCAGCCATATGGTACAGTATTATCTCCTTAAATAGGCCTCTTATGGCTCAAAGGAAAATGCCTGCAATACTTTCCTATCTGACAATGTCAGCCATGCACAATATGACAACTCAGGTATACAGGATGCAAGGGTCTTCTTATAACACCAGTAATGGACAGGACAAGTTTCAATCATGTGTGGCAATATATTTACACATGCAAACTGACAGGCACACTTTCCTTTCACTCCTACCTATATCACCTGACTCAGTTTGGTTTGTCATACCTGACTGACCAAACCTGACCAGCTTAACCCCATTATATTACCTGTTAAACTTCACAACCTACATGCTAATAGATGCTTTAGTATCTCAGTCTTTTAGACAATAACAAATGGGGAGATGGTATAGGACAAAGACAAAATATATTAGAGCAATTTACATAGTAAGTATATCAAAATAACCTGTCATTATTATGAACCTTTTTATGGGCTGCTAAGACAGGACTGCAAAATCATATCCGGAAAGGGAATTATATGCAATACATAGTATATAAAACATTAACTGTCAGATCATCAGGGACATGATGTGTTCCAGCAGCAAAAATAGTTATGATAATTATAAAGATTTAAAATTACTAAATATATTATTTTTTACATTTTGTAATTTTATTTCTTAAATACACAAACTTTAAGCTGAATAGCAACATATCCAATGCAAATCAAACATAACATTCCAGTAACATGGCTGCTACATGTCACTAACATAACGTGAAATGAAACACAGAATTTATAGCCACAAAGTTCAAATATATTTTCACGTAAACTTTAAAAATTAGTTTAAAAACATATTAAATCTTCCTTCTTGCAAATATCTTCATTACAATTTTCTTTTCTTATTGATCCTAAAGATGGTACCTTTATAATTGATTATTCATAGGTTATTACTTTTTTTTAATGCTTATTCTCCTTGTTAAACTAGAATCTGCTGCCACTTCTGTATTAGTAAGGTTATTAAATTTTTATTTTTATCTATGCTTACTCTCATTGTTGGACCAGAATCTGCTGCCCCTTCTGTATTATTATGTAGCAGTATCATGCTATCTGTATTACATGTTGTAGCATATATACTCACTTATAAGTCACAATAGAAAACAACACATATAACGATCTACTTTTGCACAGTCAGATACGGCTCTTTTTTCTTTATTCTTCTGATTACTTCCAGCAAAAGTGTCTAGACCCAGATCTGCAAGTGTATTAGGCAATTGGAGATCTTGGTAGATGCAGTTTCCATTTTGACTGGACTTACAATGTTGTTGTAGGATTTTATGCCTTTTTTCAGCACATGATAGGCTATATATGGCAGCCAGTATTAATGGTGGAGGAAGAACCTGGGGTCCTGGCAAGCTTTCTCACATACCCACATGGGCTGAATCTGAGACTCCAACCTACGCAGACAGAGGTGAGATGGCAGTGATCTGTAATGGAGAGCGCTTTAGACCACTCTGCCACTCGGGGCACCTATTACAGGCAAATATAAATGGCAATTAAATATAATTAAATACCTTGGTGAGAATAACCTTACAGTTTATCCTAGGGCAATACTGTACAACTTGTACTCACTTTTAAGTTAAGTCTAACTGAAAAAATGCACAGATCCAGATCTGCTGTTGCATAATGCACTGACAGATCTTGGTCTGTGCAGTTTGATAGAAGTAATCAGCAGAACAAACAACACTGACCCAGGTCTGCAAGTGCATTATGCTATGGCAGATCAGGATCTTTGCTGTTCATAACTTCACGGGCTTATAAGCCAGTACATAAAGTATTTCATGCCAAAAATATTGCTGTGCACTCATTACAAAAAACAGTGACAGGTATAAATTTAACTTAGAAGTATATAAGTTTTCATAGTAAAATGGATATAAAAAATTTAAATGGCATGCAAAATTATTGCTTATGAGCGCATTTGAAACTAACCGATGGGCATAAATTTAACTTAGAAATATATCATTAATGTCAACATGAAAAAGAACAGGCTAATTTTTTTTTTAAATGTTTTATTTATGCACAATACTGTGCACCACTCTGGGGCCAGCATACAATGTTTAGCAACAAGATGTTGAACAGATGTTTTGATAGACCAAATATCCATGCATAGATTTAATGATTATATAGTGTTATGACCTGTTATGAGACACCACCGGTATTGAGAGACCATTATTTTTGGGCACAAGGGGTGGTCTTTTAAGACAGGTTCTACTGTATTACCAAAACTTTGCACATTGAAAAATTCAAAGGAACCCTTGTGGGTCCCTCA
Organism: Unio delphinus; assembly: GCA_029339505.1. NCBI lineage: Eukaryota > Metazoa > Mollusca > Bivalvia > Unionida > Unionidae > Unio > Unio delphinus. The sequence goes on along the minus strand of JAQISU010000229.1, from coordinate 3,954,214 downwards.
GTCGCCGGGTGGTCTAAAGCGCTCTTCGTTACGGACACCATGTATAGCCTATTGTGAGCTGAAAAATGGCATTAAACCATGCAACAACAATAACAAGGAACCCTGGAATATTCAGCGGGGGATAACATGGAAGCTACTTCTGGGTCACATTCAATCTGCTGATTCAGTTAAATAATTTCAAAAAAGTGCATGCATTTTTTCCAACAAACATATTAATGAAATAGAAAAGTATAAGTTCAAGTTTGAGTCCTGGGATTTTTTTACTTTGCATATCACATGTTTGTTTTGCATTTTTTATATTAGCATATTTAAAAGTGTCTTGTGATGAACATGTTTCTACTCTTGTACCTAATGCTACTTGACTAGGCCACATTTTTGCATGATAGCCTAAAGCTATAACTAAGCAGAAGTGATCATTAACTGCTATGTATACAGAAAATCTTGCTTAAAGTAATTTTCAATTATTGAAAAGTGTGTGTATGTGTATATTAATGTTTAACATAACTTTAAATTTTTTTTCAATCATAATGCTAATATGTCTGCAGTATGTCACTTTATTGTGATGTCTAGGAATGTGCCATCATACAGCAGACATGTATCATTATGTCCCACTAAGGCACATTATCATACCATCTTGCCAACCAGTCCTAACATTAACCTCTTAATGCTAAGCACCTAACAAGGCTGCTGCTAATGACATTTTTATTGATAAATGGTAATACTCAGCTGGGCTTCGAACCCACCATATCCTGCATCTGAGGCAGAATCCATAACCAATCATGCAACCAACGCAGTACTGTTATTTCAGTTAAATCCTCCAAACGTTTGTAACATATTTTACACATTCTATGTATTTATGTGCTAACTTGTAAACAATTACTTTCATCAGATACATTTTGCATGATGAATATATATATATATATATATATATATATATATATATATATATATATATATATATATATAGAATACAAATCATATGGCATATAACAGTCCTTTCAAATGCACTGGATCCAGCAAGGGATCACGTGTGTCAGGGATTGATAAAGATAAATGCAAAAAACTGACAAACAAAAGTGCAGAACTAGTGTCACTCTAGCCTGAGCGCTTTCGACTCTTAATGAGTCTTTATCAAAGGCAAATACAGAACATAGACAAGACAGACAAGTAAAATACAAAAATCGTGTTTCTAGTTTCTTCAACTTGTTGCGGATGCTGTAAAATGTCAAAATCGATGACCCAAAGCGACACATATGTTATTGTATGTAAATTTATGTACGCGTAAATTATATCCCGGATATTTTACATCAGTAGTAAGAGGCTATTAAGCAAATTTAGAGAATTATTTAATAGAAAATGTATCAGCTGGAAAAGATAATTACATTTGTGCACGGCTGTCTTTTTCTAGTCTTCTTGGTTTAAACCACTTGGTTTATATATATATATATATATATATATATGTTGTAACTGACCTCAGTGGATATTAGCTGCATGTAACACAGAGTTAACCTCCTTAATTAAAATCATTATTATTATTATTATTATTATTATTATTATTATTATTATCAAGAATTGGTGTCGTAGGAACTCCTGCGAGAAATTTAAACAAAATGGTATCTTCATTTTCTATCATAATGTTTTTGTGTGTATAGGCATATGTAGCAGTAAATATGCCTAGCAATGGCACAGTAAATTAAATTAAATTAAATTAAATTAAATTAAATTAAATTAAATTAAATTAAATTAAATTAAATTAAATTAAATTAAATTAAATTAAATTAAATTAAATTAAATTAAATTAAATTAAAATCAATTGCATCACATGAGTTTCAATTTATATCCTATAATTTCTCAATATACAAAAAAACAAAAACAACATGCAACATCTGTCATAATTACCTATGTGAAACAAAAGTAAGAAAACAGATGTGTTGAACACTGCAATGGGTATTGATATATACATAGTTTGTTTCTTCCATAATTGTAGATATATATGCCTGTACATTAACTAACAACAGATTCATCTGGTTCTATGTAACCATGATTAGAAATGTACATGTATTATAAAAAATAAGAGCAAAATTTAGTCACAAAGAACAAAGTGTACGTGTGGTATTCATTGGTCAAGGTTTTGGAGACATTACGACTCTAGGTCTTAAAGCAAGTGACAGAAAGAAGCCAATCCATCAAATTTTATAAAATTCAACAATTTTCTTTGAACAGAAAGTGAAAATCAAGCAGACACTTGCAGTAATGTGAAGTAAATCCCAAATAATCCTAAATGTTGCTATCAGAAGCCCAAAAGTATAGAATATTCTAAATGAATTTCAATAAATTTAATGCGCTGATGTACAAATAGTCTTGAATGTGATGATGTATGAATAATCCGAACTATGTTCGCAATAATCACTTTGGTCAAAAAGTGAAAGAACACATTGTAATTCCAATGAATAATAATATAAAGATCCAAATGCTGCCATTTACCGTAAATGTCACAATCCTTGCATTTTAATTCAAGTTTGGAAAGAAGGATATGATTTGTTAAAAAAGCTATCTGACAAATAGTTCACTGAAATTGTTTTTACTGTAATTATGGAGTTTAGTGCCATTTTTTGTAACACAGGACATAGTAGCCAATATACCTGGTGAATGAAGAACCCACATTAGCCCTAGAAAGTGCCCCTGTCCAACAAGAAGCTACTAGCAAGTTTTCTCATGTACCCACTTTGGCTGAGCAACATACTCAAACCCATGCATAGGTGAGATAGCAACATACTCAAACCCATGCATTGGTGAGGTAGCAACATACTCAAACCCATGCATAGGTGAGATAGCAGCATACTCAAACCCATACATAGGTGAGATAGCAACATACTCAAACCCATGCATAGGTGAGATAGCAACATACTCAAACCCATGCATAGGTGAGATAACAGTGATCTATAAAGTGAGTGCTTTAGAGCACTCTTGCCATTAGGGGGTGGGTGGGAGGGCCCAATCCTTTGTAATAGTCAAGATGTTGGATTTAAACATTCAAATATTAAGTATAGAATTAAGATGTGCCCCCCTCCCCCTATATTTCAGTTAATGAAGTTGCTGGCATTTTCACTCTTAACACATTAACCCCTGGCACCGCATTTAAAGGAGAGGAGGTAGTAGCCTACTTCCAAGCTCTGTAGCATCATGGTCATGCATGATACACTCAAGTGGGTGTATTATAGAAAGTAGACATATTTAGCTCTACAATGATACCATATCTGGACATTTTAGTTGCACTACAAAATATAGAGTGAAAAACCTAATATTTTGGGCCCTTGTTTTTTACCCAAAATTTGCACGTCATCGGAATCCAATTTTGTGCCTAGAATTTAGTCTTTTGGGCCTCAGATCTAAGGCAGAACAGTCTGAACTGCACAGAGACAGGTGAACCTGTGCAAAAAGAGGGATAAGTTGGGCATTTTTAATAAACAGTGGTCTTCATACGAAAATAATGCCAATTTGTAAAAAAAAATAATAAATCAAACTTTACCCCTTCTGCTCATGCACGAGCAAAAAAAAACCAATGGAAAACAATGTTTTTAACACAACTATGCATTAGGTTAATGGAAAATTGCTTGGAAATCGATGTATTAGAATGTATTCAGAAATAGTCCCCAAAATGTTTCCTACTCGCATTAAGTGCGAAAACATTAAACACTAACAGGGGTTAATGTTTTACAGCCGTGCTAAAGTGATTTGATACATTCAACAAATTCCATTAGTGACTAATAATAACAACAATCACATGTAGCATACTAAATAATTCAAGATGGAATGAACAGATAAAACAGATAAAAATAAGATGCTGATGAATATTGGTGATCAGCTGTGGCATTGGCACAATTCGAAGTGAAAATTTTAATAGAATGATGACAATCTGACATAGCGTGGTGTTAGCTTCTTGTGATTCTAATGGTGACTTCATTAAATCTTATTTACCAGCTTACGACTGAAATCTGCTGACCCATGGATGTCACTGATCAACTTCAGATCAATTCATTTAAATGTAAAAAAGGATGTGTTTCTAATTCTGATGGCTTAAACTCTGCTGAAATGTCATATTTTATGATTTTTATGGAACCCATGACCTTTAAGACCAATATCTTTCAAGAAGCAGAATTATTTAGTTAAGCAGCAGAGAGGGTGAACCGACCAACTTTTCAAGGCGTCGATTTAGCAAACTGAGGCTTCCTCGAAATTACTTAATAAGCGTCAATTTAGCAAACTGAGGCTTCCTTGAAAATACTTATTTAAATTTTTCAGTAAAAAAATAAAATTAAAAACGACGACGCCATTTTTTTGTCACTATCTCCCCGCTGCATATATTTTCAACGATGGAGTGAGAACGTGGACTGTGTCTGATTTGGTCTGAGGTTTCCCAAGGGTAAAAACAAAGACGCCATTGTCGTTGGCGTTCACCCTCTCTGCTGCTATACGTTAACTAAATATTTGATCAAGTCCGACACGATATCTTGTCCGAGGGTCTGATAAATTTATCGTCACAAATCCGTGTGGGATTAACTGAGCGCGGCTAAAGAAATTTCTAAGTTGATTATGATCCATATCACCGCAACACCAAGTTTGCCAAATATTTCTAAGAGTATGTGTATCAACTATGTTAAATACACATAGCATATTGCAGTTATCTCTGATCACTTTTGGTATTTGAGTGTAACGTTGAGTAACATATATCACGTCAATGTTTTTATGTCTGCCTCTGGAAAATATCCTAGCAGGATTCTTTTGATGATCTAACATGATATCATCATATACGACTAAATTGTTAATACTTCCGTCGATGGAGTCAATGTTAGGTGCCTCTTCGATATCAGTTATAAACTCAATAACATCATCGCTGTTAATTTCTCGCATGGTTTCGTTAAAATCTTTTAACACTTCATAGCATCGTTGATCGTCTACACTCGGAGCAATCAAATACAACTTATCCCACACCATCCATCTCTTTATCAAATTAAGTAGCAATTGTGTTTTACCACTTCCAGATGGTCCGATGATAATCGCGCGAATAGAATTTGGTAACATTGCATGGTGTTTAATAGGTTCCCGTTGTCTCGTAGCTGAATAATCAATTACATTCATGCTGTTATATAATAAATTATTGATCTAAATTGTGTGAAATGTAAGACGAGTACTGGCACAAATGACTTGACGACGATTACAACGAAAAATAATCGATCAGCGCTTTCTGGTAAATGCGTACAATGTAGTACGAAGAAATTTAGATTTATTTCCACGAAACCTTTAAAAAAAAATGAGGAGGTGATATTGCAGCCAAGTTAGTGAAACTCCCAAGAACACTGGGCAAAATACTCAGGAGAAAAGCACCTTCCAGGGTATAGTTATTGTGGACCGGAAACAAGACTTGATATCAGACTCAATGACCAAAACCAACCCAAACCCGGTGAATATCCAATAAACGCTATTGATAAGGCGTGTCATGTCCATGATGTTGCTTATAAAAGCAGCAATCTTCAACATAGACATCTCGCGGATGTGAAATTAATTCATGCGTTGAATGCTATTCCTGATAAATCATTCAAAGAAAAATTGGCTTCGTGGTTGATAAAATCCGCTTTGAAAGGCAAATTGATGTTAGGTGCTGGTAATTAATAATATGGAATCTATTTATTATTCTCCGAGAGGATACTGGAGAGGCAAGGCAGCAATCAGTAAACTCGCTAGCGCATCAAAGGTAAAAAATACCACTGCAGCTAATTGGTTATCTAAACAGGCAATATGGCAAATTTATCTACCACCGCCTAAGCGAATTAACTACTCGCATTTTGATGTGACAGTTCCTAATGAAGTTCATCAAGCTGATATACTATTTTTACCACATGACAACGGTTACAAATACGCGTTAACGTTAGTTGATGTTGCGAGTCGATACAAACAAGCAGAACCGCTGAAGACAAAATCATCACCTGAAGTAGCTTCTGCATTTGAAAGGATTTATCGACGAGGTCCACTACGCTGGCCAAATCTGTTACAAGTTGATCCTGGCAAGGAATTTCAAGGGGCTGTTTTATCAGCGATGAAACATCACAATGTCACCATACGACGAGGGCATACTGCACTACATAGCGATCAGGCAATTGTGGAACGATTTAATCGGACTCTTGCTGAACGGTTATTTGGATATCAATACGCGAAGGAGTTTATTCAGGATAAAAGATCCCGTGAATGGGTCAAGAGATTACCAGCTGTGATTACCGTGCTCAATAACGAGATTACTCGAACAATTAACATGAAACCTGTCAATGCGATTAAGAAAGCGTCTATGCCAAAAATGGAAATCCAAGGGATTTCACAAAAAGATTTCAAAGAACCAATTCTTGGTAGTAATGTCACTGTTAGGTATTTATACGAACCAGGAGAGCTTGAAGGTGGTAAAAAAAGAGCTACCGATCCTATTTGGAGCGTCACGACGCATAAGATATCCGGTATAACACGATCTATGGGTAGACCAGCAATCTATAGACTGGATTCAACTGCTCCTCAGCGAGGATTTACTCGACAACAACTGCAAGTGATCCCCGATGATACTCAATTACCACCCCGTGGTCTTAACTAGCGCCATTGCGTCTGTTGCACTCAAGACATGTCAGCATCACGTTGTCGTTGGTATGACCAATGCTGTTATTTTTTTTATCTACGGTAAATTGGTGAGGATCTTTATCCGAATACTGCCAACGCATTATACAATTGCAACTCGCACAGTGATTATTCTGTTGTTGCTTCAGCTTAATTATAAATTCAGCATCAATGTCAAATTCTCGTTGTTTTTTTTTATCCTGTTGTTTATAACCATTGAGTTTTTTTCTGATTATATCCTTAGTGATGAAATCACCAGTGACAATATCAATTATTGCATTGTCTGTAGAATTTTCAAGGACAATTCTTCAAAGTTGATTTATTCGCCGTACTCTGAACACTGCGAGATAAACTAAATTCGACCACTCAATGCGATTATCCACCATCCAAATAATTGTGTCTGTGATAGTTAATCCCTGTGAAGAGTGTATTGTTGCTGCATAACCTAACGTCCACGGGGATTTATCAGCACGCAATGCATCTTCAACGACTCTGATATCAACCAGCACAATATCATTTAACACTAAATTCTGCTTTTCATGCTGTCCTGGAATATCAACTTCAATATTTGTCGCTGTGTATCCAAAGGCCTGTAACACAATGGTACTGGAAGTGTTGCAAATTTTTCTTTATGCATTTCAAATAACTTCATCTGAAGTGCGTCTCTGACTATTTTTCTACTTGCGATTATCAAATCATTTGGTCTCCATGTTTCCCAAAAATCATTCATTGGAGTTTCTGAAATTATTTCACGAGCTGTTTCACATTGGATTCTATCCGGTTGTAATCTAATTAGCGTTTTGAACTCTCGTAATTGTTCATCAAGTGATCTATAGTTGGTATTAATTTCTTCGTAATAGTCTACAAAACCCTTTAGCCATTCATGTGGAGATCCACCAACAAATGGCGGTGGTTGACCGTAATCCCCGCACATGACGACTTTTGTGTTTTTGTTTAACAACCATTCAAGAAATGTCTGTAATACTCTCAACGATACAGTGCATATTTCATCCCAGATTATGATTTCAGGAATGAATTTATCGCCCATTCGATCTGGAGTTCATGTATTGCCTTTCCATTGAAAGAAGCTGTGATAAGTACAGGCTTTTACTCCCCGCGCTATCATCTCTCTGGCGAGTCTGTGAGTTGGTGTTAACACAATCATGGTTGACCGACGAAATAATTCAATTGCACGAGTTGTCTTTCCTGACCCACCACAACCGTTTAAATAAACTGTCTTGTATCTACATACGGGATCAGATACGGGTGGTGCATTAGAAAATTCTGATTGAATTTCAAAACGGTTACAACAAAGATATTTATCATCCATGGCAACGTCTGCGGATTCACAATACTCATGTAGTGTTTCCTTTTTAAATCGCCAACGTCCCCAATTTTCCTCGGAATATGTGAATGCCGCTACATCCGATTTGTATTTATTGTGTATATACATCGAATCAGTAGCTACTCTAACCGCGGTATTAGGAAATCTATTTATCATCGAAAATAGATTAATACAAGCATAGGCTAGCATAGAACTTCTCAAATGTGTATACTGGGAATTATATCCATCACAGTAGGTAACAACCGTACCTGATTTCTCACAATTGGATAGAAAAACATCCCTATGGGATACAAGTTTTCCCTGTTTCGTTAAATCCGCTACAATAAAATCGTATTCTGCGTTGTCTATGATCAACCTCGAAGAGTATTTTGCATTGTCATATCTTCCACCTTGAGTGAATTTACCAATTATTTTTCGTCCGAAATCTTTGGCTTCTTTGTTTTTAATTTCAAATAACTTCTTAGACAATTTCATGATTTCTTCCTCGCTGAAATCTGGAAAATACTCTCGCTGTTCGTTAATTATACGATTTAAATCAGGCTGTGGTAACCAAACATCCTTCTGCGCGCGATAGCATATAATAGCTTCACCGACAATCAACGATTGTAACATCTCACAATCAATCATATACCGCAATAACACAATTGGCATCCAATGTTTCACAGATAGGTGTCTACCAATCCAAAGATAACTACACGAATGTAACCCTGTAGCGAGTTCAAATGATATCACACGAGCGAATCCGGTTAAATCAAAATCGGGTAATGGTCCATTAATCGCAACACGAGTCATTTCATGCGTGGGGTGTCCAAATCGTTTAAAATACTCAGAGCATTCTCCATACCCGAGAAAACTTCCAGGATAACACGCGGATATATCAATTGAAATCATACCATCACGTGAGTATTTTGTATTCCACAGTCCTCTATGACCAAATTCGACGCAACTCAATTTAACGTCCTCGAGAAAATCACTTCGTGTTGGACGCCATGAGTTTTTTTCTCTTGCAAAGTGAGCTACCACTGATGGAATAGTAAAACTATCCGTGAGTAGTTTTTCATGGAAACTCTCCGATGAAAATCCTTTGGATTTTCCGGGGAAAAATCATTAGCAATTTTTCTCATTCTAGTATCTAACTCTTCAATTCAATATAATTCACCATTTGGTCTTACAAATTGATCAAATCCTAATTCGGAACCAGCACTACTAAGTAACCACACTGACACGGGATCATCTTTACACAACGCATGAATAGCATCGAATAACTTCTCTTCATAGAAAACATCCCTGAGGGATTCCCCGGAAAATTCCTCGGGGATATATCTCACGATTCGTTCTCGTGGAAATATTGTTACTGCAGCCGTCCATGCGTGTTTGTTATGATCAATAATTTGTATTGGCGCTCCTCGCGATTGATATTTCGGTTCATATAATACTTCTCCGGTTATTGTCGTTACTGATATTGGGAATTTTAATGATGCTTCTAATTTAGCTATATCAGAAATCTTTGCACCGTGCTGTTTCACTGTTAGTTCCCATTCGGTTATTTTCCTACGTCGCAGACCAGTTAGGTTATTTCCTCAGGATGCATTTGTGAAGTGTTCCATTACCCGTGTTGCTACACAATTCAGTGAACTAGAATATTTCATAGGAGCTAGTTTTGCAATATTGGGTTTATTATTTAACGGATATATTTCATAAACGATTGCTGTTACAGGATAAGATCTCTCGTAGTATGGTTTGTCAATTCCAGTTAGAATTCCTGGTTTGGAATCTCTACTCACAATGACAGTTTTTTTATCCTTGAGAATTGGATCAAATTTATCTCTGATAACCCATTCACCTTCGACTTCGATAATGAATTTTATTCTTAAAAAATATCTCTGTTGAGAATTGCTTTGTTGAAAATCTTTGATTTTCCATGAAAATCTTTTGGATTTTACACCCTTGGATTTCCAGGCCCTTGGCCCACCAAGGTGTGAAATTATCTCAGCTGCTCTTTTGTCGTTCATGGTAGCATCAATGTTGGGTATATTGACATCATCATTGATAATTCGAAATGTCGACCACGTATGAGATGCTCCATCGCGCTTAAATTCATTAAAACAGTCTCTGATTTTACTCACCATGGTTCTATCGTCTATTAGATTTTTTGGTATATCAGAGATTTTATCGAGATTAAATCTAGCATTTTCCCAAGGCCAAATTTTCGATAATCTCTCGAACTCCTTCATATCGAGATTAAATCTAGCATTTTCCCAAGGCTTAATTTTCGATAATCTCTCGAACTCCTTCATATCAAGATTAAATCTAGCAATTTCTCAAGGCTTAATTTTCGATAATCTCTCGAACTCCTTCATGCTATCATCATTTAGACATTTTGGTTTAACAGATACTCTATCGAGATTAAATCTAGCATTTTCCCAAGGCTTAATTTTTGATAATCTCTTGAACTCCTTCATGCTATCGTCGTTTAGACGTTTTGGTTTAACAGATACTCTATCGAGATTAAATCCAGGCTTAATTTTCGATAATCTCTTGAACTCCTTCATGCTATCATCGTTTAGACGTTTTGGTTTAACAGATACTCTATCGAGATTAAATCCAGGATTAATTTTCAATAATCTCTTGAACTCCTTCATGCTATCGTCGTTTAGACGTTTTGGTTTAGCATTTTTCAAAGGCTTAATTTTCGATAATCTCTTTAACCCTTTCATATTATAATTAAAACAAGTATTTAAATAGAAAAGTATATTATATAATGAATCATTGTAAATGGCTTATGATTGGATCAAAGACTCCGTGTAACAAATCATGCAGAAATGAATTCTGTGGGTATCATATGCAAAGCGTGAGAAACGGTTCAAAAGGTCCTCTTCCATGCATCCATTGCAGGGTAGGTGTTAGAGGCAATTCAGAGTTATGTATCAATTGTGGGGGTAGGCGTTATAGAGAGTTGAAGCGTTATTATGACAAAAAAAGAATCAAAAATCCTGACTCTGTCAATGGTAACGTCAACGGCAAAATCATAAAAACTGCCCACGACTACATAGAAAGATTTCCCAATGTTATAATTCAGCCAATTAACGAATTAGATAAATAAAAATATTATGTATACAAATGAGCCAAGAATTTCAACGACATCCTGTTATTGCAAACTATGAAGCCTCTCGTGATGGTGTTGTTAGACATTGTATACTCAAGAAGTCGGTTGGTACTCTGAATAATCAAGGATATTTGGTGTTTGGTACTGGAAAGAAGAAATATTATTGTCATAGATTCATATTCGAGGTGTTTAATGGATTGATCAAGGATGGTCTTGTTATTGATCACATTGATTCCGACCCCCGGAATAACAAATTGAACAACCTTCAAGCTATTTCACAACGCGAAAACACAAAACGAGGAAGAACTGGTTATTATAAATCAATTGGGAAGAGAGCAGTAAGATCGTTTAATACTGACAACAAGGAAATAATATTTCAGTCTATTACTTCAGCCGGTAGATATTTTGATATTTGTCCCCCCTCCGAGTACAAAAAGTAGCAAAGAATATAACCAAAACTGCTTTTTCAAAACGTTTTTGTAAAAAAATTTGATTTGTTTACATCTAACTGTATGTATTTTGAATGGTATTAGCGGAGATAACTCGCTGGTATATGGCGTGTGACAAATCACCAATGACAGAGTTATCGTTGAAACACTGTTGTTGTTTTGGTGGTTTTTGATTGGTTGTTATAATTATCATAAATATCAACGGGATATAATCAATTATCCGTTTCTGAAATCTTTTCAGGACTTCCATCATAGGAAACAAAATCATCATAGCGTTTACAAATAATCATATTATTTTTTTTAGTGTTTGCTAAGTAGCAACTGTTTATTCAGCGCTGTCAATAATCAGAATTATACACAACAAGGAATAAAAGGCACACACATCTCTCTATTTAACTTCCTTGTAATGAGTGGTTATATACAACCTCGTCTGTGTTATGTTTGGGCTTCAGCTCGAAGTTCAAGTGCAAAATCAAATCACACCGTCACATCTTCTACGACCGTGCATAATGATACACGGTGTTGTGAATGTTATTATTGATATTCAAATCAGGCTGATTTTATGGTTTGATTTTGCACCTGAATGTAGAATAGCCCGTCATCCATTGTCATTGTTCACATACCATTGTCATTGTTCATTGTAAATACCATTGTCATTGTTCATTGTAAATACCATTGTCATTGTAAATACCATATCACCTATAATCTATTGTTGTGCCGTCCTTAATTAAGTATATTCATCCATTGCATTGTAAATACCATAATCACCCTATAATCTATTGTTGTACCATCCTTAATGAAGTATTTCATCCATTGCATTGTAAAAACCATACACCTATAATCTATTGTTGTGCCGTCTTCATTCATTGCATTGTAAACCCTGGATGCCGCTTGATGTATAAATACTCCAACGGGTTTGCATTCATCGTATATACCTATCACCTATAATCGCATTGTGCTTCTGGATGTGCTAAGATGACCAACACCTTAGCGGGTCCAGAATTCATTTTGTGGATTTTCAAATCAATTTCACTCAAAGATTTTCAAACAATTTAACAAATATATTTTTATATAATATGAATTCTGAAAATATCGGATATATTATTTCTGAACTTAGTAAATTGCAAAATAAAAATATTCAACTATGTTCGGAGTTAAATTGTGATCAAATAATGACTGATTTCGAGGACATGGAATTTGCACAAAATAATGGAAAATATGTCCTCTCAAAGCAGTATTATTTGATCAAGCGCATTCAAAACTTTATCCGTGAGAGTTTAGTTTATCATGAAGATGTTAGTGTGTTTGTATCATTATGCACGGTCGTAGAAGATGTTAGGAAGCAATTAAGTGCTGAGTATGAGCAAAGAAAACTTATCAATTCCAAGGTGAAACAGATAAAAACTCTAATCGAGCAAGCTGAGTCCCACGCGTAGAGAGCCTCTTGTATAACCTCATGTACACAGGTAACGCGATGAATGGGCCTATTCATGTGAGTTTAGTCAACAATGACAGTTCACACGGTGTTGTAAAAATACTGTAGTATTTTTTTTTTACTTGGTGAATTGTTTTGAAAATCTTTGAGTGAAATTGCTTTGGTGAATTGCAAAGCAATTCCACAAATTGAAATTGTCTGCAATTTAACAATAGTGATACTCTTTCAATAATGATTGGACAATCACTGACCACACGAAACACAAAACAGCGACTGAATGCTATTAAAAAACTACTACCACTTTGTGACAGTATACGGGAAAAGTTACAGCAACGACAATTAATTCAGACTGATTTTACAGAGGGTTCTGAACAACTTTTTAAGCCGATTGTTGCTGCAACTACAGATGTGAAAACAGCTACTGAACGAGCTATATACGGAGATATCCCCGAGGAGGGTACTAGAACAGAGAGACCTCTTCTTGGTGAACTTGAAAAAAAAGCAATCAAAACTGGACAAACAAAACAGGCTATACAAAAACTTTCAGGTGATATGGCAACTATGGCAACTATGGAAATACAACGACAAAGTGGTATTGATGTTAGTGATGAATCTCGAAGAGATTTCCCTAAATCAGGAAGAACAGTAGAGGGTTTATGGGGGAGATTTAACGAGGAGGGGATAGCATCAATTGATAATACCAAACTATCAGAAATTCCTACGTTTGTTGTTACGACTTATGAAAACGGAAAAAAAATGTTGAAACCAGGGCAACATGGATATATTAAAAATAAGTAAACGGGCTGGAAATAACTCACCAGAAATAATCAATGAAGCTGCTGATATCTGTAGGCGATTAGTAGCACCGCTAGCAAAACAACTATCAATGAAAGCCATTGATGTTATCAGGGATAAGGGTATTAGCGCTGTTGGTGATCTTGCCGGAAAGGCGTTTTCAGCCGCGAAGGATAAAATAACATCATTAGTTCGACGGCGAAATTCGAAGAATTTCCAACCCAAAGGATTTTCAAAGAAACCAGGACCGTTACCATCTACTGCGGTTATGCCTGCAAGTGTTAGTAAAATAATAAATAACGCAGTAGATGAAAAACTACAGTCAATGATTTCATCATCGATGACTAACGCCCAGGATAATATAACAGCAAATATGATAGCGGGAAGTGGCTTAAACAAACGTCAAAGACGTCGATGAAAATCTTTGAAAATTCTATGAATTTTTCATTGGAAATCATTGTTGAAATTCGAAGAATTTTCACGATTTCACCTCCAATTTAGACCAGCGGATATATAATAAAAAATGTTCAAACGAGTACCTGATAGTGCATTTGACATGGACGCCCCAGTGCTCAAGGATGATTCTGTAAGCGATTATCAATTTTTTGCCTATCACGCAGTACAACCTGATCTTCGGGGGAGAATCAAACTTCAAGTTCATGATACCAGTAAATACTTTTTGCCTTGTGAAGCCTTTATTGAAGTCGAAAGTGAACTCGTAACAGATGTTCCAGCTAATACACCATATGATGATAACCCAACTATCCGAGTTGGTTTTGTTAACAATGGCATCATGGCGTTATTTGAAAGTGCTAGATATCTCATTGATGGAAGAGAAATCGAATCTATTGAACGCAAGGTTGATATTGCTATGGGAATAATCAGGTTAGCGAGATATTCTGATGACTATACTAGATCAGCGGGTCCGTCTATGATGCTCACGAAGGATATTACTGATAACGCTGAACACGTCCAATATTCTAGAGTAAAAGCAACACGAGCTACAGCAGTTGATCCACCACCAGCCGGATATACAAGACCAGCTGCTGAATTTGATGTCATAAATAATATTCCCGGTTACAATCTAGGATTTGCAACACGAGTAGCAATGTTGCAAGGACAGCATCGACGGTTTTCATGTGCGATTCCGTTGCATCACATATTTGGATTTTGTAGAAACGTCAGAAAAGTTATTTATGGAGCAAAGCATACGGTAGCATTAGTGAGAAAGGGTACTGATGATAATGCAATCTGGCGCGGTGCTGGCGTTGTCGCTGGTAAAGTCGTTTTATCAAAACTATCACTGTGGATGCCAGTGTTGACACCGTCGTTGTCAACAGAACCGTGGTTACTATCATTTATGGATCGGGGGGGGGGGGGGAAGTCATTGTTGAGTTGGTTGACAACGTTCACAGATACTATGGATTCTAATATTGATGGTACACTTACATGGCATCTAGCATCAAAACAGGGTATTTCAGCTCCACGTCACATATTTGTTGCGCTACAGAATACTGCGCGATTAAATAATCAAGAACGTTCCCATATGATATTTGATCAAATTGTGTGTAATGAAGTTTCACTGAGAATAAACGGACAGCAAGAACCATCAGAGGATATACAACTTAACTATGAAAACAATTATATTGCACGAGTTTATCATAACCTGTTGTCGTATATGGGACGTGATCAAAATGTTGATACTGGTCTACAAATATCACAGTTGGATTTTAAAAGTCTGTATCCGATTTATTACTTTTCATTGGAACATCTTGACTTGATGAGACAGTCTGTCGTTGATATACATTTCCGAGCTCGTGTAACCCGTCCTGGTGGTATTGCTAATTATAGAGCGGTTACTGTCATTCTCAGTGATAAATCAATGATACTCGAGGGGGTTGGTGGACGAATGAGATTAGTAGATGCACCGGTGGAAAATCTGTAACTGATTACTTCGTAATTGATTACTTCGTAATTGATTTTCCATTGAATCGCTTACGATTTAGAATCAATCTGTTTTTGTATAATGTCGTATAGTAATATCAATGTCACGTTGACACCTGGTCAGCTAAAAAAATTACAATCCAAATCAGCAAAGCAATGTGGAACCACAATAACGCTGAAACCTAATCAAATGAATGGCGGGGCAAATAAACTATTGCTGACGAAAACTCAGGTTAATCATTTTAATAAAGCGCTTAAAGAAAAAAAAAGGAGTTCAGGTTACTCTTTCTGCGAGCGCGATCAAAAACATGGAAAAGACTGGTGGTATATTCCCGCTGTTAGGGTTGATTCCAGGGTTGATTGCCACAGCGGCCCCAGCGGTAGCTAAAGCGGCAGCGTTAGGAGCTGTTGGCGCTGCAGCGAGTGGATTAGTGAAGAAAGCAGTAGGTGGATCCGTCCGTGGATCTGGTAAAAAAAAAGGAAAGGGTCTAAGACTACCAGGAACCCCGTATTCATGGTACAGCGGAAGCGGCGTGAGACTAGGACCGGTTTACTAACTCGGGAACCTATGGTTCCAATGTCCAATTTTGATTTAATTGATGCTGCTAAAAAACTCGCGATTAAAAACTTCAGAGGTGTTTTTATGAAAGATCAGTTACCGGCACAACCTAATGACGTTGAAACCGGTATTATTAATTTAGATAACAGCGATGGACCTGGAACCCACTGGGTTGCATACGCGATTGATCCACGTGGGATTATTTATTTTGACTCATATGGACTAGCGCCTCTGAAGGAATTTAACCGCTATATAAGTAAATTAAAAATACCCCGTTGGTATTCTACGTTACCAACACAAGCAATGCTTGACCCACCCATATGTGGCAATGAAGTATTAAACGTACTTGATGCTATTTCACGAGAATATTTGATTCCTCAATCAAAACCACCCCATGTAGTAGTGAATGAGTATACTAGTAGTCGTTGGATTTAAACAGAGAAAAGATTTCTATGATAACAATGATTGATATTTGGGGACGACCTTTATCAACATTGAAGAAACCCGAACCTGATGGAGTTGAAATCAAAGATGTTAAAAAACTAATTGAAGATGAAATAGCCGACACGTTGAACCTAGCAAGTGTTGATCCTGGTGAAATAGTTGTATTTCAAGATCGTCAGGGTAAATTGAAAACTAGTAATATCTCCCTCGATGATATTTTAGTTAAACGAAGAGACGCAGCAGAGGATACTATCGCGTTATTTTCCAATCAGGGTAAACTCAAACCAGGTGTACTTGTTTCAACGATCACAGATAAATTAGCAACACTCGATAACATGGCGAATTCATTGAAATCGCTCAATGATAAGTATGATGATCATATAGTTGTATTTGATCAGTTTACTGAAACACAAAAAAATATAATTAACAAAATTGATAAACCCCTGCTAGAATTTTTTGGAAATCCACCAGTGACCACACCAAAACTCACCTCGATAAATGATTCTATATTGGAACTAGCAACACTTCAATCCGAATATGAAAAACACGTGAAACAGTTTTCAACGCTTCGTAAAAACATCATTGATAAATTTATTGGAACCCCATTTGATAAAATTGAAATAACCCTTCCTGATATTAAAAAATCCATCGATGATCTAAAAACATTCAACAACGCAATGAAGGATGATACAGCGAGGATGATAGGTGTTGTTGAAAAAATAAAAATTCCTCATGAGAAAACCAATAATATCGTATACACTATTCAACACGGTTCATTTGCGTGGACTCCCACAAACAACATTTTACACGTAACCGCAGCAGTCGAGGGTATTTATCGATTAACAATAGTATCACCGACTCAATTCAATATATCATCAAGTAGTTCATCTGGAGTCAATAATTCAGTATCAACGATCATCGACAAGGATGTATCTGAACAGTTCACGATAACGACCACAGATAGAAATCTAGCCAGGGTTTCAGTAACGTGGTACGTAGAATTCGTAGTGGATTTAAGTAAAAAATTAAACTGAAAACGCTAGCAATTTGAAATTAATTGAAAACGCTAACGCTGCTAAAATAAGATGACAATCCCTTCAGTGTATCAGTATCGCTATGATCAGGTCAGAGAATTTCAAACTAAACTCAGCTCGGGCTGTGAGGAGTATCAAATAAAAATAAAAAAATACCAACGAAGAATAACCGCAGTTGATATCACCGTGTATTCGGTGTCGGGAGTAATCACTGCTGCTGGAATAATACTATCTTCGGTTACAATGATTGCCCCAGTCGTAGTTCCAATAGCTATTTCTGCGGTGGCTACAATCGCGGGTATATTAACCGGGATCACAAAAAAATTATCATCGTGTAGCCAGAGTAAACTACACGATTACGTAATTAAATTTCACATTGCATCTACCGCATACTCGCAATTGTCCTCGTTGATATCATCGTCACTCGATGACACAACAATATCAGATAGCGAGTTTTCAGCGATGGCTCAATTGTATAAATCGACAATGCTGAAATTAGAGCGGAATAATAATAATAACAATGACATCACAAGAACTACTTCAACAAATAGTAGAAAATACAACACCGGTGAAAACAAGCATGATATCAATAACCTCAACGCGTCCTGAATTCAGTGTGAATTTCCCAAGCCCCGTTCTTATGAAAGAGATAGCGTTAGCAAAACTACGAGTGTATCATAGCTGGCCCAATATCAGATCTGTAGCATTTGGTGGTCAACAACCAAATAATCCTTGGTGTTCGCGTGGAAAAATCGTGAAGACGGAACTCCAGACTGGAACGTTGTCTCGTTGCCAACAGGGTCATATCAAATCAAACAAATCAATAACGAATTACAACGAGGAATAAAATCTATCACTGGAAAAGAATCAAAAATCGCTATAACAGTTCATGAGCCGACGTTATCATCTGCGATCAAGATCAAATCACCTGGATATGTCGTTGATATTTATCAGAGTTCTATAAGATCAGTGTTAGGATGGCCCGAATTACCACCTAGATGAGAAATTGTTATACCAGATGAACCCGTAAAGGGCGATTATATCACCGACAGGATAAAACCCGATAATCAAATAAAGAGTTATTACACGGAGATTCCCTCTTTCTTTAGTCTTACTATTCAGGAAGATGGAGAAGGTTATTTTGGAGCCAACGAAAATGAAATCACTAAAAATTTTACAGCGATGAATAATGATTTTTCATTGTTGTTAACACCTCTTAAATTCGGTACTCTCACCCGAGATGAATTTATCAGCATCGTAGAAACGTGTAACAAAATCATCGATGACATGAAAACATATAATTTGATAAATATTCAAATGATATTAGGTGGCAATCATCCTAAAACAAGAACAGAATTCGCAGCGAAGCATAACATAAAAGTTGAAGATATTCCAACATTCAAGTTTTCCGGATATAACGTAGACGAATTAAAAAAATCTCTCAATGATGCCATCGATATCGGGTTTAAGAAAATCCATGACACATGGAAAAAAATACCACGACAACAAATATCAATCCTCAAACACAATAATAATCCAGAAGGCGGCGGTAAACACATCGCTCCGAATAACGTAAATATATCTACGGTGATTGCGTTAAATTTGGTATGTGATGTTATAGAAGGCAGCTATCAAATAAATCTTGAGCAATCAAATCAAGCTCAGCAGCGATATATTCTATATTCATTTGCACCAACGGCTCCTCCAGGATTTCTAATTATTGAAGACCCAACTAATCCAGTCTTTATGCGATGTCATAATAATTCTTTAACGAGAATTAATTTCAAACTCACTGACCAATCTAATAATTTGATTGATCTGCGAGGTGAAGTTTTGCAAATTAGTCTGTTTGTGAAATCATGAAAATTCTTCGAATTTCAACAATGATTTTCATTGTAAAAAATCTTTAATTTTTCAATGATTTTCATCATAAAAAACTTGTTAACGTATAGCAGCAGAGAGGGTGAACGTCAACAACAATGGCGTCTTTGTTTTTACCCTTGGGAAGCCTCAGACCAAATCAGACACAGTCCACGTTCTCACTCCATCGTTGAAAATATATGTAGCGGGGAGATAGTGACAAAAAAATGGCGTCGTCGT
Organism: Unio delphinus; assembly: GCA_029339505.1. NCBI lineage: Eukaryota > Metazoa > Mollusca > Bivalvia > Unionida > Unionidae > Unio > Unio delphinus. The sequence continues at coordinate 3,934,349 of JAQISU010000229.1, read as the reverse complement.
TTTTAATTTTATTTTTTTACTGAAAAATTTAAATAAGTATTTTCAAGGAAGCCTCAGTTTGCTAAATTGACGCTTATTAAGTAATTTCGAGGAAGCCTCAGTTTGCTAAATCGACGCCTTGAAAAGTTGGTCTGTTCACCCTCTCTGCTGCTAGTTAATTAGGTATATATGAATTTTTACACATAATCACATCATTGGAGCTTTAAGTAAATGACTCCTCTGAAATTATATCTGAACACAACAGTAAATTATTGCACAGACTAAATTTAAAACAAGAATGAAGTCTTTATTTCTAAAAACTATATTTACTATTCATCTGAGTAAAGACAATTCCCCAAAAACATCTTGAACTGAAATTGAAGTAAATATTATTGGGGAAAAAAAGGACAAAAGTCAGGTAGGTCAAAACTCTAGCCTTACTCATGAACAAACATTAAACACACAACATAAATTAAATACACATATCACCTACCCTCATCAACACAAAAGAACGTATTACACAAAGGCTATATACATATGAAAACTGTATGCATGTTTTGTAACTTTATCTTGAGATTCAATGAATTTATTACAACTTCCAATGCCAAATAAACTCAATGGAAAACTGATTTGCTTACTACAAATATGGCTATTTAGGACGTCATTCATTTTTTTTTTCCATTATGAAAATTGTCAACTGTGAATATAGAATCTATGTTGGGGTTTGGACAGAGACAATGAAATCCCAGCCTAGGGGTTATATTATTTGTCTCCCCATGAGGCTTGTCCGAGTGGGGAGACATATAATGTAACCCCACGGCTGGGATTTCAATGTCTCGGTTCAAACCCCAACGTAGATTATTTTCCTCACCCAATATTATTCTTTAAAGTAAAAATAACTCTTCAAAAGTGTGCACCTTGCAATGTTTACATGTGACGCATGAATACAAATAAGCTAATGAGGGCTGTGGTGTGACCATTGCATCCGAAGTACACAGTTCATACGCATGAGCAAAGAAAAAAAACAACATAAAACGTCGCATAGTAATGAGGTATTATCACATTTAATTTATGGATCTTACATGAAATTAACAATAAATAGTTATAATTTATTAGAAAGAAACTGTTTTCTTTCATCATTTCCAATTTTGAGTACCCTACTCTCCCGTATAAAAGACCCTCATCACCCTCCAAATATGCGGACCCCCAGAGGATAACAATGTGCTAAACTTTCAAGTTCACGGATTCTTTGAAAATTTATATTTGTGTCTTGGAAATATGGCATGTGATGCAGTGAAATTTGCTTATGGATTAGTGTGTTGAGGGATAAATGATTCCTTCTGGCTGGTAAGTGTATTATTTGTCAATAAATATTTGAGGTATATTCAGCTGGAGTACAACGGAGATGCTTAACAAAATTATAATAGAGCATATTTGACATTACACATTTCTGGCTGTTGCTAAGTTTTCCGTTGTTGTTTAGAGAGTTGTGATGCTATGAAGTGTATAGGTATATTGTCTTATGTGCATGGATCAGTGTTTTCTGACATAGTTCATTTCAAACACCATTGATAATTGTATCCTATCTGTAGCACAGAAATTTTTCAGGTCAGCTTCATTAAAAGTAGCAAACAGTATATACAATGTTTCACACGAAGTGTTTACAACTAGTTCAGTTGCTTTAGCTACATTTAATGATCCGAAAATGTACTGAGCTAGTCCTGCATATAGGATAAACTTGACCATGTTAGTTAGAACGAACATAATATCAAAACCTCGAAATAGTACGCGTGTGTGTATTTGTCTCTATCAAAATGTTTTTGTTTGGTGTGTTTTTAAGACAGAATGACCTTAATTAACTATGTTTTGGTTATATATTTTTTGTTGTTGTTCTTGCTGTTGTTGTTGTTTTACTTGAAAACAACTATGGCACAGCAGAAGACAAGATGGGTTTCTTTTGTTAAAAGTAGTTCTGAACGCGTGGACACCTTGACTGAGACGATTGGTCTGAGATAACTAGACTGAGATAAGAAAAGTAAGGTTAGCAAAACAGCTAGATTCCTCTGTCGCTTGGGTGAGAAATTTGTTATTATGAGTTCATACTGAGGAACATATGCCAAATATGTTATTTTCAGCTATGTGACATGAAGATAACCATTATGAATATTATTATTATTATTATGAACATTAATATTATTATTATTATTATTATTATTATTATTATTATTATTAAATTATTATTATTATTATTATGATTATTATTATTATTAAATTATTATTATTAATATGATTATTATTATTAAGATCATTATTATTAGTATTATTATTATATTATTATTATTATTATTATGTCTAGGCAACTTGGTAGGATATAGATCACACACACATGTACCCAATAATTCACTAACATTTTTCACTTCTCACTGTAATCTTGGTATAGATTCTAGCATTTCCATCACACAATGTCACACAGTAATATTCATCATGTTTATGGTCCTAGACATATTCATATGTAACCATTGACGACACAGTCTACTGAATTTAGTTATCAACCTAATGACATGGGGTCATATTACATGTAATACATAAAGGACCTATTTTAAGCAAGTCAAATATTCTCTGAAATCTTTGTTGTTGTTGTTGTTGTTGTAGGGTTTAATGATATTTTTCAGTACAAGATAGACTATACATGGCAGTCAGTATACATGTAAATGGTGGAAGAAGAACCTGGAAAACGCCCGGAAGGAACAACCAACCCACTGGCAAGCTTTTTTACATACCCACATCGGCCAAGCCCAAGACTCAAACCCATGCAGACAGAGGTGAGATGGCAGTGATTCATAACTTTGAGTGCTTTTGACCACTCAGTCAATTGGAGCTCCCCTCTGAAATCATAGTAGTTTATCAATGCATGTACCTTCTTACTAACTCTGTGACAATTAACTGCCCCAGTATTGTTTTACATGAGCACTAAGTGAAATGGTTTAATGTTTATGGAGGTTATATGTAGGTTATGGACATATATTATTATGGTAAAGATGAAGGTTATAAGCATATTTTATTGTCATAGACAAATCTCTCTCTCTCTCTCTGATTACTGAAATATGTTTTATAGATAAATGTGAGTGAGTGTCAGGTGGTTTCATATCTGTCAAGTTGTCTGCACCCAAATCAGGGACATCAGTGTTCACACAGTGGGAGATTAGGTCCAAATCAGGGACATCAGTGTTCACACAGTGGGAGATTGGGTCCAAATCAGGGACATCAGTGTTCACACAGTGGGAGATTGGGTCCAAATCAGGGAAATCAGTGTTCACAGTGGGAGATTGGTGGGTCCAAATCAGGGACATCAGTGTTTACACAGTGGGAGATTGGGTCCAAATCAGGGACATCAGTGTTCACACAGTGGGATATTGGGTCCAAATCAGGGACATCAGTGTTCACACAGTGGGAGATTGGGTCCAAATCAGGGAAATCAGTGTTCACACAGTGGGAGATTGGTGGGTCCAAATCAGGGACATCAGTGTTCACACAGTGGGAGATTGGGTCCAAATCAGGGACATCAGTATTACACAGTGGGAGATTGGGTCCAAATCAGGGACATCAGTGTTCACACAGTGGGAGATTGGGTCCAAATCAGGGACAACAGTGTTCACACAGTGGAAGATTGGGTCCAAATCAGGGACATCAGTATTCACACAGTGGGAGATTGGGTCCAAATCAGGGACAACAGTGTTCACACAGTGGGAGATTGGGTCCAAATCAGGGACATCAGTATTCACACAGTGGGAGATTGGGTCCAAGTCAGGGAAATCAGTGTTCACACAGTGGGAGATTGGGTCCAAATCAGGGACATCAGTATTCACACAGTGGGAGATTGGGACCAAATCAAGGACATCAGTGTTCACAAAACAGAAAATTAGCATAACAATGTTTTGTCAAACATTTAAGCATGAAAGTGCACATCAAACCAAAGTAGAACAAGTACAGTGAATAATAGTTACTCAGCTTTATTAATATTTTTGTTTTTTTCAATATGCTTCACATGTTTATATTTGTTTATCCAATCACTGTCAATCCAATCAAGTTACTTTGAACTTGTAAACATATTTATATTCAATGACACATTTTCCTTAGAATCTGTTAGCATTTGTTTCAATGTCAAAATTATTATATTTTTTAAAGAGTTCGAGAACTGTTTTAAACTTGTCAAGTTGTCAGCATATTGGTATACACAACCCATTACTCAATATTAAATACTGATGAGTAACACAACTTAGAAATGAAACATCAATGCATCAGCATATATCTTGAGTCATAATTTGATTGGCTGTTAGGTCAATAACAACTTGGCTGATGGAATCCAATAGTTGTAACAGTCTGCTGAATGTTATTTTAAGCTGTAAATATACGTGCTTGGCTGATTTATTTCCAGGAGTGGTTGTTAGCAAATTGGCTCATCAACTGATTGGGGCCAAAATCAAAAGACTTCTAGGTAGTCCAGGAGACATTGAATGTATGTGGTTTTGAATCAAAAATAAAGTTTTTCACATGACAGGATGTGCTATGGCAGTTACGCATAATACCCACTTGGACCAAGCTGTTGTTGTTCTTATAGTTTTACTATTATTGTGCAGCACAAGATCTTCTATACATGGCAGTCAGTACTCTGGTGTTGAGAACCCAGGAGTAACCATCAACCAATGGCTAAGCTACTGTCAAGCTTTCTCACACTGACAGAGACTGAGAGTAGAACAGAGGTGAGATGTCATTGATACATACTGGTAAGTGTCTTAGGCCATCCTACAATGTCCCCACTCATGATACTAAAGAGGATAAGTAAGATTTTACAACATCCACACCCATGACACCAAAGAAGTGGGCTAAGCATTAGGCATAATATGGTCTTGGAATATAACGTTGCACACATTATAGTCTCATGAATGTCTGTCAACTGAATTCCAATATGAACTTCATGATCAAACATTTTGCTTCATTAAATATACTATCCTCGCATCAAGCCAATCAAATTATTCTGGTAGATTATCCAAGGTCAATGATATTGTCATCAAACCTAACATACTATCTTAACATAATATCATATATCCTGATTCTAACATACTATCTTAACACAATATCATATATCCTGATTCTAACATACTATCCTGACATACTATCATATATCCTGATTCTAACATACTATCTTAACACAATATCATATATCCAGACTATAACATACTATCTTAACACAATATCATATATCCTGATTCTAACATACTATCCTGACATACTACTATATATCCTGATTCTGACATACTATCTTAACACAATATCATATATCCTGATTCTAACATACTATCCTGACATACTATCATATATCCTGATTCTAACATACTATCTTAACACAATATCATATATCCAGAATATAACATACTATCTTAACACAATATCATATATCCTGATTCTAACATACTATCCTGACACTATCATATATCTTGATTCTAACATACTATCTTAACACAATATCATATATCCTGATTCTAACATACTCTCTTAACACAATATCATATATCTTGATTCTAACATACTATCCTGACATACTATCATATATCCTGATTCTAACATACTATCTTAACACAATATCATATATCCTGATTCTAACATACTATCATAACACAATATCATATATCCTGATTCTGACATACTATCCTGACACTATTATATATCCTGATTCTAACATACTATCCTGACACTATCATATATCATGATTCTGACATACTATCATATATCCTGATTCTAACATACTGTCCTGATTCAATCATTCTGTGTTGTGCATATTTCATGCAAATGTTAAAGATAACTGAAATTTGGATTCTACCTTTTCCAAAATAAAGTTCAAAGTGTTCCTGACTAGAGACATTGACATGCTTTTGTTTTGGTAAACAACTAATACATAGTTAAAAAAATTGTAAACAACTAATACATAGCCAAAAAAAATTTGTAAGCAACTAATACAAAGCTAAAATTTTTGGCAGACGACTAATATATAGCTAATATTTTTTGGTAAACAACTATTACATATCTAAATGTTTTGGTAAACAACTAATAGCTAAATGTTTTGGCAAACAACTAATAGATTGCTAAATGTTTTGGCAAACAAGTAATAGATTGCTAAATGTTTTGGCAAACAACTAATAGATAGCTAAATGTTTTGGCAAACAACTAATACATAGCTAATATTGTTTGGTAAACAACTAATACATACCTAAATGTTTTGGCAAACAACAAGTAGATAGGTAATATTTTTTGTCAAACAACTAATACATAGCTAATATTTTTTGGCAAACAATTAATACATAGCTAATATTTTTTTGGTAAACAACTAATAGATAGCTAAATGTTTTGGCAAACAGCTAATAGATAGCTAAATGTTTTGGCAAACAACAAGTAGATAGCTAATATTTTTTGGCAAATAACTAATACATAGCTAATATCTTTTGTCAAACAACTAATATGTAGCTAATATTTTTTGGCAAACAATTAATACATAGCTAATATTTTTTGGCAAACAATTAATACATAGCTAATATATTTTTGGCAAACAACTAATATGTAGCTAATATTTTTGGCAAACAATTAATACATAGCTAAATGTTTTGGCAAACAACTAATACATAGCTAATAGTTTTTGTAAACAGCTAATTGATAGCTAAATGTTTTGGCAAACAACTAATAGCTAAATGTTTTGGTAAACAACTAATAGCTAAATGTTTTGGCAAACAACTAATAGATAGCTAAATGTTTGGCAAACAACTAATACATAGCTAATATATTTTGGTAAACAACTAATAGATAACTAAATGTTTTGACAAACAATTAATAGATCGCTAAATATTTTGGCAAACAACTAATACATGTACATAGCTAATATTTTCTATATGAGTGTGTGTTTAATCATTATCAATAGATGTAAACATATTTATTAAGTTCTGGATCATGTTTCCACCATAAATATACCTAGCCTACCTGATGTTTAGCACATTTTACAATTTTACAAGCAAAATCTTCTAGAATGGAAGTTTTCATTAAGCACTGGGGATAAAAGATTTTGGGCTTATTGAGATTCAAGTCACATTACCGCAACTTTGTCTATTTTAGTCTTCACCTTGTATTCAAGAAAAATAAACTATTTGTTAAATTTTATTTTTTTATATTGGTTTTTACTCTTTTCTATTACTTATTTTAAAACCATAGAGCATTAATATATAGTTCTGAGTAAAACATACAGTCCTGAGTAAAACATACAGTCCTGAGTAAAACAGTCATGAATCAAACTTACTGTCCTGAGTAAAACATACAGTCCTGAGTAAAACAGTCATGAATCAAACTTACTGTCCTGAGTAAATACATACTGTCTTGAGTCAAACATACTGTCCAGAATAAAACGTACCATCCTGAGTAAAAGTCAAGAGTCAAATATACTGTCCCGAGTCAAACATAATGTCCTAGTCAAACAAGTCATCTCAAGCCAAACATACTATCCTGAGCCTTGAGTACTATCCAGAAACACTATCCTGAGCCTTGAGTACTACCCAGAAACACTATCATGAGCCTTGAGTACTATCCAGAAACACTATCCTGAGCCTTGAGTACTATTCAGAAACACTATCATGAGCCTTGAGTACTATCTAGAAACACTATCATGAGCCTTGCATACCATCTAGGCATACTATCCTGAGCCTTGCATACCATCTAGGCATACTATCCTGAGCCTTGCATACCATCTAGGCATACTATCCTGAGCCTTGCATACCATCTAGGCATACTATCCTGAGCCTTGCATACCATCTAGGCATACTATCCTGAGCCTTGCATACTATCTAGGCATACTATCCTGAGCCTTGCATACCATCTAGGCATACTATCCTGAGCCTTGCATACCATCTAGGCATACTATCCTGAGCCTTGCATACCATCTAGGCATACTATCCTGAGCCTTGCATACCATCTAGGCATACTATCCTGAGCCTTGCATACCATCTAGGCATACTATCCTTAGCCTTGCATACCATATAGACATACTAGTATGAGTCATGCATATTATCCTGGCATACTATCCTAAGTCTTACAAACTATCCATGCATACTATCCTGAGCCTTGCACACTATCAGGCATACTCTCCTAAGCCTTGCATATTATTCAGGCATACTATATGGATCCTTGCATATTATCCAGGCATACTATCTAAAGCCTTGTATACTATTCAGGCATATTATCTGGAGCCTTGCATATTATTCAGGCATACTATCTGGAGCCTTGCATACTATTCAGGCATACTATCCAAAGCCTTGCATATTATTCAGGCATACTATCTGGAGCCTTGCATATTATCCAGGCATACTATCTGGAGCCTTGCATATTATCCAAGCATACTATCCTAACCCTTGCATACTATTCAGGCATATTATCCAGAATACTGTGGGATTTTAAAGTGATACCTTCAAAGACATGAGACTAAAAAGCTAAGTATTTTCAATTAAAAAGAATACCAAAAATTAACCTTACTTTCTCATGGACTTCTTGCTAAACTGTTTGAAAAATTGTGTCCCAGAAACCCATTCCATAAACAAAAACTAAAACAAATGATAGGTTCCTGAAATTTTAATTTTAATAATGACCATAATAAAAACCAATGTCACTATGTAGGACTAATGATGACTATAACAAGAACAATGTCACTGTCTAGGACTAATGATGACTATAACAAAACCAATGTCAATATATAGAACTAATGATGACCATAATAAAACCAATGTCATTGTGTAGGACTAATGATGACCATAATAAAACCAATGTCACTGTGTAGGACTAATGATGACCATAATAAAACCAATGTCACTGTGTAGGATTAATGATGACCATAATAAAAACCAATGTCACTGTGTAGGACTAATGATGACTATAATAAAACCAATGTCACTGTGTAGGACTAATGATGACTATAACAAGAACAATGTCACTGTCTAGGACTAATTATGACTATAACAAAACCAATGTCACTGTGTAGGAGTAATGATGGATGATGACCATAAAAAATATAATGTCACTATGTAGGAATAATGTGAGAGAAACAATTTTCAGCTTTTTTGAAATACAGCTGTTTTGCAGCATTTATTTGAACACCATGCTCCTAAGTAGGGGTGGGTATTCCCTTATGGCCTGCACATAATATCATAACATAAAGAGACCATACACTATATCAGTATATGTATATGTATAAAGTAAATACAGAATATTAAAATTAAAATAAATATTGTGTTGTCAACTATAGTACATTGATTCAAAATTTGAATTACACAGATGAAACAAACTAAATCCATTTACAAGCCAATGGGTGCATATATTGTGTTATTCCCACATCAGTAGACTGGTTCCTGGCTGTACAATGATTAGTGATCTGATTTATATGCTGCAAGTTCTCATATAAACCTTGCCTAATAGCAGTCTGATTGGCAGACATAGTTATGGCCTGTTGATCTTGAGTCTTAAATCAAATTACAGCATTCTGAAGCAAAGAAATAAAATCATTTGGAATATATAATTACAAACAATAATTTTCCCTAACATGAAATGAATCACTTAATCTGCATGGTAGGCTACTAACTAAAGTTATCTGGAGTGCCCAAGATCACAAGAAAAACAGGGTCTGATATGGGTACAAAGAACAACTGTTATCAGGGCATGTCTGATATTTGTCTGATACTGTTGATCATAATTTGTGGCAGACTGAAATGCATGCATAATATTTTTAATGTCTGGCAAGAAATCATTTTTAGTATGACAGCATATAAATCATAATTGTGTTGCATAATAAAGTGTTTGACAAACAGGACAGGACTCCTCATAAATATCATCTAAAATCCACTGAATAGCCAATCTGTAACCATGGTCATTCTCAACATATGACAAACAACCTAAATGTGACTGCTATTATTTTTCCCATATGAAAAACCAAATTTTGCCAACCTAAATGTGAGTGCCATTATTTTTCCCATATGAATAACCTAATTTTGACAACCTAAATGTGACTGCCATTATTTTTTCCATATGAATAACCTAATTTTGACAACCTAAATGTGAGTGCCATTATTTTTTCCATATGAATAACCAAATTTTGACAACCTAAATGTGACTGCCATTATTTTTCCCATATGAATAGCCAAATTTTGACAACCTAATGTGAGTGCCATTATTTTTCCCATATGAATAACCAAATTTTGACAACCTAAATGTGACTGCCATTATTTTTCCCATATGAATAACCAAATTTTGACAACCTAAATGTGACTGCCATTATTTTTCCCATATGAATAACCAGATTGTGACAACCTGACTACAATAATTCTCCCATAGAATGAAAAACCTAACTGGTAGTAAATGTACTTCTCCAATAAAATAAATCCATACTTGTAGTAGTAATAAACCCACCCTCTCTTTCCCAGAATTTGGTCAGTCTTTCTCCAGCTTTTCCTACATTCAGTAATCTGTTCCCCACCCCTATGTTGCACAATTTGGCATTGCAAACTCCACAGGAACAAACTCTTCCATGGTCCGTAACTTTTGCAAAATCTAGAAATTTGTTCCTTTACATTTTCCATTTCTGAATACAAAATTTGGTAATGTTTCCTCACTTTCTTTTGCAAAACTCAAAATTTCACAATTGCTACCCAATCACCCTAAATCTGCAAACTTTGTCAATTATTACCATTCCTTTTATAACATTCCATTCCCCTCCACTTGCAAATTTTGGCAATCCTTTCCCCTATATTTTGCAATATTTTGGATGGTTTGTTTAGAAGTTTTGTCCATAATAAGCCACAGCATCATCTTTCAAAAATATACAAGTAAATCAAAACTTAAGAATAACAATGTGAAAGTTACATTTTGTCCCATCATAATTAACACCATGTATAATCAACAATTTGAGACTTATAACATGAAATTTACATTTTTTCCCATCTTAACACCATGTACAATGAAAATCATGACACTAACCTTCTGAATCATTTGTCTTCTTGATTGAAATTACTAGATTTCATCAAATATCAGTCATAGCATTGTTTCCTTGCACACCCTTTTACCAAAACAATATACATACACAGTTATGAAATATACGATCTGCATATATGAATAGGTAAGTACAATGACACAAAAAGGCATCTTACCTGCTGTAAAACCTTAACTTATCACAAACAAAGAGTAACAATGGTTTCAAAAGCAAAACTGACATGTGTAAATAACCTTACAAACAGAAGAGTATATGTGTAGTTCAAAAGCAAGAAAAAGATAATAGCTACAAAAGAGTACATTTACATTTATTTCTAAAGCATGAAAAAAGACCAAAGGCTGACAGGAATAATTTCCATCAATCTCCAAACATATAACTACACCAATTGTATCAGTCAATGGCATCTGTTTATATTTGTATACAAAATGTGGGAGAATGAAACAATCAACATATTAATTGCTAGAAGTACTTAGAATGTCACAAGACTGGCAAGAGGGACACAATGTCAGTGAATTACAGACTGACAAGAGGGACACTATCAATGAATTACAGACTGACAAGAAGGACACTATCAATGAATTATAGACTGACAAGAGGGACACTATCAATGAATTACATACTGACAACAGGGTCACTATCAATCAATTATAGACTGACAAGAGGGACACTATCGATGAATTACAGACTGACAAGAGGGACACTATCGAAGATTTACAGACTGATAACAGGGACACTATCGATGAATTACAGACGGACAACAGGGACTCTATCAATGAATTACAGACTGACAAAAGAGTCACTATCAATGAATTACAGACTGACAAGAGGGACACTATCAATGAATTACAGACAGACAAGAGGGACACTATCGATGAATTACAGACTGATAACAGGGACACTATCAATAAATTACAGACTGATAACAGGGACACTATCAATAAATTACAGACTGATAACAGGGACACTATCAATAAATTACAGACTGATAACAGGGACACTATCAATAAATTACAGACTGATAACAGGGACACTGTCAATGAATTACAGACTGATACCAGGCACAGGAGTCTGATGTTTTATCAATAAAGTACGGCGAAATCTCTGACAACACGAATTATCCTTATCAGTAATATAAATAAACACCAGGAGTGCAAGCATGACCACAACTCTTCGCTTGATTCAACTTTTTCTCACGAGTCTTTTATTGCTTCAGAATCACAAGAAGACTGAAAAACTACACATATACATCAAAAGACAGTGACGTACCAATGCATAACTCTTAAATGACCATGTCCTGAATCCAATCAGTGAATTAACCTTTATTTTCACCATTATGGCCACAATCCCTTTCTAGCAAAATTTGACAGAAGTAGCCCATTCTACCAGTTTCTACCCTGCAGTAAATATGCATAAGTGTCTAATAAATGTACTGAACATGGCGCAGAATCTGTATTATCTTTGAATATTTGGGAAATTTAATGATGACATCATCAACCGTTATTTCTACTATCAGAGCTTTGACTACATATTTCTGTTCTGGAAATTTAAATAAAATTATAAAATGATACAATCTGAAATAAAAAGCAAGATAAATATTTTATCTTGTGAAATTACTTTCATCATGTTATTCAGCATATTTACTGCATGGTAGGAACTGGTAGAATGGGCTACATCCGTCAGGACAGTATCAGTGAAGTATAGACTGACAAGAGGGACACTATCAATGAATTACAGACTGACAAGAGGGACACTATCAATGAATTACAGACTGACAAGAGGGACACTATCAATGAATTACAGACTGACAACAGAGACACTATCAATGAATAAAAGACTGACAATGGGGACACTATTAATACATTGATTGAGAACAGTGATATTATCAAATGAATTATAGACTGTGATAGCAGGATAATATCAATGAATTACAGATTGTAAGAGCAGGACAATATCAAATGAATATAGACTGTGATAGCAGGATACTGTCAAATGAATTATAGACTGTGATAGCAGGAAAATGTCAATGAAATTTAGACTGTGAAAGCAGGAAAATGTCAATAAATTATAGACTGTAAGAGTAGGATAATATCAATGAATTATAGTCTTGTGAGAGCATTGATAATATCAGTGAATTAAAGACAGTGAGAGCAGGGTACTATCACTGTATTAAAGACTCTGAATGCAGTAATATCATTGAATTCTAGACTGAACAGGATTGAATTAGAGAAAAGAGCTAGTAAAAGTGCCAACACAAAAGCATATTCCCTTTACAGGTGTGCACAATAACTTTAAAATGGTGAACAGAGGCTGATACTTCACTATTAAGAATGGGTATACCATAAAGGCACCTACTTGTCAAAGACTGCCACATTCAGTACCTTTAACTGAGGATTTTGTCTTCGTAAACTAAAGTTAGGAGCAGATGGGCAACCAGGACTCTAAAAATATGATGAAAAAAATACAACTTAAAGGACTTGATCATAACAAGTTTCATTCCAGGTAGGGTACCAAACTAATTGTCAAGATCCATAACTCTATCCAAAATGGTGCAATGAGACAAATTTGAATTTGATTTTTGGAGTAATACTGCACAACCCTGGAAATTAACATTACTGCGGAAAAAACTAATTTATATTTTCCCATACAAATGCAGAAACCTTTTTTATTATATACTCATTTTGTTTTTATACCTATGGCTAGGCCAACCAGTCCAAACACTAACCTCTTAATGCTGAGCGCCAGGAGGGGCATCTGTTAGTACTATTTTTGTATGTCTTTGGTACGATTCAAACGGATATCAAATCCACGACTTCCCGCTTCCGCGGCAGATGCTCTAATCACTAGGCCACTGGAGCAGTTACCTCCCAGGCATAGACACTGGTCATAGCCTGGTCCATTCTATTTGCAAATAATTATAAACATTGCTCCTAAATAGCTCTTTCAATGATCAGAAGGGTATTTACCTCACACTTGTCATAGACATTGCGAATAGAACAATTGCATCTCTCAAGCTTGTCATGGACATTGCAAAAATAACTATTGCACATCTCACACTTGTCACGGAGATTGCAAAAACAACTATTGCACATCTCACACTTGTCGTGAATATTGCAAAAATAACTATTGAACATCTCACACTTGTCATGGACATTGCAAAAATAACTATTGCACATCTCACATTTGTCGTGGATTTGGCAAATATAACTATTGCAATTCTCACACTTGGCATGGATATTGCAAATATAACTATTGCATATCTCACACTTGTCATGGACATTGCAAATATAACTATTGCATATCTCACACTTGTCATGGACATTGCAAATATAACTATTGCATATCTCACACTTGTCATGGATATTGCAAATATAACATTCCTTTTCTTGCATGTTGGAAAGTTTAATTTTCCATGAACTTGTCCGCATCATTAACTTTAAACAGCTTGTGTAGTTCATTCACTAATCAATGTAATAAACCAAAAGCTAAAATGTCTGCTACATGAGTATACAATGATTACAAAGTAGTTCCTAATACATGATGCTATTTTTAGATACATGTATCATGCAATATGAAGCCACGCAGAAAGGAACAATACTGCATGATTTTGACAATGTAAAAATAATGGTGAAAATAGAGTATCTTCAATGACTATTGCACTATTCTGATCCCAAGCGAAGATTTTGAAGTTTATTTGCAAAGGATATTAACTGTGTCCATTATCATGCAGACTAGACCAAATAGCCAAATGGCAGATTTTGACAATGTTCTCACAAGATTCCACCAGAAGAAATCACTCTTGAGCCATGTAGAATGCAAGCAAATGTTCCATGTTTCTATATTAAACAACAATTTGCTTCCTTAGTAAATTCTCATGCCCCGATTGCAAAAATGAGGTCAAAATCTTTGACAATATCACATTGCTGTCATCGACAGCTTATCTTGATCATATGATCTATAGTTAGTAACGTGATACATGGAGACATGTGTAGATGGGTGGAAATTGAAGCCTTTGGTCCCTGCTTAGTGTTGGCCTCTGCTGTCATATTTTAATTTTCTTTCTCCTTCTTCCTTTTGCATTGTCATCTGATGCCAAGACCTTGGTTTGATTGGAGACAATGGAATTTCCCATATTTCTACAATGTTCATGTAAGACCAATGACAATCTTCTGATGTGTTCCTTAATCCTGGTTGCTAACATTTAGCCTGTTTCCCCAACGTTTGTTTTTTGTTTTTTATTATTTAACGCCATTTTTCAGCACAAGATAGGCTATACATGGCAGCCACAATTACTGGTGGCTTAAGAACCCAGGAAACCACGGAAAGAACCTCTGACCCTTGAGAAGCTACTGGTAATCTTTCTGTGACATACCCACATTGGCCTAATCTGAGACTCAACCCACACAGACAGAGGTGAGATGGCAGTGATCTGTAACAGATGTTTCTCCAATGTAATCTTTCTCACAGTTATTACTTTTGGTGTAGTAAACCACACTATTGATTTTTAAATTTCCAGTTTTGTCCTTCACATGTGTAAGTTGTTGTCTTAAAGACTTGTATATTAGTGATATACATTGATCCCATGTTCTCTGAATATTCCGGCAAGGACTTCTGATGTACTAAGGATATATAGCATACCAATCTAGGTTATATATTTAGGCTACTCCTGGTTTTGTGTGGATTGTTCTCCACTTACTGTAAGTTTTTTAAAATCCACTCTGGATAGCCATTTACCCATAGTGCTAATTTCACATGCTCTACTTCCTCCAGTCAGTCTGTCTCATCTGTAATTAAGGACTTAACTTGGTGCATTAAAGATCTTACTACTGACCTCTTGTATCCTAGATGGTGAATGGAAAAAAGGTTCAGGTACTGGTCAGTGTGGGTTAGTCTTCTATAGGGGGTTTCATGGTTACTAGCTCACCAGAGGGCGTATCGGTGCAGTTCACTTCCGGATAGTTAAATAATTAGAGATGGCAGACGTAGATCAAGAAAATTTGACAAACCGTTCACATTTTGCAAACAGGATTGATATCTCACTATCTTAAAATGAAATTTTATCAATATTATAATTTTCTTATCGAACTTGTGTAATAACTTTCTTAACTCGTGTTATAAATGAACTATTAGCCTTGCGAAAGTAACTGAGAAAGAAGGATATATCAACATATCAAAAATGCAAATTGTTGAAATTATTTTTCTTTAAAGTTATGTAGCCAAAAAGGTGCAAGAAATGTTTAAAATTGGAGAGCAAGGTGAAATGTTCCTACAAATGTGTCTGAAATTATGGATAGTGAATCTATATTATCAGGTATAATATAAATATGGACAGTGTATTTAATTTAATTAATTGACATTCTTAAAGTATGGAAAGGAAATATTTAATTATCTGATCTAATTTAAGTATGGACACTGAATCTAATTATCTGATTTATTGTCTATAATTATTCTCCTAGTATGAACAAAATAAGTTTGACATATATAATTTATTCATTGGTTTTCCTTTGTTAACTTTATGTTTCGCTAATCAAGTGTAGAACAGTAAACTATCCGGAACTGGAGATTTTTTGTGGGCATGCGCATTGGAGCTAAGAGAGGTAATTTTAGGCGCTACGATCAGTAACTCCGTTGCAACCGTGAAACCCCCTATACACAGTGATTTGGATTGATCCATCATCATGTATGTGGTGTATACATGTATCCAAGAATTGTAGTGTGGCATTTTCTTCTTGTTCTGATGTGAACTGGATATGGAAGTTAACAGAGTTGAGATGATCAGAGAACTCCAGAACATGCTACTCTTGTAGTTAAATCAAATTATCATCCACATATCTGAACCTCATTGGCCGATTCCAGGTTTTTCTCTCAAGAAATTCCAAGTATAGATTGGCAGCTGTTGGTGAAACTGGGGACCCTATTGCCACACCCTGAACCTCTTGATAAAACTGCCCATTATAGATAAAGTATATGATGTCCAATCAAAGTTTCAATAACTCACATATATGTTAAGTAGGGAGTCACGTCTCGACCTTTATAAATCACGTGATCAACATTAGATGCTGATGAAGGCAGTGTGATATTGCTGAAAATTTGAAACTGCTAATATTAGTATGCCCCGAGTATGAATTTCTAATGATCATAAACTATTCTGAGCATTGGAAATTACTAATGCTCATAAACTATCCAGAGTATGGGAAATTACTAATGATCATGAATTATCCAGAGCATGGGAAATTACTAACAATTATGAATTGTCTATAGTATGGAAAATTACTAATGGTTATGAATTATCCAGTCTATGGGAAATTACTAATGCTCATAAACTATCCAGAGTATGGGAAATTACTAACGCTCAAACTATCCATAGTATGGGAAATTACTAATGATCATAAACTATCCAGCGTATAGGAAATTACTAATAATTATGAATTATCCAGAGTATGGGAAATTACTAATGATTATAAATGATCCAGAGTATGGGAAATTACAAATGCTCATAAACTATCCAGAGTATGGGAAATTGCTAATGATTATCAATTATCTGGAGTATGGGAAATTAGTAATGATTATGAATTATCTGGAGTATGGGAAATTACTAATGATTATGAATTATCTGGAGTATGGGAAATTACCAATGAACATAAACTATCCAGAGTATGGCAAATTACTAATGATCATGAACTAGTCAGAGTATGGGAAATTACTAATGATTACAAATTATCTGGAGTATGGGAAATTACTAATGTTTATGAATTATCCAGAGTATGGGTAATTACCAATGATCATGAACTATTCAGAGTACTGGAAATTTCTAATGCTTATATATTGCTAATGCTATTCAGAGTATTGAAAATTGCTAATGATAATAAATTATCTAGTGTATTTGAAATTACTAATGATCATGAATTATCCAGAGTATGGGAAAAGCTGGATCCCATTACACAAATCCATAACGGTATGGGGTCATATTGATATGTTCATGGAATGCTATATTTCACATAACAACATTCTATTAAACATGAACTTTTTAATTTCCTATGTAGAAGATTCCTCATCTAAGAAAACAAAATTAAATTACAAGCAACATAGTATTCCATGTATATCACCTGCATAGTACATAAACATACTGGATTTTTTCATACCTCCTGAAGGGTGAACCTCCCTCCAATGGATTGTGTGCTCTGTCCAATGACAGTGGAGCACTTTCTTGTTGAGCATATAAATTTAAATTTCAACTTGGAGACAAAATCAACTTGACACAAACCGCATGGAGGAATGGTATGATTTGGATTTTTAATGTAGCTTTAACAGTTTTTTTCCATCATATCGTTGCGATGTCTAGTGTGGCAGTGGGGCATCATGCCACAGCCATGTATCATGTCACATTATCCTGATGCCAGGCCAACCAGTCCTAACACTAGCCTCCTAATGCTGAGTGCCGAGCAAGGCAGCTGTTAGTCCCATTTTTATAGGTCTTTTGTATGAGTCAGCCGGGGATCATACCCATGACTTCAAGCATCAGAGGCAGATGCTCTAACCACTAGGTCACTGGAGCAGTCAACATTTATGCATCCATGCATGTGTGCAAGCATGCATGTGTACATACATACATACATACATACATACATACATACATACATACATACATACATACATACATACATACATACATACATACATACATACATACATACATACATACATACATACATACATACATACATACATACATACATACATACATACATACATAGAACTACATTGATAATTACACTTGTATTTTTATTTTTTTTTTTTATTTTTTTTTTTTTTAAATACTCGTTTCTGTTGTATTTCATGCCTTTGTATCAGTCAGTCAGTCAGTCAGTCAGTCAGTCACAGTCAGTCAGTCAGTCAGTCAGTCAGTCAGTCAGTCAGACAGACAGACAGACAGACAGACAGACAGACATACATACATACATACATACATACATACATACATACATACATATATTCATGTAGAATCCAGAATTTTAGGTTATTTTATCATACCTTATAATTTAATTGTACTAGTACTAGACTTTATTTCACTGAATTCTCTCCGTTACACCATACATTACATTTAAAGGACAGCATTAGTTAAGGACAGTGTTGATGAAAAGTCCGATTTAGAAGAAGACTTGATAGCAACTCAGACTGAGAAAAATATATACCTTCAAATCGATTCTAAATTTGGGACTTTGGACAGAGATGATTTTAAAAAGATGTGTTTGGAATTGGATGAGCAGAATTTAAAAGATATCAGACTATCACTACATGACCTGGCTAAATTGGAAAACAGTAATTATCCTGTGACTCGTATAGTTGAGAGGACAGTAAGATGTGATAGTGTGCCTCTAAAGGAGAGATTAGCTGAGGATATATTTATTCTATACCATTTCTTAGCAGGAGATAACAACTTATCTGAAGTGAAAAGCCTCCCGTTGAGACAGAAACCACGCACGGGTATGCATGATAGCAGTGCATGTGTGAGATGAGTATCCAAAAGAAAAGGATCTAACAAACAGTCACAGCAATCAGAATCAGAACCAGAACAGGTGATGCAGAACTCCGAACGCAATTCAGTATCATCTCTTTTAAATGATAAAAATGACAGTTCCGTAACAATAGAGAATTTATACAAGATAATAGATCTTAAACATTTTATACAAAGCAGTATTCAACAACTGAAAGATGACATCAGAAATGAATTGAGCTTGACAACATACGTAAAGAACTGCACACTAGAGATGTTAACTCTACTAGACTACAATCGGAACTAGAAAGATGCAAAGAGGAAGAAAAGAAGTTATCTAAAGACAATCTGGCATTGAGAATATCACTCAGGGAGAAGAATAATCAGTTGGAAAGTATTAAAGGTCACCAACTGTTTTTACATCAACTGCTCGAAGATAGAGTATGTGATAAGGATAAAGAAAATGTAACCAAGAAATGCGAGGCACAGACTCAAATAACGCTAGCTGATATAGTGCGTATGGGCAAACCTTCAAATGAAACACAAACAGCAAATATGGTGAATATGGTGAATGTGAGAACTGCTCGTAATCTTTATCGTACAAAACGACGGAAGCATTTATCGGACCAAACGGAATATACGAAGAAGAACAAAGGTGGTCGCTTAAAATCCACTGATTCAAGGGAAGAAGTGGCTCTGACTATGTCCACTATACCCAGTATCTCAACTGATGAATTGACAGTAATTGAAGATAATGGAGAACGTGGTTATCACCATGATCAGAAATACTCAGCACGGGAAAATGCAAGAAACATCGACAGGGAAAGAAGATCACCATTCAAAAAAAATTCAGCCACCTCAACAAAAGACTTGGATAAAGGAAGCAGAACAATCGATGTCATCACAACTAACAGAAACTGCAGACCACAAAAAAGAGTGAGGAACTCTTATGAACATCGAGTTCTAATGTCCAGGATACCAGTTGACAGAACGCGAGAGGAGATGAGAACTTGTATAAAAAAGCACGCCAGAAAAAAAGGAATAGAAATAATTGACTCTCAGATCTTAAAGCACTGGCATGTTAGAGGAGGAAAGGACACTTATACTGCTTTAGTCACAGTAGATGACTTAGACTTTGAGAAGGTTTTAGAGAAAGGTTTTTGACCAAATTTTGTATGGGCAAGAGAATGGTATAAGGATTACGGTGATAAGGATGCCAAGAGGTTCAGGTGAAACTATATAAAGGGGCAGTAAGTCGCATACATATGCATAAATTATGGTCAACTACTTTATAGTCACTGTAATACTTGTGTTGAAAATCTATTTTTTAAGTCAACAAATGTCTAGTCATAAATTTCGTCTGATGACATGGAACGTAAAAGGAGCCATGTATGGTGCACCATACTTGTACTCTTTGCTAAATGAGGTAGATATTGCAGTGCTTACTGAGCACTGGCTTCTTCCGGAGCAACTCAACTTCTTAGACAATTTGCATCCACAGTTTAAATCTTTCTCATGCTCTGACAATAGGCTAAAAGTGAATTTTGAAGAAAGGATAAGACATACAGGGTTTGGTGGAATAGCAATCCTATATAGGAAGTCACTCTGCGTTAATCCTTTATTGAGCGTTGGCAGTGATAGAGTCTTAGGGATAGAAGTAATATGTAAAGATAAATTGAAATATTTTGTATTCGGAGCACTTTTGCCATCAACTAATTTTCCTATTACATGTTACTATGAAACAATGGAAGAATTAAAGGACCAGTTTAATATGTTCTGTAAAGAAGGCATTCCCATACTCGCGGGAGACTTCAATGGCCAGTTGAGTTCACTGCTTAGCTCCAAAACGAACTGTTTAACAACAAACGCTAGAGGCGCTATTCTAGAAAAGTTTCTGACTGAAAGGCACTTAATATCCATTAATAGTCAATCTATTTGTGAAGGGCCTGACTTTACATTTTTCTCAATCGATGGTAAATCCAAATCATTGATAGACCATATATTATTGCAAAAAAGCAAATTCGATTTAGTGGTTAAGGCCGAAATAATTGATGTCCATCCTTTGAACATTTCAGATAATCATCCTGTAAAAATAGAGTTGGTCATTCCTTTTGCATATAATATAATCATGGCTGACAAACATATAATTCCCTCCATAAATTGGAAGAAAGCATCGGCAGAACAAAAAAATAGATATAAGGAAGCAACACGCAATGCATTTTTAGCGCAACTGCATAAGGCAGAACTAGTGACAAATGTTGATATTGAAAGTATTATTCATGACACGGTAAAGATCTTACATGACGCAGCTTCTAGGTTTCTGCCCATAAAAAGGTTTTGCCCATACGCTAACCCCTATTGGAAACTTCTAAACGTAAAAAAAGTTTCATACAGAAATGAGGCTGAAACGTAGGGTATGGATCTCTGATGGTAGGCCAAGAGGATGGGAATTTCAGTCATACACGAACTATAAGAAAGCGAAGAAACTGTTTGGAAAAGAGTTACTGAGAGCAAAAGAAATGTGTAATAGAGAACAGTTCAGTGAGCTTGAAAAGGTTGCAGAGCTCGATATTTCCACTTTCTATAAGTTTATACGGAATAAAAGACATAAACGTGATTACATATATGAAATTGAATCTAACGGAAAAATCGTACGCGACCACGACTCTATAAGAGATTTATGGGCAAATCATTTTTCCAATTTGTCACTACCTGACAATACCTATCTGTACGATGGGAATCATTACCAGATGGTTTTAGCAGAGGTTAAAAAACAGAGTATAGAAACCCACTCCCACTTTAATGAAGTTGTTGACAAAATTCCCACTAGAGAAGAAATCAGTAGTGCAATTAGTTCTCTCAATAAAGATAAGGCATGTAGTCACGACAGTATTGTTGCCGAGCATTTACTGTTTGCGGACACTCAAAGCAGTGTACAGTTACTTGAAACTGTCTTCAAAAAAGTGTACGAGGCCGAGGAGTACCCATGCCATTTTACACAAGGTTTAGTAATACCAATATTTAAAGGAGGGGGAAAAAGCAAGTTAGATATGAATAATTACCGTGATATAACTATAGATCCAGTGCTTCAGAAAATCCTAGAGCGAATTATATATAATAGACTACTTATATTTTCTAAGCACATTAATTTTCCAAATCCATTGCAACAAGGTTTTAGGAATAATTGTGGTAGTATCACTGCAGCGTTTTGTATCAAAGAATCTATATGCTACTATATGGATAAAGATACTCCTGTCTATGCAACATTTCTTGATAATGCTAAGGCATTCAATACAGTCTGGCACAATGGGTTATTTTACAAGCTGTACAAACTAGGCATAAAAGGGAAGACGTGGCGCATCATGAAAGACTCGTTTAAGGGAGTGACCAGTTCTGTTTTATTTGCAGGCAAATTGTCCAAATATTTCAATATTAAACAGGGTGTAGGGCAGGGTCGTATCTTGTCCGCTTGGTTCTTTCTCGTTATGATAGACGATTTGATCCCTGATTTAGATCAAACTTTGCGAGGCCTAAAACTTGTCGATCTCCACCTGCCGTGTGTCTTATTAGCGGATGACACAACTGTAATGGCTAATTCGCATCATTCGATGCAGCATCTGCTCAATACAATCTCTAATTATACGAAAAGGTGGAGATTGAAATATAACGCAGATAAAAGTTGCAGCATACTCTTTACAAACAAAAGAAGAACTGATATCCCTTCTTTTCTATTCAACAAAACGCCAATTCCAGTAGTCAAAAGTAAGAAATATGCCCCCATACCTCTAAAGTACAACTTTAAACCTAATGACGCGATAAAAGAAGCATGCGATAAAGGTAAACACTTATTAAACACTTTTTATTTTATTGGTATCAGAGACGGGGGAATGAACCCTCTAACAAGTATGAAAATCTGGAAAAGAATCATTCTACCTGCAGTCGTATATGGATGTGAATTATGGTCGAATATGACAAGCACCAATATAGAAGAACTTGAGCTATGTCAGAGATATGCAGCGCGACGAATGCAAGCTTTCGATAAATATTCGCCCACAGAGGCAACACGTAGTACCTTTGGACTCTGGTCAATGGAAGCATACATAGATAAGGTGAAAGTGTGTTTTTTCAACCGGCTGTGTAGGGGCGATTGGACTCTTATCTGGAAAAAGATTTTCATTTTGCGCTTATGTCAGTACTTGACCAACCCACTAACACAGACGGGGTTTATAGCAGATATTGACAAAATATTCAAGAAATATGGTATGGGAAGTGTTCTCTTAGACTATGCAGTAAGAGTACAAACCCAAGGTAAACTTGTTTGGAATCGGTATATTATTGATAATATTCAAAAACTTGAAGAATCAACCTGGAATACAGATATTGAGCTAAGGGGCGATTTAATTCACTTCAGAAACATTCATTTGGACTTAAAACCAAGCAGTATATGGTTTCTTGGGCGTAAATTTCCATCTATGTTATGGCCTCTCTCTGAAATAGTGAAACTTTATATCATACCTGTTGGAAAAGTTATGATATGCAAACTCTGTGTAAAAGAGACTGACGACAGAGCGAAACATCTTATCTTAGGTTGTGAAATGCTACTTGAAGAACGAAACGTCTTCTTTGAGAGGGTGATTGACACTTTAGAGGTGAGAGACGGGGTTATTTTATTCAATCAAGAAGATGATATACTATTGGAGGCACTTCTTGGAAGCAGAGTAGACTGCTTGTCGTCTATCAACGATGACGTATGGGATAAACTCATGTTGGTAATGGCAAAAAGCATAACCTCATTTTACAATAAAATGCATGCCCTACTCTCAAACAACGTGTCATATCATAACAGCAATATACAGTAGTTAAGCTAAATAAATAAATTAATTAATTTTTAAAAAAAAACAAACATGCAAAAACAAAAGGCCATCCTGTTCTTGTCAAATTCCACAATTTTGTTGTATGACAGATCACAGAGATATAATTCTTTCTGTCTTATATAATATAAGAATGTCACATTTTGCTATCTTTTTCATTTGAGAATGGTTTCATGTTGTTCCACATATATATGTATAGATGTGTGTGTATATGTGTATGTGTGTGTGTATATGTATGTGTGTGTGCGTACATTTATGTGTGTGTGTGTGTGTGTGTGTGTGTATGTATGTATGTATGCATAATCACATATGTCATGTAGAAAGAACTACATTGATAATTACACTGGTATACGTTTCACCATTTTTTAAAAATTTTTATATACACTTTTCTGTTGTATTTCATGATTTTGTATTATCTTGAAAAAGTCAGTCAGTCATACATACATACATACATACATACATACATACATACATACATACATACATACATACATACATACATACATACATACATACATACATACATACATACATGTAGAATCCAGAATTTTAGGTTATTTTATCATACCTTATAATTTAATTGTACTAGTACTAGACTTTATTTCACTGAATTCTCTCCCTTACACCATACATTACATTTAAAGGACAGCATTAATTCAACTCCATTAGTATACATATGAAAACACATCATATTCAAAATTCAATAACTTAAAATTTCTGGGTGCTAATGATCAGATCTATATTTCTCCATGCACAACTATCCTTGGTGCAATCTTCCGTGCATAATATGAGCCATAGCATTTTTTAAATCTATATGTGCATTAAACACGTTATTAATTCTGCACCAAATGAGTCAGGTGCTACTTTTATTATTGAGTACTCCTAAGTGAAGTCTGTACAAATACTAAAATTAATTTTTTTCTGATAGGAAAAGCCCTTAAAAGATATTGTAACAAAAATGTTACTTTTCATTAATAACCAATTATGGACCACCAAACCCATATATACTCTATTATTTCTTCACCCACTTCTAGACTGGTTCACAGTTCTTCCACATAATTAATACTGTGTCATATAACCAGATTTATTTTTTTTTCAAAAAAGATGTATTTTACTCATTGATATTAGAGCATGATTGTAAGAAAGAATTAGCAAGGATAATAGTATAATGACATTTTATGTAATACCACTGTAAATTGCATCCACATTACACATGGCCATGTTATAATGTACTTATTAGTAGCTTATTTGTGTTATTAAAATAGTTCTTTTCTGCATTTGTATCTTCATGTTATCTTTTTATGGAATGCATGCTACACAAAAGAAACACAAACATGCTGACATTAACAAGTATAAGATCAAGGGGTATTAAATTACATGATGCCTTGTTTTTTCATCTCTCACTGGCTTTTTTACAAGTTTTAACTGTTTTAAATTTTAAAATTGCATTTCGTTTCATGGTAACTCTCACAGAACTAAGATAATAGTGCATCTCTGTTCATATCAATCCAACCAAACAAATAAGCATACCATATACCATCGCCTTTCTGCCTAAGACAAATACGTATACCCATGAAGCATCAAGAGATGCTGACGTTGCAAAATTATTAAAACTGTCAACGCATGTGACTCATCACCCCCAAATCTTAACAATCAAAGCCAATGATAAGTTCCATAAGATTTATTATACAGAAGCATAAATAACTGAGTGCTACATTTTAGTTGTATGTTTGTTTGTTTGATTAGGGTTTGTAATGTAGCTTTAACAATTTTTCAGTCATATTGCTACAATGTCTGCAGTGAGGCAGTTTATAGTGATATCTAGCGCTGGGGCATTATGTTGCAGACATTATAGCATGCTGTCCCACCCAGTCACATTATCCTGACACCAGGATAATCAGTCCTACCACTAACCTCTTAATGCCGAGTGCCAAGTGAGGCTCGAACCCACGACCTCCACTTCCATGGCGGATGTTCTAACAACTAGACCACCAGAGCGGTTATCTACTGGTAGTATAAAACTATTGGGAAACGTAATTTCATTATGCCTGGTTATGCTCCCCACAACAAGTGGAACAAATGTACATCCATTACATAAGGACAACAAAACAACAAATTTGAAAATGCTATCCAAAGTTCTTATACTGCTGACATGATGTTGGAGATGGAAAGACTGCTGACAAACTACTATGTCCCAAGTTAAGAAGTAAGCTGGAGGTGGAGAAATATTTGGAAAAACTTTGCGATGCCAAGGCAAGTCCATGTTTCTATGTAATATTCAGAAACTCATATAACATGTCGCTGCACAAGCTACTCGGTAAATTTAAGTAATAGAACTGAATTATTTGTTTGTTTGTTTGATTAGGATTTTTAATTTAGCTTTAAAAAAATGTCAGTCATATCGGTACGATGTCTGCAGTGAGGCAGTTAATAGTGATGTCCAGCACTATAGGCATCATGCCGCAGACATGTAAATTGATGTCCCACCCAGTCACATTATCTTGACACCAGGATGACCAGTCCTAACATTTACCTCTTAATGCTGAGTGCCAAGCATCGCAGCTGTTAGTACCATTTTTGTAAGTCTTTGGTGTGACTTGGCTGGGGATCAAACCCATGACTTCCTGCTTCCATGGCTGATGCTCTAACCGCTAGGCCACCACAGCAGTGTCCTCATGTAATTAAATGTAAAATGCATCAATCTACCATAACAGCATTTCTCTGAGAACCTAATTAAGTGCCAATCATGTTTTGATAAGTGACATTTGGAAGTATTTGTTGTATTGTTGTAATGAATTACAGACTAGCATCCTTTGTATTATCAAATAAAGGAGGTGGAATAAAAGAAAAGATAAAAGACATTAAAATCCAACAAACTTAAAATCTATTAGTTGCTGTTGTATGTCAGATGAACTCAATTTATTTGATCAATTGAACACCGTTGTAAATGTTATTGTCTATGTAATTTATACTAACTTAAATTAGCTGACTCTTTCATAACTATGATCAAAGACAGCAAGGCAGCCAAGTCAAATGAATACTTTGCATCATAAAAGCACTTGATACGGACCATTGTGGGCAAGCAAGTTTCAGACAATTCTTGAACTGACACTTAGAGATATCCTCAACGATGATAAGAAGTTTCATTATTAATTCCAACATCAATGTCATACTAATTAAACAATTCAAAATATGAATTTAGACATGGATGATTGTCTCACGAAATAATGTCGTGTTTTTAAAAAAGAAATTTTGTTTTGTGGTGCATTAACAGTTAGTCTAGTTCACTGCTCTGTGGGCTCCAGATTTGGCAGGATATTATTAAACACCATGTCAAGAAAACAAAAAGCAGTGACATAATATACATATTTTGTGTAAATGTGATGGTTGTTGAAACCAGTTGGAATGATCTTTCACATGTTAGACATTTTGAAAAAAACAGCCCGGTTCTCTAACGCCACCCCACACACATGTTTTTCAATGTCAAAGAGAATTTATGAAGGTCCCTTTGTAACCCATGGTAACCCATGCCCTCGCTTACAGTGCAGTCTATGTTTGTGAACACTGTTGTGTGCGACTTATTGAGGGAGAGGTGTATATGACAGATTACTGTCAAGGGTGAGGTGTATATGACAGATTACTGTTGAGGGTGAGGTGTATATGACAGATTACTGTCGAGGGTGAGGTGTATATGACAGATTACTGAATAACTTAAGGTTGGCTATAGATATAATGGTAACAAATGCAAAATCCTGAAGTGGGTTGGGGAAGTTCTTAATGTGAAGGTAATATTTTATTCAGAAACAAACAACAAAGTTAGTTGTGTTTGATGCATTTTGTAAGAGTAACAGTTTCTGTTAAGCTTCAAAAAAGTTATCTCTTTGCAACACGTTGTGAATGGATAACTCTTACTACTGTCTCCAGCTGAGTCTTACATGCAATGGAGTACATGGTTCTGTCTTTGCCAAATTGACAATGTAATATTGCTCTTTATGATAGTGTGCAATACAAGTGCAAAAAGAAAAAATGTGTATTTATTTTAAAAAATGTTACATTAAGGTGTATGGAAAAAAACAAATATCATGATAACATCAGAAGAAGTTAAATGATTGTCAAGAACCATAACTCTATCCAATAAGTTTGCATGACATAATGCATATCAAGCACACTGATATCTCGGAGTCAGTGAAAATACCAAAGCACATCAGAATCAGAATATGTTCAATGGTTTTGAGCTATGTCAATTCAAAGCAATATCCAAATTAAAGGTACACGTATGAAGCAAATTGTTAATTACAATACTTTTGCCAATTATTGTTAATTACAATATCTTTGCCAATTATACGCATTAGCAAAATATATATGTGATTTTGGAGCAGTAACATAACTTGAAATTTGTTTCAGTCCTATCACTATAATGTCTGCATTGTTTCTTTTTATAGTGATGTCTAGCACTAAGGGTACCACATTGCAGACATGCAGCATAATGTCCCACCCAGTCACATTATCCTGACACCAGTTGTAGCAAGCACTAACCTCTTACTGCTGAGCGCTAAGTGAGGCAACTGCTAGTACCATTGACACAAGTCTTTAGTATGACACAGCCAGGCTCAAACCCACAACTTCCTGCATCTAAGGTGGATACTCTATGATGCAAATTGCAAGCAATTTGAAAATTATAGATATCAATTGAATTGTTAAGTATTGCAATCAGAACAAAAATAGAATTGACACAACTATACAATAATACGCACATTTATATTAATAAAATGCACACCAAGGTCAATAAATGCACATCCATACATATAACTGCACATCTGGGTTCATGGAATAATGCATATCTAGGTCCAAAAAATGCAATATATATGCATACAAATGTGCAATTTGGTTTATAAAATGTACATCTAACCATAAAATGCATGCCTATTTTTATAAAATGCATATCTAAACCCATTAAATGCACATCCAGGTCCATAAAGCACACATCTATACCCACAAAATGAACATCTCTACCCTTAAAATGCATGTATATACCCATAAAATGCACATCTATACCATACAATGATGGTTATTCTTATAAAATGCATGTTTATACCTATCAAAGCACATTCATACCCAAAAATACACATCTATACCTATAAATTCACATCTATACCTATAAATACTTATCTATACCTATAAATACTTATCTATACTTATAAAATGCACATCTATACCCATGAAATGCACATCTATACCAGAAATGCATGTCAATACACATTAAATGCCAATCTAGGCCCACACAATGCCCATCTAGGCCCATGAGACAGTATGTTTTTTCTCCACAAATGCATGGTTACATGAATCCATACTTAACAGAATAAATTCCTCCTATAAATAAATAACATGCCATAACCTAGGAAACAATGGAACCATCATTAAGCTGATCCAACTGCTACACGCTTCATTCCTAGATGATGTGTCCGAATTAGGTCTTTATTTCATCACCATTTATACTTGAGCAATTAGATGCTTTTATTTTGATTAGCAAGTAATTAAAAACATTCTTCAAATTGGACATAGCAAACAAGGAATCTCAGAATTGCTGATGTATTCATAAATACTGTTCCGAAATATATGTAATGTCTGGCACTCTTTAAAGCTGAAAATCCTTGCCTCATGAAACTGTTATTGGCAATTCCCCACCAGGTGTGAGATTCTGTGAGAAATGTCTGCAATGTGTAAATAACCAAACTGCATAGTTATGTGCTGCATGCTATCTCCGATACAATGATCTCACACAGAATTAAAACTACTGGGAAAAGGGCAATAACTTCTCCAAAGTTGGACTCGAAAAGATAAAACCCTTAAATTGCAGAACAACATGTACTATTAAATACCAAAATGGCATCCAATTTAACACATGGGTTGTTGAGCAATGCTGGTTACGCAAAGTGCAGACAGACAGACAGATGGACATAGAAAAAGAGATAACTAATTGGCTGTTCCATCTCAACACAGGGAAGGGGCCATCAATAGGCCAGTTTACACGAGTGTTGGACTCGTAAATTTAGAGACAAAGATTTAATACCTGCCCAGGTTTTAAACACAGGTATGCTGTATATCTTTGGGAAAGGCACTTGGCTTCTGATTTCTCAGTAAAATGAATTCAATTAAGTCTTTAAAAGTGCCACAAACTATAAAGAAAAACTCAGTGCTGGAGCCTAAATAATAAACTACATGAATGAAAGTGGTTAGGTTAAGGTTTGCATATTTTAGGTAGATAGGTGAAGGGACGGCTTTAGACTGATTGGACTGATTTGGCACATCATTGTACCTTGCAGTCACAAGGGCTTCACACGAGTAATTTTTCAAAATATATCTAATGAGAGAAAGCTATTTTAAAGTGATCGAAGAATCATTTAAGTTTAACATGATATAAAACTTGTTTAAAAATGTATTTCCAAGTGTGGTGTTCACATGGGGCCCAGCACATAAATGCAGTGGAACCCTCCAAAATGATCCAAATTGGGCTTGGCATCTGCTAAGGCCACTACTGGATGGTGGCATAAGGTATTGAGAAGTTGACGGTTAGAAATCGGTTAGTAATTTATATAATAGATAGGTACTACATAGGCATTTAAATTGATAGACTTGGGTTTGCAAAAAGATTTAGTTCATTGTAGCATTGATAGGTCAAGTTAAATGACCTTACGCGAGATGATAAATCACTCTGCCTACCAAATCACATGACATACCTTGCTAACCTCTGACAAAAATACAGTATTTGGCAAAGAAATGTTTCCACTTAAATGATCTGTTTTGTTGAAAATGATTTGTATTATTCTTAAAATGTACAATTTTAAAGTTGCATAAATTATATTGTAGTAGTTATATTCTTAGTTCAATTTTGTATAGTAATAATCTAAGTTTTATTTCAGTAAATATTTTTTTTTTAAAGCTGCTCAAGAAAATTTGATTCCTAGGATGCTAATGTATTAAGTATTTAATCTTATCCTTATTCATTTGATCTGGTTTATATTCCTGCTGCCATGGAAGTAAAAAAATTAAAAATTAATAACAAAATTGTAAATAATTACCATTTAGAAGCATATTCTTTTACATAATACATGTAATTTGAGTAATCAATAATAAGTTCTACTATATTCATCTGATGGAATTTTGATCAATTATGTATGTTGATGTTATGCTTAATATATGGGATGAAAATTATCTGAAAGGATTGTTTTTGTATTTTAATTATTATTACACTTTTGTATTACACCCTTTCCTCAGCCCAGTGAAACAATAAATAATCACTCAAGCCATCCTTAAAGTCTAAATTTTAAACTTTAAAATAATGCCATCTAAGGTTCAATACTTCCTATACAAGAAAATTAATTTACATCAGACAGAAATTTGGGGTGTATGTATCTCCACCCATGTTCAAAAATTGTGTATTTTTAAATAAATTTTTCAATTTCAATTTCTTTTTTTCAAGCCATCAATGGTTCATGCTTTTCTACATACGTTTATTGAAACAAACATTGTAATTGACATCATTTGTTTCCATATTCCGCAGATCATACAAGAAGCCATAAACTTTTATCGATGTTTCGGGAAAGGAATAACTCTTAATTCCTCCATTTATATGATCTGGATGTGGACAGTCAGATTTATAAGGTTCCACTGCCTTCGTTTTAATCTTATTGATCAAGAAATCAACAGATGATAGCAAAAATTGTAAATACTTATCATAATCAATTCATTATTGCCACAAGCAGTGTGTCACAGGAAAATGGCAGACATAAGCAATGCCTGGAGGTGTCTAATTTATGCTCCTGGTTGGTTAATTGATCATCATGATTGACAAGTGGTGATAGGTTAATTAGATTAGTAGCTCTTGTTAAAACTATTTTTGTCTGACTCATATTTTTCCCCTAATCAGCAAGCAACAGATCAGATCAATGAAATGATCTTTGACATTAATGGGAAGTTACAAATTCTAATCAATCAAGTTGACCCATAGTGTCCTGGTGGTGACTTTATGCAAATCAATCAATACCAATATTTCTTGACTGTCCAGATTTATGAGGCGCTACAAATGATTGCAAACAAACAATCTGTGTTCCTCCTTACTGATATCACAGTACACACACACACACACACATGCACACACACACACACACACACACAAAATTAAAACTAACATGGCTTTTATACTGACATATTAAAAATAGCATGGCTTTTATACTGACACATTAAAAATAGCATGGCTTTTATAATGACACATTAAAAATAGCATGGCTTTTATACTGACACATTAAAAATAGCATGGCTTTTATACTGACACATTAAAAATAGCATGGCTTTTATACTGACACATTAAAAATAGCATAGCTTTTATACTGACACATTAAAAATAGCATGGCTTTTATACTGACACATTAAAAATAGCATGGCTTTTATACTGACACATTAAAACTAGCATGGCTTTTTTAGTGTTATAAAGCAATTGGATATACAAATAATGTCAGTATATGAAACTGTGATCAATCCATGCTGCATTATTATACACATAAAACACTGTTTTAACAGCAGACTATTGCTTCTACACTCTCAAGATCAGTGACGAATTTCCAATGATTAAATATTAGCAATGTAAGAAAAAAATAAGGGACAAAATAAGTGGATATCAAAACCAGATAAATATATATATATATATATATATATATATATATATATATATATATATATATATATATATATATACTGTCTGACCAATTATCATGACGTTGTCCTGAACACTTCTGAATAATTCACACTAGTTATAGAATAATATTATTGTCCAAATAATGAACACTTTCTATCACCACTGAACAGTTCAAACAAATGACCGGGTAACTATTTCTAACCCTTTGCAGTCATGAATGATGTGAAACAAAAATTCATCTTTACCCCCACTATCTTCAGCCTCATGTTCTCCACAATATTGATGGATACTTTTAAGGAAAGTGATGTTGGAGATGGTCTCTGATACTGTCTGGATAGAAAGTTGTTCAACGTGAGGAGGTTTCAAACCTAATCCAAAGTTCACATTGAGAACATTCGCAACCTCCTGTTTGCAGATGACTGTGCCTTCAACTCCATCATGGAGGTATGCTTACAACAGAGTATGGACCTTTCATCCACAGCTGCTCCAACTTTTGACTCACCATCTTCATTAGTAAGACCAAAGTTCTGCATCAACCATGCAGTTCCCGTGAAAGATTACCTGGAACCAGCCATCACTGTCAATGACCAAAAGCTAAAAAAATGTAGCAGCACCCTCTCATAAGCAGTCCACAGAGACGATAACAGGATTGCCAAAGCAGCATAGCATTTGGCAGACTCCGCTCAAATGTCTGGGACAGGAGAGGCATAATGCTTGCCACCATACTCAAAGTCTATGAAGTGGTTTTACTCCCCACCCTCCTCTATGCTTGCTAGACCTAGACTGTGTATAGCTGCCATGTAAAAAAATTAAACCACTTCCATATGAGCTCCCTGAAAAAAACTAATGAAAATCAGATGACATGACAAGGTACCAAACACAGGTGCTCACTCATGCTGGCATGATAAGTATCCATACCAGGCTGTGCAAAACACAACTCCAATGGGCTGGCCATGTTGTGCACGTGCTGGAAGAATGCCTATCTAAGAAGGTCTCCTATGGAGTGTGTGATTAAGATTTTTAATTTAGCTTTAACAATTTTTCAGTCATATCGCTACGATGTCTGCAGTAAGGCAGTTTATAGTGAGGTCTAGCACTGGGGCATGATACCACAGACATGTAGCATGATGTCCCACCCAGTCACATTATCCTGACACTGGGCCAACCAATCCTAATACTAACCTCTTAATAATGAGCACCAAATGAGGCAGCTGTTAATGACATTTTTGTAAGTCTTTGGTTTGATTCAGCCAGGGATAGAACCCAAGACCTCCCGCTTCTGCGGCGGACACTTTAACCCCAAGGCCACTGGAGCGGTCATATCCTATGGAGAGAAACAGCAAGGCAAGAAATCTCATGGTGGTCAGAAAAAGAGGTACAAGATCATCCTCCAGGTCTTGCTAAAGAACTAAGGTACTGCTGATTGATCTGCTTAGCGCAGTCAATTTAAAGCTGGTGCTGTAGCCTTTGAGCAGAAAAGACTGGTGGACACAACTGATCTTACTGTTGTGGGGATTAATGCTAATTTGCAGCACACAATAGGCTATTCATGTTGGCCAGTATTAATGGTGGAGGAAAAACCTGGGAAAACCCCAGGAAAGAACCAATGACCTATGAGAAGCTATTGTCAAGCTTTCTCACTTACCCACATTGGCTGAATCTGAGACTCGAATCCATGCAGAAAGAGATGAGATGACAGTGATCCGTAATGGAGAGAGCATCAGACCACTCGGCTACTCCGGGTTTCCATGGACACTGCTGAGAAATGTGCCCTGTGCAAATCCAGGAACATCAGTTCCGTAACTCAGTTGGCAACCTGTACATTGATGCCCCCACTGCAACAGACTTTCCAGGCCCAGATTATACTAATCAGCCAGCTCTGGACCCACCCCCAATGAATCAATGACACTGAATGGTTTTCATCAACACCAATGGACAAACACCATCATCAAAGTAAAATTTAGCAAACAGAATTTTTTGAGCTCATCCCATTTGTAATTAAAAATAACTATTGATAAAATTTCAGTACTCTTATAAACCTGACTCTGAAACATTTATTAATAAAATTTTGCTTAAGGTACAAAATTTAAAACATGTTGCAAACACATGTTCAGGTAAATATTTCAGCAATGCATAACTTTTTCCACCACCTCAAAATGTCATTGTTTCAAAATCTCCTTATCCTGATAATTGTATCAGGAAAAGAGGTAAATGTGTTGTCCCTATGATAGCTATATTAAGCTGCAAAAATACCAAGGGTCATAAAGTGACAGTCACAAAATGATGCATAGTCACAAAGTGACACAGTCACAAAATGATCTATAGTCACAAAGTGACACAGTCACAAAATGATCCATAGTCACAAAGTAACAGTCACAAAATGATGCATAGAAACAAAGGTGAAACAAAGTCACAAACTGCTACATGATTTAAAAAATGGCACAGTCATACATGACAATTCTGGTCAAAAAATTGTCATAAGGTTTCAAATGACCATGAAACAGTACATGGTGACATATGGTCAGGAAACAGCACATGATGGAACATGATGATAACACAGCACATGGTGACAAAAGGGGCATTGTCACAATATAGCACAGAGTGACAGAAGGGACCTGCTCACAAAACAGCATATGCTGACAAAATGGACATTGTCACATTGTGATACATGGTGACAAATGGGACATCGTCACAAAATAATACATGATGACATTGTTCCATTACTCCCTTATTATTTAACTGTCCATGGCCTACAAAGTAAACTCTCTTGTAGTGATATCCCCAGTATAGTACATGTATTGTAAATGGGCGACAAAGAGTGAATTTCCTTGTACTGAGACTTCCATATGATGAAGGACATAACACAATACTACCCAATTATAAATTATAATACTGGTGTTAGGAACCACAGTCTATGTCCTTGTAGTCCGACTTCCTTATGATGACAGACAACACATTAGTACCTAATTATAAGACTGGTGCTGGGAGCCACAGGGTATTTCCTTGTTAGATGGCTTTATACTGAAGTGCTGTACGAATATAATTTTGCCATAAATTAACTGAATGGGAGTAGTAATATGGGGCACTATAGCGACAATGGAAAATCCAGTCAAAAAGTGCTTGGGGCACTATGGCGACAAGATTTATAGCGACAAGGGAAAATCCAGTCAAAAACAGCTTGGGGCACTATAGCGACAAAACAGCTTGGGGTATTATAGCGACAAGGGAAATTGAACATAGTGGGCCTGTATAGCGACAAGGGAAATTGAACAGGGTGGGCCTGTATAGCGTCAAGGGAAATGGAACATAGTGGGTCTATATAGCGTCAAGGGAAATTGAACATGGCGGGTCTGTATAGGGACAAGGGAAAAAAGGGTGGCAATGAAAGCTACTATCTTTTCGAGACCTATGAGTGGCCCTGAAAAGGGCCGTTATGTGTAATGTTAACGTTGTCTTGTTAACACAGAGGACATCTCACAGATCTTCTTCTCTTCCTTAAACTTCTCCTTACTGTGGGTCCATAGAAGAGAACTCTCTTCAAGCAACCTTGTCTTTCCACATAGACTCTTCTCTTCCAATAGGCTGTCTCCGTCCTATGAATGACACTCCATGATGATCTGACATACATGGGTATGTCAGTCCTAAACAGCATACTTGACACAAGGGTTGACGATTCAACATTAGTCCACATCTTCTGATGAGAACAGGTGAATCGAATGCCGTGTACTGCGGTTATTTATAGGGGAAGAGCGGATTGAAACGGATTGAGTGTATTCACCAATCCAAACGTGCGTTACAATAGTCAGACACAGCCATCCAATCGGAAGAGAGCAGTCTGTGACGTCACCTTTTCTATATAGAGGTACTAGCGCCTGTGCGCAGTCAATCGATTCAAGAGAGTTGTCAATCATGGCGGACAGTAAGAAGACAATGAATTGGAGTGAGACAGGAGTAGAGACAGCAAGTCATGGACCAACAGTGACTACTAAAGTCATGACAAATCTACATCCAGAAGAAGTTGATTTTAACTGGGATATTGTGGATTTTTTAACATCGCAAGAATTTATTCCGGAACCTTCGTTGCCTTCTGTATCTTCTTATGGACACGTCGATGATTTTAAACAAAGACAAAAAGAAGCATTGGAGCGATTTTTACAACAACAGAAAGTAGAAGAACAAGCTTTTCTTATGCAACAGCAGGAAGAAGAAGAAGAAGCAAGAAGAAAACACCAGGAAGAAACAGTAGCAGCAGCAGCAGCAACGGAGAAGAAGAATGAAGACCAAGGACAGAAAGAAAATAGTGAAAATCAAACGGTTACGACGGTACTTTTAGATATTTTAGCTGAGTTAAGGAGTCTGAAACAAATGTATCAGACTTCTTTATCACGACCAAAGAGAAAAAGACCTTCTCGAGCGAAACAACCTGATCTCTCTGTGACTACGTCTACCTTACCACCGTTAGTGATTTCTACCAAATCATTGACAGGAACCACCAGTCCCGAAGTAGGCCTTGGCCGTGGCAAAGGCTTAAGACAGCTCAAGAGGATTTCATCCCGTTTCTGAGTTTGTTTTGTTTTAAACACACAAAACACCAACGGTCCTTTTCAGGACCACTCCAATTATTTCGAAAAGAAATACTATGTCAATTGCCTATTTCAATGAAAACTCAAAAGTCCTTTATTTTTTTAAAAACCCATGATGTACGTGTGAGTGAATGAATGTGTGAGTGTAGGTAATTATACTATCAAATCAAAACCAAGAGACACTTACGTTTTTTCTCTTTAGTTTATTCTAGTACAAACGTCACAATTCAAAATCACAACATAACATAACACAAGACCACTTTAAAAAAGTTCATAGGTTTTCTTCTGTTTCACTCTTTCTGTTTTTTCATTTTCTTTACTGTCACAGCTTTTTTTTCTTCCTCTTCACTTTCGTTTCGTCTTCTTTTCTTGTGAACGTGACGGGGTTCTTCCTTGGGGGAGGGTACCTCTTCTTCCTCCTGTTCAGAATTTCTTTCCTCCTCCTCCTTCTCCTCCTCCTGTTCCTGTTGTTTCTTAGGGCAGTTTGGAGACCAATGTCCTTTCTCTTTACAATAATAACAGGTATCTTGACTTTTGTCTCTATTGTAGCCTTTTTTATTTTTGTCACGATCTGAACATTCTGTAGCCCAATGTCCTTTCTTCTTACAGATATAGCAAGTATCTTGACTTTTATCTCGATAGGAAGGAGAGTAGGCCGTCGGCTGGTCTGACGAAAACTTTCGTATGACCCCACGTAAAGCTCTAATGAGAAGTTCCACTTGTGTAGGTTCTTCCATCGTTCTGGTCAATGTGAGAGTGAAAGGAATACTGAACCGTTAGACACTAACCCTTTATATATATATGCACGGATCGAACATGAATATATAGGGGTTATGGTCTTTAAAAGGTAGTCATTTGACTTTTTGCAGACAAGATGAAAAGGCCACATCATGTTGTGGAGAAAAGAGAAAACAGTAAGAGACAGAAACGTAATGTATCGCCTAGCACAGTAGCTGAAGTCTTGGCTCAAATTCATGCCAGTGATTTTGAAGATGACATGAGTGAGCCCGAATCCACACCCAGACAATCCACGTCCAAGCAAAGTGCACCACCCTTAGTAAACCCTGAAAATTACTATCACATTCGAGAGACAGAAAAGCGTTCCTCTCGAAAATTTAGAACAACGGCTTACACGTATGCCGTAAAGTTTAAAGATTTCAAGGCCAATGTACCTTTGGAGAATACAGAAGGGTTCATTACTGAGGTGTGGGATTCTGTATTAACTGCATTGAAACAGCAATGTCAAGCCAAAGAAGACGATCGCTTGAGACTTTCTATTCATCACGATAATTTAAAGTCTCCCGTTTGGATCGAGTTTACTAGCCCATCAGAATTAACACCTTCCAAAGTCATCGACAAAATTCAACATGTGCAACAATCCAACGACAAGTTTCACATTGACGATGGAAAAGCCACACTGTTTATGACCCACGTGTCTCTTCCCCAGGGGACAGGACGCAAAAAAGTATTATTGGTCGACAACCTTCGCAGCATGAAGCGAAGCCTCGTCCAAATTAACAATCCTCAAGACCAGATGTGTTTAGCCCGTGCTGTCGTCGTGGGACGAACGTATGTCAACAAGAACGACACGACAGAATGGAAAAGAGCCTGGAAAACTATTCAACGATCGGACCGAGCCAAACAACGAAGTGAAGCAGAACTTCTGTTACAGCAAGCGGGGATATCCAAAGACACCCTTAGCGGCATTCCAGAAATGCAAAAATTGCAAGACGTCTTGTCTCCACATTACACTTTGAAAGTACACCCTCAAGAAGTGCGTGGACCTCTTTTGTTTCGAGGCCACGATTTCAAAGACGGAAAATACATTCACGTCTATCATCACGATGGTCATTTTGATACCATTACCAGTATCACTGGATTTCTGAAATTCAGTTACTACTGTGAAAAATGTGACTATGGTTATAACAATCGAGAACAACACAAGCATTGTGGATCGAAATGTGAGGGATGTTTGGCCTCTCAACCTTGTCTGGACCAAGGACAAGAAAGAGTGCATTGCCTATTGTGTCAGCGCACTTTTGTCAGTCTTACCTGTTACCAACAACATTTGAAGATGCAAGGTTCACAGCAGAAAAGTGCTTGTCAACTGCTGAGATTGTGCCCTACTTGTGGACAAGGCATACGTACTAGTAATGCCAAGTTTCACGTTTGTCGAGGGAAGAAACGATGTCACATTTGTCGCCAAATTGTGGACTTGGAGCACGAATGCTTCATTCAAAAATATCAACCCCAACCAAAAGATACCCAGAAGAAAGGGAATTTTATCTTTTTTGATTTCGAATGCATGCAAGAAACTGGTATTCACATTCCCAATTTCTGCGTGGCTCACCGTGCGTGCGAGCAGTGCATCCAAGAACCTATCTTTAGTCATTGCCCTTACTGCAGCAAGATTCCTGGAGGACGTGAAAAAATCTTTCGAGGGTCAAATACGCTAGCCGATTTTGCCCAATGGATCCTAAACCCCATCGACGAAACGTGGAGTCCAGAAGACATCGAACGTTACGGAGAGTGTCATCGCCATGCCACGGTCATGGCTCACAATTTCTCGGGATACGATGGGCAATTTCTGCTCAGATACTATGCGGAACAAAGTACCGAACGACCTCAAGTGACTTTGAACGGAGTCAAAATCATTTCTATGCAAGTAGGACAAGTACAGTTTAAAGATTCGATGTGTTACTTGGCCATGCCATTAAGTCGCATGCCTAAAACGTTTGGAATGACAGAAATGGCTAAAGGTTATTTTCCACACTTTTTTAATACCAAAGCCAATCAACGTACCGTTCTACCCCATTTGCCGGAGGCTGACGACTACGACCCCGACAACATGCGCACCGAACAACGAGAAGCTTTCTATGCTTGGTACCAGACTCACGCCTCGGACCCTTTTGACTTTCAAGAAGAAATGTTAAAGTACTGTCGATCTGACGTGGACATTTTACGACGTTGCTGTGGAAAATTTCGAGAATTGTTCATGGAATACGGAGGGATCGATCCTTTGAAAGAAGCTTGTACCATCGCCAAAGCGTGTTCTTTAGTGTACCGAAAACGCTTTATGCCTGAAAATACTCTAGCGGTCATCAGTCCTCAAACGACAAATTTTGTCAAACGTCAATACTCGGTCAAAGCCTTACGCTGGCTCCATTACTTGTGCGACAAGGAAGACAAATGGATCCAACACGCTCGCAACGGAGGAGGCGAAAAGACCATCGGAACGTATTCGGTAGATGGTTGGGACTTAGAAAACCCTCAGATTGTGTACGAGTTTAACGGATGTTTATTTCACGGATGTCCCCTATGCTACCCTCAACGAGACACCAAAAATCAGTTTTTACAACGAACCATGGAAGACTTGTACCAGACCACGTGTCAGCGACGTTTGAAGCTAGAACAGCAAGGATACCAGGTAGTGGAAATGTGGGAACACGAGTACGATCAGCGTTTGAAAACTGATCCCGAGTTTAAACGCATCGTAGAAAGTTACAAGTGGGTGGACCCCCTGAACCCTCGGGATAGTTTGTACGGAGGACGAACGAATGCTACTTGTTTGCTGTACCAAGCGGACGAGGAGAAGGGAGAAGAAATCAAATACTTGGACGTGTGTTCGTTGTATCCTTACGTGTGCAAATATTGTCACTTTCCCGTAGGGCATCCAGAATTGATGACAGAACACATTGATTTGGACCACATTCGACAGTACGAAGGATTGATCAAGTGTAAAGTCTTACCACCCACAGACTTGTACCATCCCGTATTACCTCACCATTGCCAAGGAAAACTGATGTTTCCTTTGTGTCGCACATGTGCCGAAACGTGCAACCAAGACCAACCTTGTCATCACACTCAGGAAGAACGTGCCTTGACAGGAACGTGGGTGAGCGTGGAATTGTTTAAAGCTCTGGACCTGGGATATCAACTGTTAGAAGTGTACGAAATTTACCACTTTCCCAAAACACAACAATACCGCAAGGGCGACGAGAGACAGAAAGGTATTTTTGCAGACTACGTGGATGCCTTTTTAAAACTAAAACAAGAAGCTAGTGGCTATCCTTCCTGGTGTCACACTCCCGAAGACCAAAAGATATTCAAAGAAAAATATCGGGAGCAGGAAGGTATCACTTTAGACCACATCGAGAAAAACGAAGGAAGGCGGTCGTTTGCCAAAGTGATGCTCAATTGTTTGTGGGGTAAAATGGCACAACGTCCGTCTTTACCCAAGACGGAGTATTTGTCTGAACCGTCTCGCTACTTCCAGATGATTCACGACCCAACCAAAGTCATCAAACACGTGGACGTCATTCGTGAGGACTTGATCTTAGTGAATTACGAAGAAGAACTAGACTTTGTAGAAGCCGACAAATTTGGAAATGTCATCATTGCGGCTTACGTGACAGCCCACGCTCGCTAAAATTGTACGAAGTGTTAGAACTGTTAGGAGATCGCGTGTTGTATTTTGACACAGACAGTTGCATCTACATTCACCGACCGAACCAGTGTAACCCTGTCATCGAAGGAGACCGTTTAGGAGCCTGGACCGATGAACATCCCGACGACAAGATTCTAAGTTTTGCAAGTGGCGGTCCTAAAAATTACGGCTACGAATACCGAGACCCCCAAGGAAAAATGCACACCGAATGTAAAGTGAAAGGATTGACTCTTAATTATCGCACCAGTCAAGTGGTGAACTTTGATGTACTACAAGAAGCCTTGCAGTCGGGACAGGATGAAACGTTTCAAGTGACTACCCACGAACCGCACAAGATTGTCCGTTTACCCACACACCAAATTGTTAGCCGACCTTTGGAAAAAGTCTATCAAATCGTGTACCAAAAGAGAGTACGACTTCCCAATCACTTCACTCTACCGTACGGTCACGTCAAAATTGGGCAGCATATAAAAAGGGACATCGTCCACGATCAATAGTTCATTTATCACTACAACGACCCCAGCGAAAAGAAGATGAATCCATTTAAACAGACATCATTCAAATTTGGGAATTCTCAAGTGGAGTGCGATGCTAAACCTTGCGATTGTAGTGATGCCAGGCTCTGTGACGTTAGCGATTCAGCAGGATATCGTAGGAACTTTGCTATGACTACTACCCCTATATCTACCCTGGAAAGTGATGCTGTGCGTGTCAAACCTGAGGGATGCGAAAGCGGTGCGACACGTTATCGTGGACTCCTAGGAATTTCACCGTACCTGCATCGAACAGAAGTGAGGAGAGTCGAATATTCGTTCCCGACGAGTTTGCCTGAATACTGCCACTTTAAAAGTCGATTTCAAACCTTCAAAGATAAATGGCCAAAATATCTGCCTGGACCAACTCCTGAAGAATTAGCCAGAGCTGGATTTTTCTACTTGGGCGAAGGGGATAAAGTCAAGTGTTTCAGTTGTGGTGTATCCATTTACGAGTGGGAAAAGAAAGATTCCGCTTACCTGGAACATGCTCGATGGTCTCCGAATTGTCAATACCTACCTTTAGTGGGACCTAGTGATTGGAAGTGACACTACTACTCCATGTCGTGTAACACACCTAGACCAGTATATAAACCCTCTCTAAAACATTATATTCAAGGATTACCACACGAATTGCAAGAGAAGATCTACAAGGACGTTTGGCAGGGTCTTGCTAAAGAAAAATCGCAATGGGTGACTGTAGAACTTTTGTGTCGTGAAATTCACAAGAGGAAAGTGACAAAAATTAACCAACGTGTTAGATTTCTCTGGATCAAGGGTATTTTTTTGCTCTGTTACCAATTTACTACGTTCACCTCTGAAGATGCTTT
This sequence comes from Unio delphinus, assembly GCA_029339505.1. NCBI lineage: Eukaryota > Metazoa > Mollusca > Bivalvia > Unionida > Unionidae > Unio > Unio delphinus. The sequence goes on along the minus strand of JAQISU010000229.1, from coordinate 3,890,855 downwards.
GATCCTTCTTAACCGTTACCCTGAATGGCAGTGGGACGAAATTACACGTTATATTAATCACTTTCGCTTTTTGAGCAAATTTAATTCTATGTTTAATTCTGGGTTGAATCTACACTTGTAATCTTTGACCTAAAGAAGTATAAAAGAGAACGACCATGCCACAACCTTTATCATTGGTGATCCAACAGATTCCGTGGAAGGATATCAATGAGAAGATTCACACGGTGAAAGATTACGAACACTTATTACAAGAACTATACCCTATGAATTGGGGTCGACGTGTCGTGTGTGTTTTAGTGACTTGCTTTCTGGGATTTCGTTTACCTGCCGATTCCTTGTGGACACTTTACGAACACTACCTATCAAAAAAATAAGACAGTATGGTGGTTCCTTTAAATGTCCACGAGAGACTTATTCTGTTCAAAGCCTTACGCTTTCATCTGGATACGTCTCGACCTTTCCAAGAAAAAAAGATTCGTCAACTTTTACGTACGGAAGCAGTGTACGAAGATGTGTGTGTAGCTTGTGATTTACACCCTCATTGGACAGATGTACGTGACTGGAAAAGTTGGGATTTTGAGGCTTGGACAAACGAAGTATCCCATTATGCCCAAGCGTTGTGTTCCTAAAATACATCGTCTTGTGAAAAAAGTCACTTTTAATCCTGTGTTAGTAACAGTACCAGAAGAAGAAAAAGAAAAAGAATCTATCACCCAAGACAATCCTTCTGTTCAAGACAGAACTGTCATGGACATTCCCCCACAAAGACCCTTTCGAGAAGACACCTATGTGACTGTACCCCCTGTAGAGGAGACTATAAGAACATTACATACTACCTCTAGGACACCTTCGTTACCCAAACCACGTTGTACAGTGACTTGTTTATATTCCACTTTGATCGTTTGCCTAGGTATTTTATTCCTGTATTTATCCATTTGGCTTTTATGTTTTCGTGTTGTTCAAATTTAAACATGCATTCAAATAAACGTGTCTTGAAAAAAGTATAAAAACCTCTTGTCTTGTCTGTTTTTGTGTCAATACTGTCATACCACTACACGACTATGGCTCACTCTACTCTTTCTACTACTCCTTCCTCCTCCACATTCAAAGTCATTGACGAACACTTAGATCAGGCTAGTTGGAAAGCCTTGTATCTTCGTCATCCTTTTAACATGTTAATTGCTGGACCGAGCGGTTCAGGCAAAACCGAATTTGTCAAACGTTTGATCGAACATAAACATCATTTGATCGATCGTCCACCTCAACGCATCGTGTGGTGTTACAAAGAGTGGCAATCGGCATACAGCCTCTTGCAAGAAAGTCAAGGTGATTCCATTGTGTTTGTAGCAGGCATTCCTAAAGAAGACGAGGGGATCGTGTCTGACCCTAGTCAAACTCATTGGGTTATTTTTGACGACATGTTAGGAGAAGACGAAGAAGAAATTAAACTGTGGTTTACACGTAAAGGGCATCATCGTAATGCCAGTGTCATTTACATTACACAAAATTTATTTCAACAAAGTAAAGCCCATCGTACCATTAGTCTCAATGCTCATTACGTGGTCTTGTTTAAAAGTCCTCGAGATAAATCACAAGTGCAAGTTTTAGCCAAACAGTTAGGAACACCTTGGCTAACTCATGCGTACGATGATGCCACTCAAACGCCACACGCCTATTTACTCGTGGATTTAAAACCCACTACCCCTGATTATTTGCGATTTCGTACCGATTTGTTTCACGACTGGTGTCAAGACGGAGGACTTGTCGTGTACACGTCCTCCTCGTCGACATAACACTATGAAGCACTAAAAAAATCTATAAAAACCTTGGGTTACTTTAACCTGGTCTCATACATCGTCAACATGACGTCCCTTCAGTCTCATCTTCCGATCAAATTGATTCGTGCCTTGTACGGCATCAGTCGCGAAAAAAATCCACAAAGACGTGCTCACGTCTTAGAAGCCAGTCTCAAAGAAGTCTTACGATGGTTTACGGTGACAGCACGTCAAATACTGCAAGGCATCATTCACATTCCACATCAAACCAAACGCTTTTTTGACAGAAACAAAGTAGCCTTGACGCAACTGGCCAATCCTCGCATTGACACTCACACCAAAAAGCAAATCATATTGAAACCTGGAGGCAGTGGTTCTCTAGGAGGTGTCATCATTCGTTCCCTTTTAAAATGGGATCCCAATACTCCCAAAGTTCACCCCAAGAAGAAAACAAAAAAAGCCAAACAAACCCCAAAGAAAAAGAACAAGGGTACCAAGACCAAAGCACAGAAAAAGAAAAGTCCACAGAAAAAAGCGGTCACCCGCAAGAAAGGCACTTCGGCCAGGACACAACCTTACCTTCGTCAACCACGACCTGTAAGAAAAGATCTACAAGGACGTTTGGCAGGGACTACGTTGCCAGTAGCCTCAGGGGCTGCCACTTCTCCGTTGCGGGTGATGCCAGCCAAACCCAATTTGACACCCGTTTTTCCTAATTTGATGAAACATTGGAAATCTGCGTCTCCCAAAACGTCTCCTCCACCGGAGACACCCTCGTCCACCTTAGCGGCAGTAGCAGCTGCTCACAAAGTACCTGCCCCGAAAGTGAAAGTCCAAGAAAGATCTGGCATGTTAAAGAGTTTACTAGATTTGTCCAAACAAGAACTGTCCCGATTGAGTCCATTGCGAACTCCTTCACGACGTGTGTTACCTGCCATGAAGTTGATACGACGCAAAGATAATCAGTGGCGTCGCATTCCAGTATAAAAATATGACTTGAAGACCACGACGTCAATCAGTATTTTTTCTGTACCACTGCTGATCACTCCAGGATGCTTCCTCAAAAACGTGCACACCACCACCGTCACTACCCTCGTCGTTCTGCTGTCCAAAAAGGAAAAGGAACAAGACAATCTCGTCATCGTACCAAAAGCTTTAAAACCAAACATCAACGTCCTTTCCTCCAAAGACGTAGTCTTTTAAAGAAAAAGAAGAGTCACCAAAAAGGAGGATCCTTTGGTAATTTTGTGAAAGACATTGTTACCTTTTTGACGAAGCGGTAGTTCCCCAAAAAGTAGATAAAAGAGAGTGTCTACCAAGTCATTGACACTAGTAATATTGTGAAACGAACAAGCAAAGATGTCACCTCGCAGAAAACATTCTTCTTCACCCCACAAAGGAAAGAAAAGGAAAGGACGTTTAGCCAAACATCCACACGTTCATCGTCCAAAGACCCAAAAGAAAATATCCGTCCGTCAAAAGAAAAAGATGCTGGTGCAACGCGGAGGATTTTTCCTACCCCATGATCTCTTTCCAGAAAAAGTGATACCACTTATAAATCAAGTGATGGCACAACAAAAAAAAAGATAAAAGAGGGTGTGTTTCAAGTCATGGACGTCAGTGGCATTGTGGAACGAACAAGCAAAGATGTCACCTCGCAGAAAATATTTTTCTACACCTCACAAAGGAAAGAAAAAGAAAGGACTACCTCCTCGTTTGGTCAAACACGGAGACGTGTTGTCTGTCCTGTCCAAAGCCTCTCCACCCATGCGAAAACAAATCATTAAAACGGCTTCCAAAGATGTCATCGATACCGTGTGCGAATGTTGTTTGAATGTCTTGAAAGGCACGATACCTTTGTCTTCACACCAGAAAAATTGCTTAGCCAAACATCGACACGTTCTTCGTCAAATGGTCCAAAAGAAAATACCCGTCCGTCAAAAGAAAAAAATGTTGGTGCAACGCGGAGGATTTTTACCTTTTCTTCTTCCTGTGTTGGGAGGATTAGCGAAATCCGGTATCCTATCCAGCATATTACCAGGTTTGTTACAAGGGATGACACAAGGGATGTCCCCAGGGATGCACCAAGGGATGGCCCCGGGGATGCACCAAGGGATGGCCCCAAGGTATGGGTAGCAATATGTATGATCCTTCCAGAAGATAAAAGGGATCCATGAAGCACCACGATCTCAGACGTAACCTTTGGAAGCCCATGGAAGGACGAAAACTGACTTTAGTTCCTTACAAACGATGGATGGAATACCATCGTTGGCAAGAACAACGTACCCCCCATTTACCACCCAATCCTGATTTGAACGAGATGTCCCAATTACAACACGAATTGCAATCCTTGCTGCATCGCCACGATTTGTCCGAAACCGAAAAATCGCAAAAGTACGGTCAACTTCTGCAACGACTACAACTCTTTCATCGAAAAGCTGTGGAACAAACAGCTCTACCCACACTGTCCGATTTGAAGGCACTAATGAATAATCCGTCGCCTTTACCCTCTACAGTAGCCAAAACAGACGTCACCCCACCATTACCCAAGGAAGAAAAAGAACCCCATGATCTCTTTCAAACACCCACTGCTACTCCCATTCCGAGTAAGATTGCCGCTTCCTTATTGACCCCTTCTCCCACGCCCCCACGAGAAGAACTCAAAACTTGGGTTAAAAAGATGATGGCTACTCCTGCTTCAACAGAAGTGAAAAAGAAAGAAAGGAAACCAGAGGTGAGAAAAGAAAAGAAGACCAAAGCTATCTCATTACCTCCACCACCACCACCACCACCAGCACCCTCGACGTCAACTCCTGTGGCACACCGGACACGTAAAACCGTTTCCAAAAAACCCGCATTTCGTCCCACCCAAAGCAATATCCTCGAAGAGTGGGTCACTTATTAACCTAAACCATGGAGAAGGTCTTAGCCAGCATTTATTACGATCCAGCTCACCCTGCAGGTTACGGAGGCATTCAGAAATTGTATCGTGCTGCAAAAAGTCGCTTGAAAAAGCTCCGTTTACCTACAGTACAACGATGGTTACAAGAACAAGCGACGTACACTTTACACAAACCCATTCGACGAAAATTTCACAGAAGTCGCACTCAAGTGGAAGGCATCGATCATCAATGGCAAGCCGATTTAGCCGATGTCTCTCATTTAGCCACCTACAATCGTGGCTACAAATATTTGTTTTGTGTCATCGACGTCTTTTCTAAATTTGCCTGGGTCGTACCGTTGACATCCAAATCGAGCGGAGAGTTAGTACGAGCTTTGCAACTGGTGTTGAAACAAAGTGGTCGTCACCCTCTTCGATGGCAAACCGACAAAGGCACCGAATTTCTAAACCAAGCTTTCCAACGAGAATTAAAGAAACGTGACATTCATTTTTTCACCACCGAAAATCCTGAAACCAAAGCCAGTATCGTGGAACGTTTTCAACGTACCTTGAAAGAACGCATGTGGAAATATTTTACGCATCAACACACTCTCAAGTACATCGACGTCTTACCGCACTTAGTCCAAGCCTACAATCAATCTTACCATAGAAGCATTGGACGTACCCCACAAGAGGTGACACCCGACAACGAAGTGGCTGTTTTTGAGCGTCTGTTTGGTACGTCCCGAACGAGGGCTGTCCCCAAGAAAGGTGGAGAAGTGTTAACCCCGGGAGATTGGGTACGCATTGGTAAAACCAAACGCACTTTCGACAAAGGTTACTTACCCAATTGGACCACCGAATTGTTTCGTGTTACTGAACGAGTGCGTGGCCGTCATCCTGCCGTCTATAAATTGGAAGACATGAACGGAGAAGTATTAAAAGGAACGTTTTACTTGCCTGAGTTACAACGTGTCACCAAAAAAGAAGACGACGTGTACGACATTGAAAGCATTCTCGAACGAAGAACCCGTAAAGTAGGAAAACGTCGTGTCAAAGAAGTCAAAGTACGTTGGAAAGGATATCCTCCTAGTTTTGATTCTTGGATTGACGCTGACCAAGTCATCGACTATAAAAAGAAGTGACCATCATGCCCTTCAATACAGCTTCAGCGACCACAGTGACTACTCCTTCACGCACATCATCTCTGCAAGATTTACAAAAGCAACCCTTGTGGGTGTGGTGTGGAGAACGTGTCCCTAAAACCCAAATCGTCTTTTTCTGTCAAATCTTTGTGGTGTATTGTGTCATCGGTGCAGCCATTGCTAATTTGAGTTTGCAACAAGGAGACAAACAATTGTGGACCATTTTACTCAGCAGTTGCATCGGATATCTTCTTCCCAATCCTTCCCTGAAATACTCTTACAACGGGAACAACAATAACACTATTGGGAGCCTTGCGTCCAACGTTAGTCCTTCTCCTGGCAGTCACCCTTCCAATCACAATCCTCTTTTAGATACTCCTTTAACCTCGGGTGACTCCTCGGACAGAACAACATTGGAATTATGAACAACACTATTAACCAATTTTACTTAACGTTGCCCAGTGACAGTTCCATGGAGGTGTTTCCTAACAACACGTTGTGCTGTTACACGGCTAAATTACCTCAAACCATGCATTTGGATCAAGATGATCATTGGGAAGTAGCTTTAGTGGAAATAATACACCCGACACAAATAAAAAACATCGTCGAAAATCAAAACACTTTTACAGTAGAAGTGTTTGACGAGCAATTGCAAAAGGCCTTAGACGCACGAGGTAAAGGTGGCGAAAAGAAATCAGATGGACCCCCAACTAAAGCCCTGTCCACTCATAAGTTCGTCATTCCTCCAGGTTATTATTTTAGTGGTCAACATTTAGTGACTACGATTGTAACCAGGTTCAATGTTGTGTTTGGTAAAGCCATGGAGTCCCTTGCATCCACAAAAACCCCAAAAAGTGTGACCATTGAGTACTATTCAGTGTCTCGTCGACTCATGATGACATTTTCAGAGGAGAAAATGATGGCCATTACTTTTTGTCCTGAATTGTTTGATATTTTAGGTGGAGACGTCGAGATGCTCAAGAACAAAAAGCAAATACCAGGCATAACCAGTAACTCGGATTTTGCAAAATATTTTCGATTCCCTATTGAATTGAACCAAGGTCTCAACTTGATGTTTGTGTACTCCGATGTGGTGGAGTACAATGTAGTAGGACACACCTCTGCACCGTTACTGCGTGTCATTCCTTTCAAAGTGGATTCTGACACTACCGATAAAGAAGAAGGTGGAAATACCAATCACGTTCACCGTGAATTTGTACATCCTCATTATTTACCCGTCAGTAAGTCGTATTTCGACAGTGTCAACATTTCTATAAAAGGAGAACTAGGACAAAATATTCCATTTACCAAAGGAAAAGTCACAGTGAAACTCCATTTTCAAAAACGATTCTCCAACAACTGAAAAAGTGATGTATCCTGTGTACCGAGGAGTCACTCGACAACGAGGACATGGTTTAGGAGATATGTTTAAATCAGCCTTTCGTTCCGTGGTCCCTGTTTTGAAACCAATGGTGACACGAGGATTGCACGCCTTAAAAGATGCCGCATTGACTCACGGCAAAGATTTTCTCCACAATGTTCTCATTGACAAACAAAACCCTAAAGAAGCTTTTTTGAGAGCAGGCAAAAATGTCTTGCTTCAAACGGGTAAAGAGATTTTGGGTCGACGAGAAAGTCCTATAAATGCCCTGAACGGTACCGAGTCTGACATTTCTGCTTCCCTGACGACACAGCAAGGACAAGGTAGAAAGCGACGACGAAGACACCCTTTCAAAAGTCTCCGTACCTCTAAAGTGAGAAAGACGAAGAAAAAAAGAACCGCTCGAGACTTAGACATTTTTGATTATTAAAAGTGAAGAGAAAAAACATAAAGAAAAAATGATGCACCAAGAATCTTGTGCCTGTTCCAAGTCGGAACTAGATCTCTTTGCCATGCCACCCACGATGATGACCATGCAAGAAGCCCAATGGGTCGAATTTCATCCCGTCTCCTCTTTGACGGATTCAGCTCCCATCGAGTTTGAAATCAAAGGACAACCCGAAGATTACATCGATCTCAACAACAGTTACTTGTATTTGAAAGTGAAAGTGAGTAGAGCGGACAACATCGATCCAGCAGACGATGCCCAAGTAGCTCCCGTCAACAATTTCATGCATTCCTTGTTCAGCGAAGTGGATTTGTACATGAATAACAAACTGGTCAGCAGTAGCACGGATACTTACCCATACCGAGCGTACCTCGAAAATCTCTTGACGTACGGAAAAGAAGCCAAGAACACTCATTTAGATGCTTGCGTGGTATGGAAACCTGACACAGCAGATACATTTAACGACACAGCCTTGTCCGTAGCAGCAGCAGCTGCTGAGGGCAGCAATCCTGCCATTCCTGCCAATCCTCACAATGTGGGTTTTAACGAGCGTCGAAAGAAAATTCTGCGAGGACGTAGTTTAGAACTGTTCGATCGTTTGCATTTGGACATGTGGTTTCAAGAGAAGTATTTGCTGAACGGAGTAGATATTCGCTTGAGACTGAATCGTAGCAGTGCTGCTTTCCATTTGATGGCTGATGCCAACACATACAAAACCATCATCCAAGAAGCCAGGTTATACGTGCGTCGTGTGGAAGTGTTACCTAAAGTGGGAAATGATATCAGTCACACTTTGAGCAGAACGACAGCCAAGTATCCGATACGACGCGTGGAAGTCAAAACTTTCACCATTGCCGCTGGACTCCGATCTAAGATCGAAGATCATCTGTTCCAAGGACAGTTACCCAAACGTTTATTCATCGGTATCGTCAGCAATGCAGCCTTCAACGGTACCTACACTCAAAATCCTTTCGAGTTTAAGCACTACAATGTATCCAAAATCGAAGTCAGTCGCGATGGCAAAACTTTGTGTACCAGACCTTTCGAACCCAACTTTGCCCAGAAGAATTACTTGAGGTCGTACTTGTCGCTGTACGAAGCCACAGGACAGTTAGGAACCAACACCAGTCACGGTATTTCCTACGACGATTATGCAAGAGGTTACGCTTTGTGGGGTTTTGATTTCACTCCAGACCAAGGCAGTGACGAGGGACATTTCCACCCTATAAAATCAGGACAACTGCGTGTGGAACTTCAGTTTGCAGCAACAGCAGATCACCCATCTCTTCCCCATACAGTAAATGTCATTCTGTATGCCGAATTCGATAATACCATAGAAATCAACAGTTTGAGAGAAGTCATTCTAGACTATTAGACACTATGGAAGACCCTTGTCCTTCTTTGAATAGTGGAGAATCCATGGAATGGGAGGTTACAGAGAAAGCAGTTCCCGAAGACCAAAAAGAAGAAGTAGTGATCATGCAATCCAGATGGCCAGAACAGGAACAACAGTTAGTGGCTTGTTTTGCACAACACTTGGAAGATAAAATGAGGGACCTGATTAAAAAAGATTGTTATGGATGTCAAATCGATCATCCCAGTCAAATTCAACACGATAAATGTATGATGATGAGTCAAGAAGAAAAATTGGATGATTATCTGAACGAAGCTTGGAGTCTCATCTCCGAAGAAGCCGTGTTACTTCAGTGGTATAAAGGCTTACGTGATCATTCCTCTCCTCCATTGTTTGCTCGAGAAATCGATCGCATCGAAGCTCTCTTGGCCAAAAGTAAAGAGACGAAGCAAACCATCAGTTACTTGTCAGACCGTTTCAAACAAAAAGTCTGGATTGAATTGATGACTTATCATCACCTGTGAAGAAAGGAGAGAAAAACACAAGGCTACACAACAAAAAATGGATACCTGGGAACTTTATTATCTTTTGAACCGTAGTTCGTACACTGCTTCTTGGAATCCTGTCGTGTGTGCTAAAGATGAACTACCTCATCGCAAACCTCAAGAGAATCATGCTTATGTCATCAACACAGATGACAGTCATCTTCCAGGAACTCACTGGGTAGCTGTCTACTTTCCTCAAGAGGGTTGTGCGGAGTATTTTGATTCGTATGGATTGCCTCCTTTCGAAGATGATATCATTGACTTTATGAGAAGAAACGCTCAGACGACACGATTCAATAATGTGAAATTACAAAGCACAGATTCTATGGTGTGTGGACAATATTGTATCTATTATCTGCATCATCGCAGTCTTGGATATTCTTTAGAACATTTAGTGACTTATTTTGATCGTCATTCGTCTCGAAACGATGACAAAGTAGATCGATGGTTTTGTGACCATTATGGTTATCTGTTGTCTTTAGCTAGGAAACGTAGTGTACATCAATCGCCCAATGATTTCCAACAGTGGAAATCTCAATTTAATTCACAACGTTGTCAACCATGTCAAAGATAATGTATTGGTGTTATGGAAGAAAAAAAATGTTTGTTCTTTGAAATAATGTTTGTTCTTTGAAATAATGTTTGTTATTTGAATAAAAATGTTGTGTTTTGAAAACCAATGCGTCTGTCGTTTGTTTTACATTTGTATTCATATAAATGCTCTTTGACTTTTCTTTCTATCCCCATCATCATCATCATTGATCATTCAGCAAGCGGACTTCAAGGTGACCGGACCTCTCCAGTACTGATATGATAGCCGGCAGTGAGAAAAGGCGCCGTTAGACCTGTAAATCAAATAAAAATGCAGTCACAAGAGCGACCTAGGTGTCTACCCACTACGGTGACGGGCAACCGAGCCGGGGTAGAAATCACCCCACTGAACCAGACTACAGCGGTGCTGCTAGAGGGAAACCCAAGACTGTGCAGAAAACGGATACCATGCCACGTGGATTTCAAGATGGCGACCAGTGTGCGCTACCATTACCAACAACGGTGGGCACATGCTTTGAGCTGGGAGCCAAAAGGAATGAAACGTGACAATGCCACAACCCAATTTCCACTGCACAGCCAAGGGGGAACAGGAAAAACAGCCGGGACGGAAAAGTACGGAACACGGAAAAGTACGGACTGGCTGACCTACCGCACCGCAGATACCCCTTGGAGAAAAAGATGACAGCATAACTAGCAAGGTTTTCAATTGCCTGAATGATAATAGGGACTCATTTGGCTTGGAGTTTCCCTTTTCGACTAACTATATGGCCCTGAAAAGAATAATTTGACCTTTTTGGCATCGCCTGCAACAAATTCATAACCAAAATCCCCTACCATTGACTACACTTTTATGTGTCGCTTAGACACTTTAGTTAAATACAATAGGGACTTACGCATGTACGCTTTAGTACTAGTCCCTATTTTTGATAGGATGTTTAATTAATATTTTTTATAACTTAGATATTTGGTAAATTACACAGGTGGCTTACACATTATTGGTTGTTAAGGTGTCCATTAGTATAACTGGACTGAATTTGACATATTAAGCGTGCTTGGCGCTTCACCACCTTGCTCCATGCTGCAGTAAATTCTCGTGCTTGCACGACCACATTACGCAGCCAAAAGCGATATGAGAAAGCTAATTTTCTCTCGCTTTATTACTCTTGCAGACTGGTAGGTACTAGAATAGAATGATTGGGTGGGTGTGTGTAGGCTCTATTCCTACCCACCCTACGGCCTTTCATTCACCCAGTGGCAGTTCAATAACTGCCCCGTGGTGACGGCCAAATTAAATAAGTGGTCCTTTGACCACATAAACGCCTGCAGGGGATGTGGCACAATTCCTTCCCCTCAGGATAAATTAAATAACCCTCTTTTGAGGGATAAAACAGTGCCAAGAGCCTACGGGACGAAGCACTTAAAAAAAATCATTCTCTCTCTCTCTCTTTCTATCCCTCACATCAAACTATCTAAACGTTTCAAAACCCTAAACCGCAGAGGGGTGTTTTCCATCACGTCCGCGCTTGAACCATATAAAGCAGGGGTAGTCTCCAGTCTGGCCATCCATTGTTTGACTCATCCTCCTACGAAGATGTGCTCAAGACTAGCTAAGCTGAACGAAGCTTATGTCACTCTGCATCGTATCAGACACAATCTGATGCCAAAGCCTGAAGAGATTGAGAATGTAAGAATGCTACAAGTAACGGAAGACCTCATAGAAGAACTCTTCAGAGAGGAAATTCAAAAAGAGAAAGAAGAATGGACTGAGAAGTATCGACTTCAAAAGCAGCAGAGAGAGCAGAGAGAACAGCATCAGCAGCATCAGCAACAGCAGCAGGAACCAGACAGAAGTTTTGTCGACTGTCGTGTGGACACGAAAGAGTTCTCTTTCTCTTTCCGAAGAAGCAGACCCTATCGTGTAGCCAAACGAGGACGCAATCTTAGACGATAAAAGATTGTCATCCTTCCTCGTACACACAAACACAAAAAAAACAGCCCTTTTCAGGGCTACCCAATATTCTAGAAAAGAATTAATTATTCAATTTGCTTATGGTATGTGAGGAAGTTAGAAAAAAATAGAAGTGAGTCTATAATCACTGTCTCATTTTACTTTAGTTTTGAAGTGCGTCTATAAGCACAACGTATTTTTTCAAAATAACTTGTTCAATGTATAATTAATAGGAGTCAAGTATAAAAGTGAGTGAGTGTTTTATTTTAAAATTCCGCTTGTTTTGTTTTTTGGTAATGATAGGGATAATGTAAGTTTCTTGGATCTAGGGGGTGTTTTCCATCACGTCCGCGTGTTTTGGTAATGATAGGGATACTGTAAGATTTTTGGGTAATCGTAGGGGTGTTTTCCATCACGTCCGCGCTTGAACTATATAAAGAAGCACTCGTCAGTCTGGCTACCTATCGTTGACGCATCAACACAAAAGATGAGTAGAGTTCAAAAGCTAAGAGAGCTTCAGATGCACTTGGAGAATGCGAGGCGTCTCCTGGACGAACTGGCAATGGAGGCCTTAGAAGAACAGACTAGGATTGAAAGAGAAGAGGAGGAAAGAAAAAGGAAAGAAGAGGAGGAGAAGAGAAGACCTATCTTGCCTCACCGTATGATGAGACAAACAAGTCAAGTTACTCCTATGGTGAGGACGCCTTCACCACCAGAACCAGTTCGTCCACTACAGACACAAGCCCCACCGCAACAAACACAACCTCAGCCGCAACAACCACAGCCTCAGCCGCAACAACGACAGTTGCGGAATAGGCGAAGATATGAAGACGCTTTCACTATCCCTCAAACAGAAGACTGGGATAGTGAAGCCACTCATTCTCCCTCTTCGCTCCCAGTCACAAGGGTGAATTGGGAGAATGATTGGCGTAGGAGATGTGTGTGTGGGGCTAGACCTGGGAGATGCCAGCATTAACCAGGTGCAATTTGAAGTTTAAAAAAACAGCCCTTCTCAGGGCTACCCAAATAACAAGAAAAGAAATACTATGTCAATTGCCAATGAGTGTGAGAGAGGAGTAGTGTGATTATAAACACTGACTCTATTTAGATGGTATAGGGTGTGATTTTGGATAGTATATAGTATGGTGTGTTTTGGCTGCTTCCCGGTGTGTGTGGTTAGTACAGGGTGTGATTTTGGATAGTATATGATAGGGTTTGTTTTGGCTGCTTCCCCGTGTGTGTGGTTAGTATAGGGTGTGATTTTGGATAGTATATGATAGGGTGTGTTTTGGCTGCTTCCCCGTGTGTGTGGTTAGTATAGGGTGTGATTTTGGATAGTATATGATAGGGTGTGTTTTGGCTGCTTCCCCGTGTGTGTGGTTAGTATAGGGTGTGATTTTGGATAGTATATGATAGGGTGTGTTTTGGCTGCTTCCCCGTGTGTGTGGTTAGTATAGGGTGTGATTTTGGATAGTATATGATAGGGTGTGTTTTGGCTGCTTCCCCGTGTGTGTGTGGTTAGTATAGGGTGTGATTTTGGATAGTATATAATAGGATTTGTAAGAAGTATCTAATATGACAAGTGAATGTAGGGGGTGTTTACTTTCACGTCCGTGCTTAAGATATATATACGCAATCGTCGGTCCTTGGAGCCATTCAATTTTGAACACATCAAGATGAATTTTGAATTGTTTATCCAACTCCGAGACAGCTGGTTTGGGATCCTTGATGCAGAATATCAAGTGGAAAGACTTGAGGAAGAATTTCAGAGTAACCATGGCTTTGTAAGCCAACTGAAATTAGCAAGAGATTTATTAGAAGGTATGATAGAGGAGGAAGACCAGAAATTAAGAAGACGTATTAAAAGAAAATATATAAGAATAGGGGACTTGAAGCAATCACTTGATCATGTCATCAAAGTCAGGTGTTTTCTAGAAGAAACATTACATCTGATAGAGTGGGAATATGTGAAGTGGGGTCTAGACAGGCTAAAGAAAGCAGAAGCAATGATGAGAATGGTGATGGAAGAACAGGTGATCCAGATTAAAGAAAACTGGTCTAAGGAGAGAAAGGAAAAAAAGAACAAAAAGACGAAAGAGGACTTTGATCTACTCAATCTAAGATGGATGAGAGTTCAGGAAAAGTTTAGAGCTATGGGACATCCTGACTGGATTCCCGAAGAAGAAAAGAAGAAAAAAACAGGAATCATTGGTAAAATCAAAAGGTGGTGGAACAATGGCAGAAAATAAAAGAAGAAGAAGTATCCAAAGGCCCTTTTCAGGGCCACTCATAGGTCTCGAAAAGATAGTAGCTTTCATTGCCACCCTTTTTTCCCTTGTCCCTATACAGACCCGCCATGTTCAATTTCCCTTGACGCTATATAGACCCACTATGTTCCATTTCCCTTGACGCTATACAGGCCCACCCTGTTCAATTTCCCTTGTCGCTATACAGGCCCACTATGTTCAATTTCCCTTGTCGCTATAATACCCCAAGCTGTTTTGTCGCTATAGTGCCCCAAGCTGTTTTTGACTGGATTTTCCCTTGTCGCTATAAATCTTGTCGCCATAGTGCCCCAAGCACTTTTTGACTGGATTTTCCATTGTCGCTATAGTGCCCCATATTACTACTAATGGGAACTCTGTCATGTAGATCATTATAAGGCAGAATCACTACAAGACAATATAGTATGTGGCCTAGGAGGGAATACTTTATCAATGTCTTCATAATTTTTAAATACATGATTCTTGTAGTGCAAGAGAAATGAATCAGACACATCTAGTTATTGTTATCTGAGCCATGCTTGCAAAAAATATTCCAGGTAGCTGTGAAAGAAAATAATGAGCACACTGTTTATAAATAGAAGGGGGAGATAATAACAATTGTGATTTGTTTATCCACCATCCAACACCTGCTTACAGCTATTAAGATGCAGTTTCCTGCCCTCTAACATCACAATCTTTCTTTAACCAAATTACCAGATTTAATTACCACAATATATTTTACCTTTGGTGTAAACATGCTAGCCTATGGCAAGATTGGAGTATGTGTTGCCAATAAATCTCCATCATGCAGTGAGAAAACTAAAGATTCCTTTCTAAACGAAACTGACTTGTATTCTTTCCTTTGACACTTATACTACTGACTGGTGAAATCTGGATTTTTGTTAATAGAATTATCATCACATGTACATTGATTATATGATATTAATATCCTAAAGAATAAAGCTTTATGAAAATCTCTGGATTAGTGTGGCTTTTATGAAAATCTATGGATTAGTGTGGCTTTAGGAAAATCTATGGATTAGTGTGGCTTTAGGAAAATGTATGGATTAGTGTGGCTTTAGGGAAATCTCTGGATCAGTGTGGCTTTGTAAAACTTGCCTGATTAGTGTCACTATGATATTACCTTAATATATCAATATATTACCTTAATAATATATCAATATGATATTACCTTAATAATATATCAATATGATATTACCTTAATAATATATCAATATGATATTACCTTAATAATATATCAATATGATATTACCTTAATAGTATATCAATATGATATTACCTTAATAGTATATCAATATGATATTACCTTAATAATATATCAATATGATATTACCTTAATAATATATCAATATATTACCTTAATAATATATCAATATATTACCTTAATAATATATCAATATGATATTACCTTAATAATATATCAATATGATATTACCTTAATAGTATATCAATATGATATTACCTTAATAATATATCAATATGATATTACCTTAATAGTATATCAATATGATATTACCTTAATAATATATCAATATGATATTACCTTAATAATATATCAATATGATATTACCTTAATAATATATCAATATGATATAATATATCAATATATTACAATAATAATATATCAATATATTACCTTAATAATATATCAATATGATATTATGAACCATCATTTTTTATATAGGGTTTGTCTATCAATAGTGTATATTTAATGAAATACATGCAATTTAAAGACTGTGCAGTTTTCTTCTTTTCTCCCCTGAAACAATTCAGCACTGAGGGACCTTTTACTGCAAAACAATGCAGCACTTTAAGGGTTAATAATATATAAATATGATATTACCTTAATAATATATCAATATGATATTACCATAATAATATATCAATATGATATTACCTTAATAATATATCAATATAATATACTGGTAATATATCAATATATTACAATAATAATATATCAATATATTACCTTAATAATATATCAATATGATATTATGAACCATCACTTTTTATATAGGGTTTGTCTATCAATAGTGTATATTTAATGAAATACATGCAATTTAAAGACTGTGCAGTTTTCTTCTTTTCTCCCCTGAAACAATTCAGCACTGAGGGACCTTTTACTGCAAAACAATGCAGCACTTTAAGGGTTAATAATATATCAATATGATATTACCTTAATAATATATCAATATGATATTACCTTAATAATATATCAATATGATATTACCTTAATAATATATCAATATGATATTATCTTAATAATATATAAATATGAAATATCAATATATTACAATAATAATATATCAAAATATTACCTTAATAATATATCAGTATGATATTACCTTAATAATATATCAATATATTTAATGTAATACATATTCAATGAGAATCCCATGCAAGTCCAAACTGAACAGCTAGTTAATCATTTTTTAGGGAGTCTAGAATTTTCAACAAATTACACCATCAAATAACTCTTTAAAGAATTATTCACAATAAGTTGCTGAATTTTCCATAAAATTGCTGATTAATTATCAAAAGATACACAAAGTTAATTGTGTGAAAATGGTGTTCATTTCATTTTTTATGCAGATTTGAGAAAATGTGATTTTTCATTTTTGACAAGAATATCACCGTTTATGCCTAATATTTATATACCGATCAATTAAATCCCAGGTAACTTAGCTCCTTGTTCTTTTTTAAACTTGTCTCTTACTGATTTTAACATTAAGTATCCAAACGAACAGGATATTCTTTTAAAGCAAGATGAATATGCTAAAGTTCATTGCTTGTTTGTTTTGGCAGGAAGTAATATTTTACAACTTTGCTCTATCATGCCACCTGTCGATTTAATGGGAAGACATAAAGCCTGTATAGATTCATCAACCATACTCATAATCGGGCAAATTTATAGTTTGTTTGTTTGATTAGGATTTATAACGTAGCTTTAAAAAAATTTAGTCATATCACTACGATGTCTGCAGTGAGGCAGTTTATAGTGTCTAGCATTGAGGCATCATGACACAGACATGTAGCATGATGTCCCACCCAGTCACATTATCCTGACACCAGGATGACCAGACCTAACACTAAGCTCTTAATGCTGAGTGCCAAGCGAGGCAGCTGTTAGTACCATTTTTGTAAGTCTCTGTATGACTCTGCCGGGAATCGAACCCACGACCTCCTGCTTCTACTGCAGATGCTCTAACCACTAGACCACCAGAGCAGTAAGGCCAATTATTAGAACAACTGGTATAATCAGTATCGACAGAAATAATCAGTGCCAATGAAAACAAATTTCCAAAATATATATTCAATCACAATATTGATCTTGACATGGCTTGAATTTTAAATCAGAATTAAAAAGTGGAAATTAAGAAAATAACATTTGATTTGGGGGTTAATTGAAAGACCATATACTCTTAAAGGTAAATACTTTTTAACACACTTGCTGTAAACACTGATTTTCTGCATACAACACATTTTCAATACTATTCATGCACTCATCCCAACCCCAGCTGTCAATCAGCCAATGAGGCCTTGTGTGACTGCTGAACTTCCAAGAGACACATTAGCAGATAGTTAGGCAGATTATGTAGCTAGCAAAAACTACAACTACTACAAAACTACGACTCACTATAATTAATCTGTTCTTTAATCAATGAATAGCAGTCACACGCTGAAGCTGCTGAACTCCTGACATACAAATATTATGCAGCAGTGATACTGGCATGCCATCGCCAGTGATGTTATCCCAGCTGCTGAGCTGCTTCAGCGCACAAGTTGCAGCTTTGTGCATGCATCCATCCAGACACATGAACAACTTAGTATTAACTTACTTGATTTAAAACTTGTTTCAACAGTGCAAATTGATTAATTAATATTGACTATTGATTGTATACTATAAAATATACTACCAAGCCTATGCATTATGTTGAACTCAAAACACTCAACCTTTGTCTGGAATTATTTCAAAGTAAATGCAGTCAACGAGTCCAAAGCAAATTTCATATTTTGCAAAGCATGCATTTCCAGAGGTTGAAAGGATTCTAGAAACTATATGTCATCAAATCTTATCCAGCACTTGTGCTGCATGCACATGATCAAACATGACCTGTAGAAAAGGATGCTGCACAGTTAATCTCAGCAGCTGCAGCAACTCCTTGTACTCTTGACTATTGATGCAAAGTTGGACTCAGGAAGCATCCATTTGCATTTGATGACCCGAGAGCTATTAGTTGGCACAAAGCGAGTTGATGGCAGTAGATGTGCAACTATCTTCCGTTGTTAAATACATTTTAGAATTGTATCTGGCCAGCCCTCTATTGCCACATATGGACCGCATACAGGTTTCAGTTCTTCTACTTGGCCAAATTAGCTAGATGGTATTTTTCTGCACCAGCTTCATGCATTCCAAGTGAGCAGCTCTTTAAGGTGTCAGATATTTTCAGATCATCATGGCTCATTACTTGGCAAAAAAGGGAGAAATATTACTATTGATTAAATACAGCTTATCTCAATCAGGCTTTCAGTTGGCATACAGTGATGTCTAATTTTAGTTTTCAAACAGGCATATTATTAATTTAAATTATTACTGGGCTATTAATATTTTTTAGTCATTTACTGAAATCTAGTGATGGCGACCTGCATCACTGAATGTAAGTAAACCCCTGATGTCACATGGTCATAAAATAACAAGTGTGGTTCTGGTAACCAACACAATATGTTTTAATGGATCCATCCCTACAGCTTTGTAACCATGCATGTAAACACAACTTAGCCAATTGTTGGCCTCTGATCTTTAACTATACTGTTACATGAGCTAACACAAGCTGGATAAAAGCACAAGAATACCTTCTGACACAATATTTTTACCTTTTTTCACAGTATTAGTAGAAACACTTTTTGGGGAAGGGGAGCAAGAGCTGCCATGGCAACCACTCCTACACACTGATCCCTTAAATTAGTACTGACACAAAGTCTTCAATTAATGTACGGTATTGTGATATACACACCAGTGATTTCATTCCTTATTCAACACAATATTTCTACTAATTTGTATACACCTTAACACACCCAATCTGTTCCAGAACTACCCACCATAAGCAAGAAATGGTACTGGTGGTAATGAAGCTAGTGATCCTGTTGATAAAGGACATTACTCTCAGATTGCTACAGTAGCCAAATCCTTGGAAAATGACCATGTCAAGAATAGTCAAAAATATGTTGTAAACAGTGTTTCCTTAGGGGAGCAAGACAGGGAGTTACAAATCCCCTTGGTATCAGAACAGTAAGTCTAAATAAAAAATAAAGCACTTTAATGTCAGAACTGTTAGTCGACTAAAAAAACTAATTGGTGTTCTCTGATGCACAAATGAGGGTAAACAAAAGCAATGCAAATGTAGTTGCAAGTCATGTGACCTCAACCTTCAGTAACTGTATAAATGTTTAAATTGCACCTTTGAAATAGAACTACAAATATACAGCCCCTTTGAAAAAGAACTACAAATATACAGCCCCTTTCTAATGTTATGCATTTTTAATTGGGATAATTGACTTGCTTTTCTTATAAGTATGTCATGTACATCTGTACTTATTATTTAGCATTGTCCAAAATCAACTTAATGGTATGCCTGACCAATGATATTGATTCTGTAAACATCATAATTATAAAGCTAATATTTCTCTTTGAGACAAAATATTCAGATCATATTTGATAGTACAGTAAATGTATTTCCTTGAATCTGAGTTAAAGATAACATTTTGTATCTTACCTTAGAAACTTTCAGAATGGAAATAGCCTATTAAGTTGACAGTATTTTCAGAAAATGGTAATTGCAAGCCAGGTCAAGTAGAGGGGTATATATTATCTTATTTACGTTGGGAATGGGAATCTTCATTCTTGATTTTCCTTTATAACAAAACTCAAAAACATACTACTACTTTATGGCAGAACTCTAAATATGCTGCCTCTTTATAATAGAATTCATACTGCTCCTTTATAATAGAACTCAAAACATACTGCTCCTTTATAACAGAACTCAAAACATACTGCTCCAAACTCAAAGCATACTGCTCCTTTATAACAGAACTCAAAATATACTGCTCCAAACTCAAAACATGCAGCTTCTTTATAACAGTACTCAAAAACATACCACTCCTTTATAACAGAACTCAAAAACATACTGCTCCTTTATAACAGAACTCAAAATATACTGCTCCAAACTTAAAACATGCTGCTCCTTTATAAAATAACTCAAAACAAGGAATTAACCTGATTGCCACAATCAAAATCTTGCATGCTTTCTACAAAAATCATTAGTTTGTTTTTATTTCTAACTTTAGTAAAAAAAAGTGTTCGCATTTTTCTGCAATAAGTCACTGACGGATGAAAAATCACCAGAAAAACTGTCCAGCAATACCTTACTGGAATTGCCTGTGTGCCTCATGTGAATGTCAAAGGACTGTATATATTCCCATAGCAATCAAAGTAATTATGATCAACATGATTCTTTTCATTTACAAGGGGACATATATAGTTTATAAGTCATTAATGTCTTAGAAACTGCCATCTCATTCAGGCATGAAATACAAGTCTCAATGACCTATTATTCAATGGGATGCTGTCTTCATCAAGATGCATGCCTTACACCTAAAGTATCAAGATTATGATGCCAAAAGGCCAGAAATAAGAATTTAACAATAGCTTCACTCGATATAAAATACAAAGAGAGATCATCAAACAATATAAATATATATTTAGGTTTCTTTAAAATTTGTGAAACAACATAGAAACAAATCAATATGTATTTATCTGTTATAGACTTAACTGCCATGATGAAATGTACATGACTGATATAATATATTAATGATAACAGTGATGACTGGCATAACAAACATTCTGCTTACAAGCTTGCTAATGCTACTTTATCACTTTACAACATGCATTTTACAATGTTAATGTGACAGTACTATTTTAACCAGATCTGTTTAAATCAGCAAATTAATTAATAATCATCAAATTAAATAAGACTTATCCAGAAAGTGATTAAGCAATTATCAGAAAAGTGATGAAGCAATTATCAGCAAAGTGATCAAGTAATTATCAGCAATGCGAGTAAGTAATTATCAGCAAAGTAATTATCATCAAAGTAAATAAGAATTATCAGCATTGTAAGTATGAATTATCAACAAAGCATATAAGTAATAATTAGCAAAGCAATTAAGTATTTATCAGCAAAGTGAGTAAGTAATTATCATCAAAGTAAATAAGAATTATCAGCAAAGTGATCAAGTAATTATCAGCATTGTAAGTACAATTATCAACAAAGCATATAAGTAATAATTAGCAAAGCAATAAGGTAATATTCAGCAAAGTAATTAAAATTTATTCCTTTCATTCAGAGAACCCTAAACATATTGGAAAGGTTCAATATGAATATCAATGAACCTGATGACCCTGCATGTTTTCCTATAATAACAGAATATATCACATCAGCAAACGATCCACAGATATGAAAGATCAATACAAATTTTGTACATTATGAATATTTCACAAACACACAAAAAATATTGGTCATATTTCTCTATCAATATTTGAATGTATACTCCAAAATCCAAAAGAGCACAGCTAACTCGTAATGTAAGTACAAGCGAAACGTACACAATAATGAGGGCACTTGAATCCACAAAGTTAAGGTCCTTATTTCTGATACAATTTGCAGGAATAATCTAATTGGGGTGAGAATTTCTCTGAAAAGTTTTCCAAATTTAACTTTTAAGAGGAATAATGAAATTTGATATATTATCTGTTAAATAAAAGAGGACAAATTGTCCAAGGAATTGGAAAATCTCTTATTTGATGAAAAATATATGGTTTTATTGTTTAGCTTCCAATATGTAATCACATTCCACAAGAAGTAAAAAAAAAAGAATATACACACATTTTATTATCAGCTTAACTTTATTTGTTTCAAATATAAGTGGGCTCATGGTAAGTAACATTATTTTAAACTGCTATTCACAAAACTTACCTTATTATTTCTAATTTAAAATTAAAATTAAGACAAGGGACAAAACAGAAGTACTTTGCATGTGATTTTGTCTTTAGAACGATACAAATTTGACATTCATAACTCGAGATGAAATTATTGATTAATTTAGTAATATTATTTGCTTATCTTTACGTATTTTTATATAAATACATTACATGTGAAATTCTCACAAACACTTGTGAGAATAAGTAAACAAATAGTGAAAGTGAAAGTGACGGTATCAAAGTTATTTTCAATTTTATTTGACTTGATTGATAAGGACCACAAACTAAATATGACATTTCTTTGGAAGAGAATTCAATAAAGTAATCAAAGTATGAAATACCCAAAGAAACAGGACTACAACATCGGGATAAAAACAAACCAGTCATACAAAACTGTACAGTCAACAGCCAGAAATATTACACAGAAGATACCATACAGCAATCAATTCACTATTGCTTTCACAGCCCTGAACTGTAAACCTAAATGTTGGTCCAAATATCTGATATTCACAGTAAATGTTTAGGAATATAGCTCCCATGGTACAGAACATTGGGCTATAGGTTTATCTTAATGGCAGAATGTCAGTTAATACACAATTGGCTGCAGCCATTATAACTGCAATGGAAAGGTCTATAAAAACTAGAACACTAGACACCTGCTAGCCATAAGAAAGGAAACATCAAATGTATTAATGATAACAATAATGGGAGGTGTCAGTTGTTAATTATTTAACAGGGAAATCACAATGGAGACCAAATAACCTAAACCTGTATACTACTTGTATCAAATACAACCATCATCTAATGTATTCTGTGAGCAAATGACAAGGAATGTGGGCAGATAGGAAAAGACAAAGACATCTAGTGTTCACGACTTGATCAATTTAGGAAAGAAGTTACACAAGGTGCCTGATCTGAGTATTTAATTCAGCAACACTTGCCATTTTAATGTTCTCAATGATCAATTAATATAAGAAACATTTGTATGTTCTATCACAACTTAGTGGAAAAAATCCTCTCCCTTATAACTGCATCACTTACCTCATTAGTCTTGCCTTCTGTGGAACCTAAAATTAGAAAAATGCTAAATCAGAAACAACTCCTTTACATTCCAAAACATAATCTACTCTACTTCTTGATAATGGTATCATTTATTAGGGACTCTGAATGTACTCACTGCATCAGTTTTATTATTCTGTAATTCTACCATGCAATAGATATTTGGGTTGGGTGTTGAATTAAAAGAATCATATTACAACTGATAGCTTTATGGAATGAAATAATAGTATTGAATTATTACTGTGTGAGTGTACATGTGTGTGTGATTTGGACTTTTAATATAGTTTGAAAAATTTTCAGTCATATCACTACGATGTCTGCAGTGTGGCAGTTCACAGTGATGTTTAGCAATTAGGCATCATGCAGTAGACACATAGGATGATGTCCTACCCATTCACATTATCCCTACTTTGTGTCTTTGTGCTTACTTTGTGTCTTTATGCCTACTTTGTGTCTTTATGCCTATTTTGTGTATTTATGCCTACTTTGTGTCTTTATGCTTACTTTGTGTCTTTATGCTTACTTTATCTTTATGCTTACTTTATCTTTATGCTTACTTTGCCTACTTTGTGTCTTTATGCTTACTTTATCTTTAGGCTTACTTTGTGTCTTTATGCTTACTTTGTGTCTTTATGCTTACTTTGTGTCTTTATGCCTACTTTGTGTATTTATGCTTACTTTGTCTTTATGCCTACTTTGTGTATTTATGCTTACTTTGTCTTTATGCCTACTTTGTGTATTTATACTTACTTTGCTTACTTTGTGTCTTATGCCTACTTTGAGACAAAGCTTACTTTATCTTTAGGCCTACTTTGTGACTTTATGCTTACTTTGTGTCTTTATGCTTACTTTGTGTATTTATGCCTACTTTGTGTCTTTATGCTTACTTTATGACTTTATGCTTACTTTGTGTATTTATGCCTACTTTGTGTCTTTATGCTTACTTTGTGTATTTATGCTTACTTTGTGTATTTATGCCTACTTTGTGTATATATGCCTACTTTGTGTATTTATGCTTACTTTGTCTTTATGCCTACTTTGTGTCTTTATGCCTACTTTGTGTATTTATGCTAACTTTGTGACTTATGCTTAATTTTGTCTTTATGCCTACTTTGTGTCTTTATGCCTACTTTGTTATTATTATTATTATTATTATTATTATTATTATTATTATTATTATTATTATACATCCAAGGTTGTCATTTCTTATGAACACCTAAAACAACACTATGCAAATGGCTTTTGTTTATTTTCACAAGATATTTTGTATTATTTCAGTGAACAATTTGACTAGAGCTTAAGTTCTGCAATAAAATTAGCAAACAGTATCTTAGTACCGATAATTTTATCAATGTCTGATGCAGATTCCACAAACATGGATTTCAATAACATCATATTTTCATGCACTGGTTAACCCCATTATGTTTATGCATGATGTGTGATGTCACCACAACAGAATTTAAAATCAGCTTTAAAGGTAAAGCATGCACAATCATGGTCATCTGAACTTGATTGCAACCACTGAAATTCCCATTTCTATCCCTCTTACTGGATGACTGATCATCAGCAACCACAGAAATTCCCATTTCCATCCCATTTACTGGATGACTGATCATCAGCAACCACAGAAATTCCCATTTCCATCCCATTTACTGGATGACTGATCATCAGCAAGGACTGAAATTCTATTTTCCATCCCTCTTACTCGATAATTGATCATCAGCAACCAATGAAATTCCCATTTCCATCTCTCTTACTGGATGACTGATCATCATCAGCCACCGAAATTCTCATTTCCATCCCTCTTACTAGATAATTGATCATCAGCAACCACTGAAATTCCCATTTCCATCCCTCTTACTGGATGACTGATCATCATCAGCCACCGAAATTCTCATTTCCATCCCTCTTACTAGATAATTGATCATCAGCAACCACTGAAATTCCCATTTCCATCCCTCTTACTGGATGACTGATCATCAGGTATCAGTAGGTGTTATAAGTCACTTCAGCCAACCAATGAAAGAGCAGTATTCTATTCAGCTTGTTGCACTTGCATATTAAACATGTGCAATCATGACCATGTTGACCAGAAGCATGGTAAACTGGATTGACATTCTTAACAGTATGTTAATATGTCAAATTATATGCCGGCATATTCCAATGCTTGAACTAAATATTGGTACCAAATTCATTATTACATCACACTAATTGTACATTAAAAGTTTGTTTGTTTGATTAGGATTTTTAACGTAGCTTTAACAATTTTTCAGTCATATTGCTACGATGTCTGCAGTGAGACAGTTTATAGTGATGTCTAGCACTGAGACATCATGCCGCAGACATGTAGCATGATGTCTCATCTAGTCACATTATCCTGACACCAGGCCGACCAGTCC
The DNA here is from genome assembly GCA_029339505.1 of Unio delphinus. Classification (NCBI taxonomy): domain Eukaryota; kingdom Metazoa; phylum Mollusca; class Bivalvia; order Unionida; family Unionidae; genus Unio; species Unio delphinus. Next base: position 3,865,045 of record JAQISU010000229.1, on the reverse strand, counting down.
TAACACTAACCTCTTTATGCTGAGTGTCAAGCGAGGCAGCTGTTAGTACCATTTTTGTAAGTCTTTGGTATGACTCGGCCGAGGATCGAACCAACGACCTCCCGCTTCCGGGGCGGACGCTCTAACCACTAGGCCACCAGAGCAGTGTACATTAAAAGACCAGCAGTGATTCGTCATGTGAGATGGCATCAAAATGTCCTCAGTTGTTATTATTTTATACGTATAGCACATATGAATGGGAAAATTGTAAGTAAATATTTGAACCTCTGCAGCTTTGACATCTTGACAAAAAAATAGGCACTGAAGTCCAAGAGATCCAGTCATTGTTCTACAGTAATCTTACCATTAACATCTTTATTACTGTCCAAACTATTTAACTTTAAGCGCTGAAGCACCTTTTTGGATTGTTTTACGTTGACTGAGTGTTTAGCAACCCAACCATAATCTACTTACATCTTTAATCCTTTTTGGATTACTTTTGCTCACACAGAGTATAATCAACCTTGACAAACTTCAAACAATGAAGTCAGGCGTTACTGCGGACAGGATGAAAGGATGGAATTGGCTACAACATTTGTTTTGGACCTGCTTAAGGCAGTTCACCAATGTCATTAAATTTAGATCTCCAATGATATACATGAAGATCTGGCAGTGAACACTTAGGGATCATGTCATGGTAACCTGTTACTACTATAATCACTAATTTTATCAACCAATCAGATGAAGTGTTGTACCTTTACATTTGGAGAAAACACAGTGGATGAAGAACGTGACTGAGTACTAAACAATTTGATTCACTTTCAAATTTTTTAAAGCTACATTTCCATTGGCTAATTCAAAGGTCACCAGAACATGACCCTTAAGCTGTCATCATCAGATCTCATATCGATCTGATCTTAATCACATTGGCACATTTTCAACCGTAAATTTTCCTACAGCAGAAATTCCATTGAGTGATGGGAGGAAAAGAAACACACTCAAACGCAGGACAAAAACTCCTGTGCAGGATATTTTCATGTATGCTACTATATACTTTCACAAATTTAACAACAGTATACAATCAGAAATAATATCTCTAAATGTCTTGTTTAGGGTTCCTGTGACCATGACATTGTAATTCTGAATCCTTTTGTGTGTATGTGTGAGATTTGGATTTTTAACATAGCATTAACAGCTATGATATCTGCAGTGTGCTAGTTAATTGTGATGTCTAGCACTGGGACATCATGCCACAGACATATGGCATCATGTCCCACCTAGTCACATTATCCTGATACCAGTCTGACCTGTCCTAACATTAACCTCTTAATGCTGAGTGACAAGAAAGGCAGCTCTTGGTATCATTTTTATAAGTCTTTGGTACGACTTGGCTGAGAATCAAACCCACAACCTTCCACATCCAAGGCAGATGCTCTAAACACTAAGCTGCCAGAGTAGGTGAAACCGTCTGTGTTGTTTTTATATTTAATTATATTGTTTGTTGGCTTTTTCAATGATTAGATATTATGTAATGGTATATCTGTATTTCGAACTTGACACTTGTCCAAATCAAGTTAATGGTGTACCTGACCAGTGATATTTATATTGTAAACAGCATAATACATAATATTTCTTTATAAATATATAATAAATATTCAGACCATTATTACTGGAGGTAAACATCTTGATTTGAATCTATGTGAATGGCATCAGTTTCCCACTTGGAAATTTCATAATTTGCTAACAAATGTACATGCTTTAAAGAGTAGAGAGATGTACATCCTGGTTCTAGTCCTGTATCAAAGCTTTTATATCAATGTTGTTTACTTGAAAAATTAATCATTATTGCAACAACATAATAAGCAGAGTTATTCTTATTGTTAAATTCCATTTTTAATTTTGATATTAGATATATTCAAATTATTATTCAAATTACAGAGTGATCAATAATATTATTGGACTAAAACATCAATTTAGACCTATAGTGAATGCAGATAAGAACTTTTTGGATTATTGTTATCCATCACAAGATTTAACACATTACCACATTCCAGGCCATTAGCACATTGACATGATCACAACTACAGGCACATCAGCACATACAATATTGGACCTAATTTGGAACACCACTGGAATTCATCTGAAATTTCACAGAGTTGGACTTGTGAACTTTTAGGACTATTTGAGATATGCAAAGTATTTTAAAAGTTTTCATCTAATAAATTATTTGCTGAATTTTATGCAGTTTATTGGTTTTCATTTTTCTGTTTTTAAGTCTAATACCATAGGACTGTAACAATAATGTTTATTTTATCCTCAAGGTCAGCCTTGATCCCTAAAGTTTGGTCAATGTAAATACATCAAACCTCAAGATGTCATGTAAAACAACTTCAAACTATCAGATTAGCGTGAAATTGACCTTTGAACTTCAAAACAATGCTTCTTGGATTGAGGCAGGGCAAGTGACATCTACACCTTTAGATAATGGTATATTTCTAAAACTCAAGTTAACTAATTTGTACAACATACTGGTGACATAATGACCTTTGACTTTCAGACCCCATTCAAGATAATCTGGAAAGTCTGTTGAAGGTATTTAAACCAGAGGTATTGCATGGATATCATTTTACTAGGATTGGTCATTGTGACCTCAACCTTCCAACTTTTGACCCCCAAAATAATAGAATATTTGGCCTATTATAGAAAGTAAAGAGCAATGAGTTTGGTGATGGTATATGTGGCAGAATCAAGAAGTTGCATTAAGATAGATAGATGGACAGGATGAATGAGACCAATGTAACATATACTTTGTCCTAAAACAAAACACCTACCTGATGTGAATCTTGAAAACCTTGGGGAGTTCACTGGCGATCCTCTAAACATTATTTCACCTCCTTGACCGAAATCTCCTGACAAGTTATTCTGAGGAGAAAAAAATTCACCAAAATAAATCTTATTATCACTTTTCTAATCTACAGTGAAGATCTAAGTTGAAACTGATGATTAAAGTGTAACATCATACACTAAAACAATACTCCTTCTTCCTCCTTCTGGCACTTTCCCTGGGGGAAAAAAACCCCCCAACCTGTCTTCGGAATTATTGATTACTTTACACCATGCAATGTAGGTGAAATATTCAGTGCATGTCCTGAGGTTAGAGTAGTATTTTAAAGTTATAATACTTTCCAGAAGACAAAGTCTTGTACTTACATTATTCTAAATTAGATCTATGTTGCATTCAAGTCACAGCCAAGCAGCAGTCGCACCTAATGTATTTCCCCTATAATATGCCCATGACTGGTTTGTTTTTATTTTATTTTTTATTAAGATTTTGAGGTGGCTTTAACAATTTTACAGTCATATTGCTACAATGTCGGAAAGAAGTGAGGCAGTTTAAAGTGGTGTATAGCACTGGGGCATCATGCCACAGACATGTAGCATGATCCAGGCCAACCAGTTCTGGGCATCAAGAGAGGCAGCTGTTAGTAATAAGTCTTTGGTATGACTCAACCATGGATCAAACCCACGACCTCCCACTCCTGCAGCAGATGCTCTAACCACTAACCACAAGACTGGTGACAAGTACATGCAAGCAGCAGTCACACAGGCCCTGGAACCCAGTCGTAATTTTCAAAACAGGAGTGCCAACCCATATCCCCCACAACCACCCACTGGGACATTTCATGGCAGAAATACCAAATGAATGTAAACTGTAAATAACAAACATTTATTTATGGTATGTAGGGTTACACACCGAAATGGCTGATGCCCTCAAAGTCCATTTGGAGTGAACTTACTGATCATTTCTGATTTCTTTAAATCAATTATTTTTAATCAAAGTCATGATCAATAACCAATCATTTAAAATATGTCTCGGCTGCTTCAATTTGTTTAAAAAATTTGTGGGAACCCTGTGTATGGTCAGTGTTCAGTGCATGTTTCTGCATGTTCTTTTTTTAAACTTAATGTAACTGATACATAATTACATAAAGTTGATGTGCCATAGCAAAATGAAAACAGTAATGCAAATTAATACAGCATGACAAGTAATTCAGTTAAACATGAAAAGTGTATTTTTAAATATTTTTAAAAAAATATTCGAATCTGACAGTGCCTTAGTAAGTAAACTCAAGGTTTCTTACTAGTAGAAACAAATAACATACATAATCCCTTAGTGTAAAAAAAATAGTCATCTCAAACCTAATAATGCAGAGGCCCCAGGTAGAAGAGTGGTCTAAAGCATTCACCATTATGGATCATTACTCTGTCTGCGTGGGTTTGAGTCTCTAACTCAGCTGATGTGGCTATGTGAGAAAGCATGACAGTAGCTTCTCATGGCACGAGGGTTCTTTCCAGGGTTTTCCAGGATTTTTCCTCCACCAATAATACTGTCTAACATGTATAGCCTATCTGATGCTGAAAAATGGCGTGAAACCAAGTAACAATAACAGCCTAACAAAGCACACTCATGGTCTCTTTTTCTGGTAAAAAGTAAAAAAATCTCCCTTAGTCTTGAAGAAAAAAATTCCATACATTAATAAGCATATTACAAGTCTCGTTCTAATAAAAATTAACAAGTTCATTTGCCAAGTACTGAAAAATCAACATACCTATCATTCAAATGAAAACTAACAAGTTCCTTTGCTGAGTACTGACAAATCAACATACCTATCATTCTAGTGAAAATTAACAAGTTCCTTTGCTGAGTACTGACAAATCAACATACCTATCATTCTAGTGAAAATTAACAAGTTCCTTTGCTGAGTACTGACAAATCAACATATCTCTCATTCAAATGAAAACTAACAAGTTCCTTTGCTGAGTACTGACAAATCAACATATCTCTCATTCAAATGAAAACTAACAAGTTCCTTTGCTGAGTACTGACAAATCAACATATCTCTCATTCAAATGAAAACTAACAAGTTCCTTTGCTGAGTACTGACAAATCAACATATCTCTCATTCAAATAAAAACTAACAAGTTCCTTTGCTGAGTACTGACAAATCAACATATCTCTCATTCAAATAAAACCTAACAAGTTCCTTTGCTGAGTACTGACAAATCAACATATCTCTCATTCAAATAAAAACTAACAAGTTCCTTTGCTGAGTACTGACAAATCAACATATCTCTCATTCAAATGAAAACTAACAAGTCCCTTTGCTGAGTACTGACAAATCAACATATCTCTCATTCAAATGAAAACTAACAAGTTCCTTTGCTGAGTACTGACAAATCAACATATCTCTCATTCAAATGAAAACTAACAAGTTCCTTTGCTGAGTACTGACAAATCAACATATCTCTCATTCAAATGAAAACTAACAAGTTCCTTTGCTGAGTACTGACAAATCAACATATCTCTCATTCAAATAAAAACTAACAAGTTCCTTTGCTGAGTACTGACAAATCAACATATCTCTCATTCAAATAAAAACTAACAAGTTCCTTTGCTGAGTACTGACAAATCAACATATCTCTCATTCAAATGAAAACTAAAAAGTTCCTTTGCTGAGTACTGACAAATCAACATATCTCTCATTCAAATGAAAACTAACAAGTTCCTTTGCTGAGTACTGACAAATCAACATATCTCTCATTCAAATGAAAACTAACAAGTTCCTTTGCTGAGTACTGACAAATCAACATATCTCTCATTCAAATGAAAACTAACAAGTTCCTTTGCTGAGTACTGACAAATCAACATACCATACTTGAAGAAATACCCAGACCTGCCTTAATAGGCACACACACTTTGCAGTTAAAACTACCGGTAATACAAAAATATGTAGCTAGACGTTTCTATATCTGCATATCTTTAACAGGGTAGCAGCACATGTATTAACTAGAATAGATAAAGCGGAATACAGTACCAATGCAGGATGACACTGCAACCGGATACCATGTGTACTTGCTTCTAAGTCCCATCAAACTGAAAACTAAGATCCTAATTTGCCCTAGCATAATGCACCTGCAGATTAGGGTCTATGCTGTTTGTTCTACTAATTACTCCTAAGAAACTGCATAGAACCAGATTTGGACTCTTAAGTAAGTTATTACAGTACCAAGTACTTTGTACCATGTTGTGCATCATTTATAGTCATTAGACCAGTATATCTTCATCATGCACTGGCAGATCTGGGTCTGTGCAGTTTGCATTTGGACTCGTATGAGAGTTACTATGGTAACTAAGTACTTTGTACCCTGTTGTGCATCATGAGTTCATTAGACAAGTATATCTTCATTATGCACTGGCAGATCTGGGTCTGAGCAGTTTACAGTTAGACTCAAAAGTGAGTTACTAAAGTACCTAGTACTTAACTGCTCCGGTGGCATAGAGGTTAGAGTGTCCGTCAGGGGAGTGGAAGGTCGTGGGTTCGATTGGCAGCAGAGTCATACCAATGACTGACAAAAATGGTACTAATAGCTGCCTCACTTGGCACTCAGCATTAAGAGGTTAGTGCTAGACATCACTATAAACTGCCTCACTGCAGACATTGTAGTGATATGACTGAAACATTGCTAAAGCTACGTTAAAAATCTTAAATCAAACAAACAAAATCCTAGGTACTTTACCCTGATGTGCATCATGTATTTATTAGACAAGTATATCTGCATTATGCACTGGCAGATCTGGGTCTGTGCAGTTTGCAGTTGGACTAATAAGTGAGTTAGTATGGTACCTAAAGACTTTGCACCCTTTTGTACATCATGTATTTATCAGACAGTATATTTTTACATGTGAAGGCTGATAACTATTCCAAAGTCAAAATATGTAACTGAAAACATCCTACACATGAAAGATAACAATAATAAACATGTACACTCTATGTTAAAGACAAAATCAATGACTGTGGTATCAATTCAGGAATATAAACCAAGTTCAAGAGCTGCTACACTTCATACATGTAATGTCAAAGCATCCTACACATGAAAGATAACAATCATACAAATGTACACTATATGTTAAAGACAAATCAATAACTATAGTTTCAACGGAAGAGCTGCTTCATACATATTATATATTCATGAATTCCCAAGAGATTTCCACAATAAATTTAGTCACAGGTTTCAGCTTGTGCAAGACTTCTTTTATATAAGGTCTGGATGTCTTGTGGGAATTTTTTTAAAATAAATACAGAGTTGCATGCAGAAAATTTTCCTGCAAAATACAAAAACTAGTTTTAATTAATTCTGTTATAGAGATCAGGTCATAAATATTTATGTTTTATACATAGGAACGTCTATTATATCAATTGAAAAAATGCCAGCCAATTTGGCAAATTCAGGTACCATATATTTCCTATAATAAGCTAGGGAGCAAGTAATAATGAACAGTCAGGTACCATTTATTTCCTATAATAAGCTAGGGGCAAGTAATAATGAACAGTCAGGTACCATTTATTTCCTATATTAAGCTGGCGGGGGGGTGGGGGGGAGCAAGTAATAATGAACAGTCAGGTACCATTTATTTCCTATATTAAGCTGGCGGGGAGGGGGGGGGGGCAAGTAATAATGAACAGTCAGGTACCATATATTTCTTATAATATGCTGGGGAGGGGGGGGGCAATTCTAAAAATTTGATTCAATAAGTTTTCCTATATTAGGTTGGTGGGGAGAGGCAAGTAATTCTGCAAAATCAGGTAACACTGTCACCGATTTTGGTTTTTAACATACACTGCAAGCAATCGCTATTGACTGCTGAGATAATTTTATGACAATAACAATTATGGAGATGTAGTCAGAATGCTACAAATTGATAACAAAGACTAGGGTGATGCCATTCTGCAGCAATTATCAGCATCGGAGAACCTCATTAGTCTAACTTCACATCTCTGGTAGCTGGCCATGCTTGGGTATAATTGACCACTTAATGCAAAAAAAGGGTTTAAATTATTCAACAACGTAAAAACAAAACAACTAATCAACATAAAGCTGGGTGTACCTGTACTGAGTGAAATGAGTTTCATGACCATACATGCCTTAATAGAGGAACACTGTCTTAGAATAATAAATCTTTTAGTAAGACCAATTTAACTTGTAACAAAGGAACTGTCTTAGAATAATAAATCTTTTAGTGAGACCAATTTAACTTGTAACAAAGAAACTGTCTTTGAATAATAAATCTTTTAGTAAGACCAACTTGTAACAAAGGAACTGTCTTAGAATAAAAATCTTTTAGTAAGACCAACTTGTAACAAAGAAACTGTCTTAGAATAATAAATCTTTTAGTGAGACCAATTTAACTTGTAACAAAGAAACTGTCTTAGAATAAAAATCTTTTAGTAAGACCAACTTGTAACAAAGAAACTGTCTTAGAATAATAAATCTTTTAGTAAGACCAACTTGTAACAAAGAAACTGTCTTAGAATAAAAATCTTTTAGTGAGACCAATTTAACTTGTAACAAGGAAACTGTCTTAGAATAAAAATCTTTTAGTAAGACCAACTTGTAACAAAGTAACAGTCTTAGAATAATAAATCTTTTAGTAAGACCAACTTGTAACAAAGAAACTGTCTTAGAATAAAAATCTTTTAGTAAGACCAACTTGTAACAAAGTAACAGTCTTAGAATAATAAATCTTTTAGGAAGACCAACTTGTAACAAAGTAACAGTCTTAGAATAATAAATATTTTAGTGAGACAAACTTGTAACAAAGAAACTGTCTTAGAATAATAAATCTTTTAGTGAGACCAATTTAACTTGTAACAAAGAAACTGTCTTAGAATAATAAATCTTTTTAGTAAGACCAACTTGTAACAAAGGAACTGTCTTAGAATAATAAATCTTTTAGTAAGACCAACTTGTAACAAAGAAACTGTCTTAGAATAAAAATCTTTTAGTGAGACCAATTTAACTTGTAACAAAGAAACAGTCTTAGAATAATAAATCTTTTAGTGAGACCAACTTGTAACAAAGGAACTGTCTTAGAATAATAAATCTTTTAGTAAGACCAACTTGTAACAAAGAAACTGTCTTAGAATAATAAATCTTTTAGTAAGACCAACTTGTAACAAAGAAACTGTCTTAGAATAAAAATCTTTTAGTAAGACCAACTTGTAACAAAGTAACAGTCTTAGAATAATAAATCTTTTAGTAAGACCAACTTGTAACAAAGTAACAGTCTTAGAATAATAAATCTTTTAGTGAGACCAACTTGTAACAAAGAAACTGTCTTAGAATAATAAATCTTTTAGTAAGACCAATTTAATGTGTAACAAAGAAACTGTCTTAGAATAATAAATCTTTTAGTAAGACCAACTTGTAACAAAGGAACTGTCTTAGAATAATAAATCTTTTAGTGAGACCAATTTAACTTGTAACAACGAAACTGTCTTAGAATAATAAATCTTTTAGTAAGACCAACTTGTAACAAACGAACTGTCTTAGAATAATAAATCTTTTAGTAAGACCAACTTGTAACAAAGAAACTGTCTTAGAATAAAAATCTTTTAGTGAGACCAATTTAACTTGTAACAAAGAAACAGTCTTAGAATAATAAATCTTTTAGTGAGACCAACTTGTAACAAAGGAACTGTCTTAGAATAATAAATCTTTTAGTAAGACCAATTTAACTTGTAACAAAGAAACTGTCTTAGAATAATAAATCTTTTAGTAAGACCAACTTGTAACAAAGAAACTGTCTTAGAATAATAAATCTTTTAGTGAGACCAACTTGTAACAAAGAAACTGTCTTAAAATACATGTACTGTAATAAATCTTTAGTGAGACCAACTTGTAATAAAGTATATGGTAAATATAATTTGACTATCACTGACTGCATAGGATGATATCAATATATATCCCGTCACACTAACCATGTTATAATCATTAAGGTTGCAATGTTTACCAAACTTTCCAAACATTTACAATAGTTACAATAACTGGATGAAGAAACATTTGGACCTTTTCCCATTTAGACTACTGAAAAGTAATTACAAGAATCTTGCCAATCATTCATGATTTTTATATATATCTTGTACCTCTTTTATGACAAGATTCATTTTGATATACATGTTCTGTACCTCTTTTACAACAAGATTCATTTCATATACGTGTCTTATACCTATTTTATGACAAGATTCATTTATATACACCTCTTGTACCACTTTTGTTTACAATATTCATTTATTTATATATATATATATATATATATATATGTCTTCTACCACTTTTTTTTACACATTTTATTTTGCAACATCATGTACCCTTTTAATGACAGATTCAATTTGCCATTTGTCCTGTACCTCTATTTTTTGACAGGATTCAGTTTTTCAAGACATCTGTACTGAATATTTCTATGTGTTTTAATGAAATATTACTAGATTGTAATGGTATTGCGTCCTTCTACTGCATTCATGTACATGATGAAATAAATTGTATAATAGAATTAGAAATAATACCAAGATGTGTCCACAGGATATTTTTTCTGGACCTACAATGGCTTGCAAACTTGAAATGGTTGTCATAGAATTGTATAAACCCCATTGTCATTTATTAAATACATGTAGTTCGTTTTTTGAGTGTACAACGATATTTATTAAATACATGTAGTTCGTTTTTTGAGTGTACAACGATGTCCAAGAGTGATTTATGTATTTTGTACAACATTTCAAAACAGTAAGTTTGGTTCATCATATGTCGCATGTGTGAAGTGCTTTCGCTGGGAAAAAAATTATATTCATCAAGCGCACAGATGATGTAGGGCTACATCATTTGTGTATAAAAACTTCATTGTAAGTCGAAATCATCACACTGCAGAAACGTCTTGCCTGTGAGAAGTCTACTTAAGGACTTGCAAATCTTCAGCTGTAAAGGTATGATAGCTATTTATTTTCTATTCTTGTATGTGACTTAACAGGAGATCTATATTTGCAATAAAGTTACATTTTATTAAGAAACATTTAGTACCTTTGGACTTCTATCTGACATGGGTAGGTTCTCTTCCGAACCTGTTTATTGCTTTGTAATGTTGTGCCAATAATCTAATTTGTATAGCTTACCACATATAACGTTATTATGTGTTATCATATATGCCCAAATCATTCTAAGTACATGGTGTTAGATTTTCAGCTGATCAGAGTTGACAGTAGCAGCTGTAGAGCTGACCATTAAGCTGACCACAGCAGTTGTAGAGCTGATGGGTAACAGCTGTAGAGCTGACCATACTGATAAAGTTGACAGGGTAACAGCTGTAGAGCTGACCATGCTGATCAGAGTTGACCGGGTAACAGTTGTAGAGCTGACCCTACTGATCAGAGTTGACAGGGTAACAGCTGTAGATCTTACCCTACTTATCAGAGTTGACAAAGTAACAGCTGTAGAGCTGAGTGTAGCAGTCATAGAGCTGACAGAGCTAGTTGAATAGCAGTTGTCCAATTTTTTTTTGCTGGTTGAATAGCAGAACAGACATTGCTGACCAATTGCTGGGCACTGATTGCCTGATTGACCAAATGATTGAATGGTGGTTGATGATCACCTATAAAGCTGACTGACCAGTGTAACTAAAAGTGTTCATGTGACCAATATTTTGTGCAATTCCAAATATGTATTCTTTTAGACTATGATAATTTTAGGGCTTGTTATACCCAGTGTTTTGGGACTCTAAAGATATGTTGTTATGATATCTGTCCCATTTTCACATAATTTTACTATTTGAGTAAAGTACATCATTTTTCACTATACAAGTTAATACGTTAATTTTACTATACGAGTAAAACACATGCATCTCTTTGCCATGTGAAATTACTGTGAATCATTAACCTCTGCCCTTGTACTATGCAAGGTCATGTACTTGTATCCACATTCATGTTACATTATTAGGTTCCTCTGGAATGTGTTAATTTGTCGAATAATTGGAGCACACACATGCATGCATTAATCATAGTTCTTTTTTTCCTTTCAGTCAATGTCAGAAAACAAAGTAATGGGTATAGATAATTCTGTTCTAAAGCAAGATGTGTAAATATACAATTTAATGGGTACAGGTAATTCTGTTTTGAAGCAAGATGTGGAAATATACAATTTAATGGGTACAGGTAATTCTGTTATGAAGCAAGATGTGTAAATATACAATTTAATGGGTACAGGTAATTCTGTTCTGAAGCAAGATGTGGAAACATACAAATTAATGGTTACAGGTAATTCTGTTTTGTAGCAAGATGTGTAAATATACAATTTAATGGGTACAGGTAATTCTGTTCTGATGCAAGATGTGTAAATATACAATTTAATGGGTACAGGTATTTCTGTTCTGAAGCAAGATGTGGAAACATACAAATTAATGGTTACAGGTAATTCTGTTTTGTAGCAAGATGTGTAAATATACAATTTAATGGGTACAGGTAATTCTGTTCTGATGCAAGATGTGTAAATATACAATTTAATAAGTACAGGTAATTCTGTTCTGAAGCAAGATATGGAAATATACAGTTTAATGGTTACAGGTAATTCTGTTTTGAAGCAAGATGTGGAAATATACAATTTAATGGGTACAGGTAATTCCTGCATCAATGAGCAGTAGGCTTTAAAAATAAAAGGCAAGTGATATATATATATATATATATATATATATATATATATATATATATATATATATATATATATATATATATATATACTCGTGCAGGCTGAAATCCTTCATCTCTATATGTATATATGCATGGTCATGCTAGCTGTAATAGTCTCTCTCTCTCTCTCTCTCTCTCTCTCTCTCTCTCTCTCTCTCTCACACACACACATACACACACACACACACACACACACACACACACACACACACAATTATATAGGCATGCCCATGCAGGCTGTAATAACTCATCTCTATATGCATTAAAAAAAAAAAACTTCAGTTACTAGCAAGAGGAATATAGGATCAAATATGAAGAAAACAAATATCCACTCCTACTGACAAAATTATAAATATTAATTTTGAACACATCAGATTATTTAATAATTGATTATAATCAAAGTTTCTCATGAAGTACTGCAAGAAAATATCATGTTACTCTGAAACTTATGGGAAATACTAAATATCTATATAACAAAACCCAGAAGGTATGTAAAGACACAATGTCATTGCAAATTATACAAATTAACACATTTCAAGAATGACATGAACACATGACATTATGAAACTATTGAAATGTTGTGTATTTAGTCTACAGTGTCCTACCTTTTTGTGATATTACTACAGCTTTTACCTGTCCTATGAAAACATTTTCAAGACAGGTATGAGGAATTTCTTCTATTATTTAAACAAAGCCAAAGTGTGTGTGACTCATATCCTCCCTTTCAACTATAATTCTCTGGTATGAAACACATGCAGGGAGACTGCAGAAGTTAAAGTCTGCAATGTAAGCCTACATTTGATTGGTTAATAAATAGAGAGCATTGATTTCTTCAACTCCTAACCTTGGATTGGCTCAGCTCCATTGATTTTTCTGAGTGCTCTGCAACCTTTTTAATTGTTTCTCCCAGCTGCTCTACCACACTTGCTAGAATGTGAAGCTAGTGAAATGTGAATTCACTTTAAAATAGATTTAGTAATGAATGTTAGCTTGTTCTATCAGCTCTGAGAGGAAAGTTCAAAGACAATCTAATTCCTTATGGTAAACCACCCATGCTTTTAAGTAACTTTAATGTAATTTGACCCATCATACCAACTTTAAAATGTAACTATTTATGTGTACAAACACATTTCTAATTTGGTCATTTTAATTAATTAAATCTTATTTAGATTCAATGATGTTTATCTTTGGCCAATGAGAATCAAATAATCAAATATATTTGGTTTCACATAACTATGAGATATATTACATTTGTGTTTATACACATTGTTAATACATAGTGTTTATACACACTGTTAATACATAAACATGTTGGAATACACCTCATTATAGGCAAGTTATTACTGACATATTGGAACAAGTCTCAATGCAGTTGAATCTCTCTTGAAAGACATGTTGGAATACACCTGAATAGTGTTAAACCTGCCGGACTAGAAAGACCACATCTGACAAAAACAAAAAATGGTCTCTCAAGATCAGTGGCCACTAAATCAAGGTATTACTGCAATACAACACATAAATATGTATAGTAAAATTATGGTCTCTGATGACATGTGGTCTCCTGTAGCAGTGGTATTTCAAGACTTGTTTAATGGCATTGGGTGCTCTCCCTTCTTACATAAAAGTTATTTATGTTTTAAGAGTTACTATTCAGTTAACAGAAGGAGCCCTCGGTAGTCGAGTGGTCTAAGAGGCTCACCTTTCCAGATCACTGATATTTCATTGCTGTTCATGTGGGTTCAAGTTTCTAGCTTGGAAAATGTGGGTCAATATGTGCTTGCCCATGTAACAATGGTTCTTCCCAAAGTTTTTCCTGGTTTGTCCTCAACCATATATAATGGCTGCCATATACAGCCTATCAAGTGCTGAAAAATGGCATCAAATTCATAACAACAACTAAAATCAATTAATGGATAAATGGATACTGTTTATATCACTGTTTCAAGCTGCATTACAAAACCATTTACAAATTTAAACATAAGTAAATAACAGGATCCGACATGAAAATCAATAGAACACATCTTGTGCATATTTAATTTGTATTGTTTGTTAATTTTTCTCCATGTATATATGTTATGCATAACTGTACTTCGGACTTTACCATGTTGACTAAACTCAAATTCATTGTGTACCCGGGGTGATAATATGAACCCTGAATGATTAATATGAAATCTGGTTGATAATATGAACCCTGCTTGCTAATATAAGCCCTGGTTGTTCATATGAACCCTGGTTGCTCATATGAACCCTGGATAATAATATGAACCCTGGTTGATGATATAAACACTTGTTGATAATATAAACCCTGGTTGATAATATGAACCTGGTTGATAATATGAACCTGGTTGATAATATAACATTGGTTGATAATATGAATCTCGGTTGATAATATAAGTCCTGCTTATTACTTTAAGCTTTACATTTATAAATCAGAATATTAAGAAACTTCTTAATGTACTGACAAGGCTGTGCTATGTTTCAAGCAGCTTAATTGTCTAATTTTAATATTATGCACAGCATACACTCAGTCCAAATATTTAACTGAAATCATTTCACTTCCTTTGCATCTTATAGTTGCTGAAATAATTATAAAGCACTTTGTTTCAGGCTGAAAACCTATTGTTCTTCCCCTAATAACTTCCAATTACACTGAAATAATTTTAAAACCCTGCTACAGGCTGACACCCTGCTGATTCCATTCACACTGTAAGCTGACCTGACCTTATAGGACAAAGGACCTGACCCTTGGAGAAAGGTCAGCAAGTGCATACATCTTGTCAAAGAACAGTAAACACATTCCTCTTCCATAAAAAGTCATTTGATATACTGCAAGAACAAGTTTTAAATGAATCAATTCCCATATTGTTAAAGAAACTGAAAATAAAAGTATTACATTATATCAACATTGTATAATGTTAGATAAATGTAAGAAATGAATGTTAATACATTCCAACAATGACTACATACGCAGGTAACTATCAAATTAGTTTTGTTGAAAAAAACATAACTTGGATTATGGTTGCTAATGACAACATATAGATGCTAATGATAATTCTTCCTTATATATTGTTTAATATATGAACTCGTAAAATCATGACTGATTCTAATTGTCAAACTGAATATCTACAATGTATTCACTAAAACATGTCATACAAAATAAATTTGGTGGCATATTCAGTATAAATTAACTTAATTTTAAGATAACCAATCTCTGAAAGATCATGAAAAACAGCTGGAGACATTTCAGTATATGATGTACATATCAACTTCATAGTGTACCTGCAAATACATTGTGTATTATGTCACTGCTCTTTGCACAATAAAAACAAGATTGATTTTGTTCAAAAGGCAGAGATATTCATCAAAATACTCTAATGTTGAAACATATTTTCAAAATGTTTTAATGGTGAAATGAGAAAGTGATTTCACTGCAAGTAATGAAACTTTCTCATCCCTTTGTAGTCACCTGTAAATAGTGGATTTAGTTTATTTATTACTTGCACATTTATATTTATAGTATTTGAGTGGTCAATTGAAAGATTTGACCTCACATGACCTCAACCTCAGGCAGGATTTGAATGCCTTCTAATATTTTTATATTCCACTCCCTTAATTTAATTTGATATAAAAGACAGATATAACATGACAATACAATGCAGATCTGCTTTTAATTTAGTGCAACAATATGGCAAATATGTCCGCATAATAGAGATCAAAATAGTTGGCAGTTAATTAGTTTCTCACAGAAAAAAGAATCAACAGGGCTGCAATGATAAGAAGCAGCAGAAGGGGTGAACAGACCAATTTTTCAGACCAAAATAAACCCTCTGCAGAAAGAGTTTAGTCTGCAAGTTTCCCTGCTGCGATTAAATCCTGAGTATTTCACCGAGACAGCGATGAATTATCTATATACTTTATATATAAAATGGCAAATGTTGGAGAATTATATTATTCTAGACTGGCCAGAGAGAGATTAGCCACAATTAAGAAATATATTCCCGTACGAGATAGACTTAAAGAAAAACTTCAATGACGACAAGATTCTTATGTTGACTTTGTAGCCGGTACAGAACGGTTATTTAAGCCGATAACTACGGCCACTGAAAAGGCTGCTGAAAAGACTACTGCGGGTATTGAAAGAGCTATAATGGGGGATCTCCCTGCAGACCAACGAGGAAAGAGAGAGCTTCTTCCTGAACTCGAAAAAATGTCTAAAGATATTGAAGATCTTGCCTCGTGACCTTCTACATGTATTGTAAAACCCCCAAAACGGCAAAATGTCAAACTTATTAGAAAATTTAACAAGGGATATCTCGAAGATCTTAAAAATACTGCAGAATCTGACTTACCTGAAAAAATATTATCGGGGTTATATATAAGATCTATCGCATTAAACCCTGGATATGAAAAAGTAAACGATGACAGCTTTATCAAGTGGGTATATCATATTTACTATAAACAAAATAGAGATGAAAGAGACGACTATGCGTTTGATGAACTCATTGATAAATTGAAAGAACTTGACAGAAAAAAAAGCTCATTTGAAGAACACCCCTCACTGACACAGCAATTATATTCAGAGTTAGAAAGAGCTGAAACTCAACTTGAAAAGGCAAGAGGGGAAAAAACTGGAAACTGTTTTACAGGAGGCAGTTTAAATATCTGTCTGGATAATATCGTCAACGATGTATCCTGGCAAGAAGTTGTTATCAGAGGAAAATGAGCTGGAAATAATTCTCCCAAAATTATGAACGAGACTACAAATATCTGCCAGAGACTATATCAAGGTGGTGTAATAGACATTAATTTATATCGAGGTCTCATCAATGAGATCAAAGATGACTATTACAGCAATTAGATAAAGGGTCATCATATAAGATGATCATACATGACCAACAATGACGTGTCAAGAGTTATAAACTCAAGACTACCCGTGTATAAAGTATACTACGGAGATGGATTCGGTAACCTTATCCATGAATTGTTCACTAGAATTGCCCCCAAGGCAATACCACTCGTTAAACAACTTGGAATGAAAGCGATTGGAGTTATTTGCGATAAAGCTACTGGCACTGTTGCTGATCTCACCGGAAAAGCTTTCTCCGTGGTCAAGGACAGACTAATGAGACTAATTCATAAACCTCAACCTGTCCAACCTGTAAAATTACCTGTTACTGAGTTAATGCCTGCGAGTGTTGGTAAAGTGATTAATCAACTCGCGAATCAGAAATTATCAGAGTTAGGTGGAGTGCCAGATAAACAACAGCAGTGAAATATTGCCTCGAGTATGATAGTGGGTAGTGGTATTCGTTTTAGAAGGTAACCAGTTATTATAAAATGTTTGAAGAGATAGCTAACCCTGCGTTTAATATCGGTGAAAGTGTGATGAAAGATACATCTCTCCGTGACTATCAAATGTATTCATACATGCAATATCTCCAAACGAACGAGGTAGAATTGAACTTCAAGTTCAGGATACTAGCAGATATTTTCTTCCATCGGAGGGATATATACTGAAGTTGAAGGTCGACTTTCACATAATGATAATGCCAATACCGGTTATGTGATAGGTGATAGAGTCGGGTTTGTCAATAATGGTATAATGGCGCTGTTTAGCAGTGCAAGATATATTATCAACGGAAGAGAAATTGAAACAATTCAGAGAATGTCAATATCGCGACTACTATTCTAGGGCTAATGAGATATTCAGATGATTATGCTAGAACAGTTGGACCTTCTATGACGTTCCATAAGGATACAGCAAATCACCCAGAAAATAGGCAATTTACTATGAGACGGCCAACAGATCATGGCCATCCAGTTCCCGCTGTAGTTGATCTTGATAATATAATCATCAGCCAAAACGAGAATTATAATCTGGGGTTTGCGGCTCGTAGAGCTATGTTAAAAAACAACGTGGAATTCTCCTGTGTTATTCCTCTTTCCCATATATTTGGATTTTGCAGAGATGTTAAAAAGATTATTTTCGGCGCAAAACATACTATCGTACTTAATATAAAGGGGGATGACATTGACGCAATATGGAGGGATGTAAGCCCTGTTGCAGCTCCAATCATCGATGGTAAGATAACTTTGACAAAATTATCACTGTGGATACCTGTGATGACCCCTTCAGTTTTTCATCATCAGTGGTAAGATAAGTCAGTGCTCTGATATACATTGAGGAGAAAATTTTGCCAAAAAACAATATACTCGGATATTATACTCAGAGATCATGGGAATAAAAAAAATTATACTCGGAAATTACAGTAAAAACATATTTAGCCATAGTACCCATCGAGGAAATTTCAAAAATTAAACTGTCCATAAAAGCAAACACAGGCCTCGGTTTCCACTTTTGGGGGAATTTGAATTAAGAGAATTATCACTCGGAGTAACCGCTCATAAATTTTCTACGCGATTGTCAAGTTTATTTTGGTTAATATGGTCAATAACTAATTGGTTACAAATTATCCCACTGAAGCACTCGTAGATAAATCAATGAATGTAATAACATTTCATTTGTTTCTCTTTATAAACTGTAATTACCATATAACCTGTATTATTAACTTTACCGATTTGGAGTTTTCGTTTTTTATGTCGGACGATTCCATCTTGGGACGACTCCGAAATGAACTCGGACGTATTAATTATATATATATATATATATATATATATATATATATATATATATATATATATATATATATATACATTTCATTTGTCTAAATTATTATTTCTATTGATGTAATCCTGAGGAGACGTATAATCCTAGTCTGGTGGGAAATGTGATTAGTTTTGTCATAATACCGTTTAAGTTCTCTGTAGTTCTTACCTTCGCAATTAGCGCATAATTCTGACTTTCCTCCTACCCCAATACCACACCAGATTCAGGGTTTTGGCCCTAAGTTTCCTCGTCGCATATTCTGCATGTGATTCACACAAAATTCTTTTCTACAGAATTTACTGCATCAGACGGTTGAGCCAATGGGTAACCAAATACAGTTATACATATATAAATAAAAAAAAATTATTTAAATATTTGGCTTAATTATAATATTATGGAAATTTTTACCTCTTCCGAGTTTGAAACAAACACTTTTCAGAGAGTAGTATTTGACTTAGACAGTAAAATAAAATTTCCGGCGTGGTTATCAATTATAAAAAATAGTATTCGACGTTCCAAATATGAATTTAAAAATGATGGGGCCAGATATGTATTTTCTACGTTTTGAGTTTCGATTACACAATGACTGATTCTCGTGCCAGGGACATATTATCGAGGATAATTTTTGATGATGTCAGATATGTTATTCAGGTCAAATATAGTAAAATTTATGAAAGATCTGAAAGAGGAACTGACAGACGAACTTGGAAGGTATTTAATCATTGCAAACACGTATTGGATTCAATTAAAAAAACTGTTATTGTGACAGATAAAACTAGACCGGGTAAACTGACTAGAATTGATAACAGATACTTCTATTGTGCATATACTGTGTGTGACAGCATTGACCTATGGATTATACCCAATAAATATTCCCGATGTAAAAAAACTCCCCCAGATGAAAGTTATGTCTGTGTTGAACTGCGTTGCAGAGAGAGTCATAGAACATTTTAAAAATACTCAACAGGGAAATGGTTTCACTGAGTTAAGAAAATCAAAATTATTCGTGTGGGCTGAATCGGTTAAACAAACAGGGGCATCGATAAATGATGTTGCAACATTGGAAAAGAAATTAAAATTTCCGATTACAGTGAAAACTATTACGAGAGAGGTTTTATACACAGAAAAATATCTATCAAGAGGACCTCCAATTGAAATCATCGTTCACAATTCTCATGCATGGAGTAGTTCTGTGCGAGTATTTCCTGTATGTAGAACGGTAAAATATTATCGCGAAGATATATCAATGCTATCTACGAGATAAGTAAAACCGATCCTGTTTCAGTGTGGTTATTTGAGAGTGAAGAAAGTAAAGGATATGATCAGTTTGTCAGGACAGAGACTTATATCGAATAGAAAAACTTCAAACGTATATGAATAATCTCACGTTGAAGTATACTTACAACCCCGATGAAATTACACAAAATTGTTTTACAGTGCCATCTGTTGCAGCAATACCCGATATGATTTTTTTGAAGATATTCAGGATAGCTGTGTAGGATATAGTCACGGCGGATTATGGAATACGGAATATAACGTCAAAGATATGATGTGTGTTGACATGGCAGCGTGTTACCCTGCAAGTTTTCTTGGATACAGTGAATGCGGTGAATATTTTAAATGATTTGATCATCCCACGCATGAGATGACAAGAGTAGCTATCAACGGAACTTTACCAGACTTTGAACTGACTGGATTTGCAAGAGTAACTTCGTTTAAATTTGCCGATGGTCTTCACCAGATATTCTATGTTTGGATCAGAAAACATCTTTTTGTGAAAAAATGGGCCCCGATACCGCTGCTGCGATTTCTGTTAGATAAACAGATGTTAATGTTGTTAACTGTTTCCTCCGCGATAATTTCATATTGGAAACAAACCGATGTATGGTTATAAACTCCTGAAAAATGCAATGACTGGGACATGAACAGATATCTAGAACGTCAAGCAAAGGATCTTGGAAGAATAATAATCAGGAAGTTTACTCAGGGCGGATCAGATGATTATAAACGGCGCTGTACCCAATTAGTATTTAATGAGACCGAACTAGATTTTATTATATCGGATACAACCACGAGGGAGATATTTACGTCGACGGGGACCGCTTATTTATCCAACAGGGAAAAACTCGTTGAATATTTCGAAGGAGAATCACCGCAGTATACTCATTTAAGATCTTCGATGCTCGGTTATGTCTTGATGAATTTATGTTCAATGTTAAAAAGATTCTCTGACATCACAGTTAGAGTCGTAACAGACTCATTCTAGTTCGATAAAAAAAAATACCGGAAACTCGTCGAAGAGTATACTACATTAGAGGGCGATTGGGGCACTTGGAGAATAAAACAGGAGATGCTACATGAGTACTGTGAATCGGCTGGTGTTCCCATGAAGATAATTACCGCGAGAATACGGATATGGAACTGTCATCATATCCTTCTGTGCATGATCCGATAACCTGATATAAAACTTATTTGAACGGTCCAGGAGGATGCGAAAAGACAACTCGAGTAATTGATTTATTTGGAAAGAGTTCTGACTTAGTTATACTAACCCCAACTCATCGTCTTGCAAGAGAGATGTAATCCAGAGGAGTTAACGCTTGTACGTACCATAGCTTCTTTCAATACAGCAGAACTGAGTGGTCTCCCAATAGAATGGGAACAAAATATATTCCGGGTATAACTATATGGGATGAAATCAATACAATATCGTTGGCGCTGCAAAAAACATTTTTGGGGTGGTTACTAAAGAAAAATACCATCGTGATAATGTGTGGTGATTACAGTCAGCCACCACCGTTTACTGGAATATCTCCGCATGAATGGCTAAAAAATAATGTAGAATATTATGAAGAGATTAACACTGATTATCGATCACTTGATTAAGAGTTAAAAAGGTTAAAATTCTCTATAAGACTTCAACCGGATAATATGCAGTGTGAAATAACCTGTAACATAATTCCTGAAACATGGAAACCAAGAGATCTAGTCGTCGCCAGCAAAAAAAAAATAAGAGATATACTTCAGGTAGAATTATTTAATACCCATAAAGAAAAATTTCCGATGTGTCAAATTCCATTATGCTATAGGCCCAAGGATACATGATGACAAAACATCAAAGTTGATATTCCGGGGGAATCAATGCGACAAGAACTAGTTTAAATGATATTGTAAGGGTTAATATCGCTGTGGTCGAGGATGCCCTGTAAACTGATAAGTCTCCCTGGGTGTTAGGATAGGCGATGACTATACACATGTCACAGAGACTGACAATTATACATACAACTGTGCGGATTGTTGACAACTTCATCGAGTGGTCAAATTTAATTTATCTTGCTGTGTTATGAGTACGAAGAATAGATCAACTTCGGAGAATTGTTATTAGCTGAGACCATGCAGTGGTAATTGAGTGTCATCTGGGATAACCTTAACTGTTCATGTGTAAAACTCCATTGTGGAGCGGTTAGGTCTAGTTTATACATCGCTGGTCTGTTTTTAGATGTTACCATGTCAAATATTTTATGTGCGGTGACACTCCATATCGCATCAGTTGATCTTCTTCTACCATCTTCAAGTTCACCAGGTTCGTATAAATATCTCACTGTGACATTGCTAGGTAAGATCTTCGATGGAAAATCATTTTGAAAATCTTTGATTTTTGTATTTATATATTTTTTTGTTATCGCGGTAGCCGGATTCATATTTATCATCCTGGTAACCTTGTTGTTGAGTGCTGAAACTACTTCTGGCAATCATTTGACCCATTCACAAGATTACTTATCACCGGTGAATTCCTTCGCGTACTGTTATCTAAACAATTTATCTGCTAGAGTTCTGTTAAACCGCTCAACAATTGCCTGATCGCAATGGACTGCCACGTGTCCTCGTCGTATCATAGTATTATGTTGCTTCATCGTTGATGATACTTCACCCTGAAATTCTTTACCGGGATCAACCTGGAGGAGATTTGGCCATTGTAGAGGACCTCGATGATAAATTCTTTTGAACGTGGAGGCAGCATCTGAAGAAGTCTTCGTTGATAATGGTTCAGCTTCCTTGTATCTACTTGCAATGTCAACTACTGGTAACGCGTTTTTATAAATGCATTTTTTGATGATATCATGCAGCAGGAATAATATATCGGCCTGATGAACCTCATTTGGGATATTAACATCGAACGATGCATATTGAATTTTTGTTGGATGCGGTAGATAAATTTGCCATATAGCCTGCTTGGATAACCAATCAGCCACTGTTGCATTTGTAACTTTAGCCGTGCTGGTGAGTTTATCAATCGCTGATTTACCTTTATAATATCCGGTTGGAGAATAATAAATCGATTAAATATAATTTATAACCAGCCCCTAATACCAGTTTACTCTTCATTGAAGCTTTTATTATCCAAGACGCTAATTTTTCTCTGAAGGATGTATGTGGAATAGATTTCAATGCATGAATTAATTTTGTATCCGTGATATGATGCTGTCGAAGATCTTTTCTTCGATATGCGATGTCATGAAGATGACAGGCTTCGACGATAGAGTTTATCGGATGTTCACCAGATCAAAGTTGATCCTGGTCATTAAGTCTAATATCTAATCATATTCCCGGCACACAGTAACTATATCCTGGAAGGTGTTTTTCTCCTGGGTATTTCGCCCATGGTGTTCCTGGTAGCTTTGCTAACTTGGCGGTGATATCACCTCTTTTTCTTTTTTGTTTACTTGTAAATCTTAATTTTTTTATACCACACTGTGCACACTTGCCAACGATCACTTCTCTGCTATTTTTTGTTAAGATATAAACTGGAGCAATTGTCGGCATATGACTTTTACATTTATACACAATATAAATCCATAATATTAGTTAGTTATATCCAATGAATATTACCGACTCTTCTGCGTTGAAGAAATGAATATACATCAAACATCACCTGATGTTACCTAACTCTATTCGAATGATCATAACTGGCCCCTCAGGGAGCGGTAAAACACAGCTCTTACTTAACCTGATGATGAAGTGGATGAAATGGGATAAACTGTATTTGGTAGCACCAAGAGTGGATGATCAACACTGTTACCAAGTGCTAAAGATTATATCAAGAGCGCCTCGGAGATAACCAGGGAGAATATCATTGAGTTTATTACCGATATTGACAAAGCACCTTCTGTTAAAGACATCAATGGGAGTGTTAACAACTCAGTCTTGTATGACGATACGATGTTAGATAAACAGAAAAACCCAGCAAGGATTTTCTCCCAGGGGCGACATTATAATGCAGATGTGATATATGTCACTCAACGATACACTAAAATTCCAAAAGTGATCTGAGATAACTGTAATATTATCGCGATGTTTAACGGGGTTGACACTCACACACTTAGAAATATTTTTCAAACCTGGTGTAACAGTGACATGGACTATAACAAATGAAATTTCTTTGCTCAGGCAACCCCACATGGATTTGTAACTATAAATTTGTCAGATTCTAGAGCGCGATATCGAATAGGATTGGATCGCATATATAGATAATTCATCGCTGTCTCGGTAAAATACTCAGGATTTAATCGCAGCAGGGAAACTTGCAGACTAAACTCTTTCCGTGGAGGGTTTATTTTGGTCTGAAAAATTGGTCTGTTCACCCCTTCTTCTGCTTATGATGGACACTTTTGACATTGCATACTAAAACCAAAATAATATATACAGCAAAGATACAAACTTAACTTCATAAAACTTCTTTTGACATTGTACACTAAAACCAAAATAATATATACAGCAAAGATACAAACTTAACTTCATAAAACTTCTTTGTGTAAATGTGTGTGTGATATGGATTTTAGAATAGCTTTAACAATTTTTTCAGTAATATCACTACAATGTCTGCAGTGTGACAGTTTATAGTGATATCTAGCATCATGCCACAGACATGTAGTATGATGTCCCATGCATTCACATTATCCTGACACCAGGCCGACCAGTCCTAACAATAACCTCTTAAACTTGAGTGCCAAGCGAGGCAATTGTTAGTACCATTTTTCTAAGTCTTTGGTATGACTTGGCCCGGGTTCAAAACTTATTGCATCGTTTCATTGCTATTAATTTTTTAATTGTGTTGCAACCAGTAGGCATTAGTAACAATTTTATTATCAACATTTTATCAAAAGTTGTTATTTACATGTACTGAAGTTATAAAGTAACAATATGATTTTATAAGTGGTAACTTTAATAATATTGATTCAAATTTCCAGACATCAACAACCATTTTTGAGAATAAAATAAACAACATATCAAGGTTTAATTTGCTATTTTTAAACGAGATTCTCTTTACATTCAACAAATGTAATTCATTTGGTATTTTCTGGAAAATAAATGGGATCTATGCCTTGCCTCACAGTACAAGTTACAAGTTGTTTGCAAGCAATCCAGGTGCGCGTAAGCAAGAGAAATATGTTCAGCGAACCCGGACCTAATATGTGAGAAAGCATGCCAACAGCTTCACATGGGATTTTTAGTTCCCGAGTTCTTTTTCCACCATGTACAACAACCTATAAGGTGCTACAAAATGGCATAAAACATCATAAATACCACACCCATGTCTACTAGAGCCATGAATGGTCCATTCTTTTCCTTTCATAACTTGCAGATAATAAAGTGAGGAAGAGACATACTTGGCTTTGGCTAAAACTCATTATGTGATTTGTTAATAATTATCACTTGGCTTTGGCTAAAACTCATTATGTGATTTGTTAATAATTATCACTTGGCTTTGGCTAAAACTCATTATGTGATTTGTTAATAATTATCACTTGGCTTTGGCTAAAACTCATTATGTGATTTGTTAATAATTATCACTTGGCTAAAGACTGATGCACTGACAATCAGCATATTGAACATTTTAAGACCGCTCCAGTGGCCTAGTGGTTAGAGTGTCCAAGTCAGATGCAACAGGTTGTGTGTTCAATCCTTGTCCGAGTCATACCAAAAACTTACAAGAATGGTACTAACAGCTGCCTCGCTAAGTGCGCAGCATTAAGAGGTTAGTGATAGGACTGGTCGTCCCAGTGTCAGGATAATGTCATTGGGTGGGACATCATTTTACATGTCTACAACATGATGTCCCAGTGCTGGGCATCACTAGAAACTGCCACACAACAGACATCGTAGCAATATGTATGAAAAATTATATAAGATACATTACAAATCCAAATCACACACACATGCAAACACACACACACACACACACATGCGCATGCACAGTTGCACACACACATTTGATAACATTTTGTCCCTTATACAACATTTAAAATACTAAATGAATATAAAATAAGACATTAATACAACATAAAATGTAACATGCATACAACATACATTTTGACATTAAATTATCTACTTAAAGCAAGTCTACTTCCTCAATATTTTTGGAACAAATCTCTATTTTATGTGCTGAAAATGTAGAATTTATAACATTTGCAGCACAGGGATTACAAAGTAAATAAAGTAAGCCTGCACAAGCTTATGCCCAGGACTATGTGTGTCTTAGCTCAAGTTCCCTTGTTTTCTTTATTATTTTCTTTTCTGATAACTTGCAATTTGCCTTTCTTATTCTATAACTATTTTATCATGATTGTTTTAATGGAACATTTACGACTTAATTAGCTATATGATCCAGAGGAATTGCAAGCTACCAGTAAATGCATTTCATTCAAAGAACTATAAACATAGTATAACATTGCAAGTGCACAAGTACTTGGGTGTGTGCAAATGTGTAGGTAGCATTGTTTTTAAAAAACAAAGCTTAACTGTGACAAGTACAGTATAGTAAGGTTGAGAGAATGGTGAAGTAAACAAGGGTTTGTCTTTGTGTCAACATGTAAGATCACGTTAATTCATGTCTTGATCAGGTTCTACATTTTTTATATTTCCAAAAATATTGTGACAGGATAACTCTTATCTATGTCAATTTCTGGCAGAGTTATCTTTCTAAAGTATTGTGGTGTTTAAAGCAATTGGTGCCATAACAACACATATCAATAAACATTACAATTCAGCACGATAATTTGCCTTATTAATATGATGGAATCCATATCATCGTAAGAAAAAAAATCCCTGAAATATCAATCAACTTTATAAAACATTCTAAAATACAACAAACACAATATTTTCAAATGTATTTCACATTTCTCCGTCATACCATCTCATGTTTGAGTTTATGGGAGTCAAAGCCCACAGCATCCTCTCCCAGGGACAATGCCAGCAGGACCACAGAACAGGTGATTCCCAAACACCCTCATGCATATTTTCCAAATTCTGTTACTTCAGTCCCTATTAAAACAACTGCTGAAGGATACCCACCATAAAGATCTAGGTTGTCAGTGTGAATCAACAATACATCTCCATCTAATAGCACGAAATCATACAATGTACCATGGACTTTGAAAGGTTTCATTCTATTCTTCACATTTTCATTGTATGTTTCTCAGAGAGAGGTAAGTTACTGGATATGGCATATATTTTGGACTGCTTTGTAAAATGGAATCGGACCAGACATATGAACTGTTCTGTAAAATGGAATCGGACCATACAGACAGACAGCAGTGTAAAATGGAATTGGACCAGACATACAGACAGCAGTGTAAAATGGAATTGGACCAGACAGGCTGCTGTGTAAAATTGTATTCGACCAGACATACAGACAGCAGTGCAAAATGTTATTGGACCAGACAGGCTGCTGTGTAAAATGGTTTTTGGACCAGACATACAGACAGCAGTGTAAAATGGAATTGGACCCGAGAGGCTGCTGTGTAAAATGGTATTGGACCAGACATACAGACAGCAGTGTAGAATGGAATTGAAACAGACAGACAGCAGTGTAAAATGGAATTGGACCAGACTTACAGACAGCAGTGTAAAATGGAATTGGACCAGACAGGCTGTTGTGTAAAATGGTATTCGACCAGACATACAGACAGCAGTGTAAAATGGAATTGGACCAGACAGGCTGCTGTGTAAAATGGTATTGGACCAGACATACAGACAGCAGTGTAAAATGGAATTGGACCTGAGAGGCTGCTGTGTAAAATGGTATTAGACCAGACATACAGACAGCAGTGTAAAATGGAATTGGACCATACAGACAGACAGCAGTGTAAAATGGAATTGGACCATACAGACAGACAGCAGTGTAAAATGGAATTCAACCATACAGACAGACAGCAGTGTAAAATGGAATTGGACCATATAGACAGACAGCAGTGTAAAATGGTATTGGACCAGACATAAAGACAGCAATGTAAAATGGCATTGGACCAGACAAGCTGCTGTGTAAAATGGTATTTGACCAGACATACAGACAGCAGTGTAAAATGGAATTGGACCAGACAGTCTGCTGTGTAAAATGGTACATGTATTGGACCAGACATACAGACAGCAGTGTAAAATGGAATTGGACCAGATAGGCTGCTGTGTAAAATGGTATTGGACCAGAGAGGCTGCTGTGTAAACTGGAACTGGACCATACATACAGACTACTGTATAAAATGGAATAGGACCAGAAGACACTTAGGACACTCATATTGGTACTGGTACAGATATTACTGTACATATTACTTTGTATCATTTGACACTATACATTACTATTTCCCTTACATCAGTTTATGTTAGTACAGAGTAAATTTTATCTTGATCAATTGACTTGAGGATAGATAACTGCTGCCATTTTATTACTTGGCATTAGTATTTATTTTGTATCACCTGACATTAGTGAAGATTCAAATTTCATTGTATCACTGGACATTAGTACAGATTGAAACCCACACTGTATTACTTGACATTAGTACAGATTTCAACCTCCACTGTATCACTTGAAATTAGTACACATTACTATTTATTTTGTATCACCTGACATTAGTACAGATTACTATTTCCCTATATCAACTGATATTAATTCAGATGACTTCACATTAGTAGAGTTTACTATTTATTTTGTATCACTTGACATTAGTACAGTTTACTATTTATTTTGTATCACTTGACATTAGTACAGTTTACTATTTATTTTGTATCACCTGACATTAGTACAGATTACTACTTCCCTATATCAATTGATATTAATTCAGATGACTTCACACTAGTACAGTTTACTATTTATTTTGTATCATTTGACATTAGTACAGTTTACTATTTATTTTGTATCACCTGACATTAGTACAGATTACTATTTCCCTATATCAACTGATATTAATTCAGCTGACTTCACATTAGTACAGTTTACTATTTCATTTTGTTATGTTTATTTAATTTGTATTCTGTGTTTGACCTTAGTCCGTAATTGAGGGTAGAAGTGGATTGTCTGACTACCAACATTTTTGTAAAATCAATACACTATGTATATTGTACATTAGCACAGATTACTGTACAATAGCATTTGTTACCACTTGATTTTAATACAGTTTACTATTTCCGTTGTCCCACTTGATATTACTACAAATTGCTTGTCCTTTGGCATAAATTGACATAAACTGGTACAAGTGTAGTTTACTATTTTGGTTGTACATGTATATATTAGTAAAAAATGACTAAGAAATAGTTCCTTAATAAAATAAGGGTTTTATATGAGAATTAGAGACAATGTCCCTTTCATCTAACAATCCATCTGGCATGCATTTGAAATTAGACACAAAGACACAGTGATCCCTTTCAAAAGTCCTCTTAAATCTCACCTTTTATGACTTATTGACTGTAAGAACAAATTTAAAGAGCTAATATTTCCTACCTTACATATTGTCAGCATTTTGTATGTTTTCCAATTTCATGGGATTTTTTGTGTTTTGGGTTTGTTTTTTTTGTGTTGGTATTCATTTTGTATGTTTTCCAATTTCATGGGATTTTTTGTGTTTTGGCGTTTTTTTGTGTTGGTATTCATTTTGTATGTTTTTTCCGATTTCATGGGATTTTTTGTGTTTGGAGTGGTCTTTTTGTGTTGGTATTCATATCATTATAGATGTTGTAAAGTGCTTAGAACTTCGAAAGATTAGGCGCTATACAAAGTCCTCCACATTCATTTTATTGTTTGCCAAGATAATGTGATATGAAAATATACATTTTCTTTTCAAATTATGAATTAAATATTGTCAAGTTATTATTTGATGAAAATAATGAAGAATTTACCTTTTAATAAGGACATCACAATGTATAATATTTGGCACAGAAAAATCCAGTTTTCTAAATCTGGCAGTCTCCTGAAAGATTCTTTCCTTGGAGATTTCAATTAAATTCCAGTTTTCCACCACAAATTTTTTAAGATATCAAATTATTATTTCTGTGAGATTTTAGATTTTTCTAACCAGGAATATTTTGTTGTAAATCCTGGCTGGAAATTTGTATATAGGTTAGACAATTAGGACAAAACAATATTTTGTTTGTTTAATATTAGACCCACTAGGATGTTACTTGTCATCTTTCCAATAATATGTGAAAAGAATTAGATTTCATAGCTTTCATTAGACCTATTGTAGAAACATGTAACTGAAGTAATGACCTCAAATCCCAAACAATACAGGATGAACTTGAAATAATCAAAGTGAGCAGTCAAACTGACTGCATCCAATTATGACTACACATCAGGAAGTGTGACCTCAATATTAAGATGTTGTGACAGCCATTACATGAATTGCAAACAGCATTTTAGAAATGTTGCAGAATTTACTTGTTACAGTTTAAATAAATCAAAATGAACTAATAGAAACTGGCATAAGTATACTTTCAAGACATATTTACTCAGTCACATTTTTTTTTAATTGAAGGAATATTGACCTTAAATGTTTAAATTATGAAGATTTTATGTACGTTCTTTAAAGCTGATGTCTACTGTAAATTAAAACAAAACAGATTCTTGCATTTTGTCTTAAATAATTTGTGTGTGGTAATATGAATTGTACCTAATGCAACTGTACCACGAATGACTTTTAAGTAATGGGTCATCATGTATACTAGTGCTGCTTCAATTATTGATTATAATCGATCCTGAGTTGGTTGAGCATTCCAATAAGTTAATCGATTGTGAAACTCCATAATCAATTGTGTGTAAAGGGAGACTACTTTTTAGGTTTATGCAAAGCACAAGGGTTAGTAAAACTCCCAGCCACTAAAGTTGACCTGTAATTTATTAATCCCTTTGCAACTACAAATAAAAAACCTAAACCTTACGATTCATAATTAGGAACATATAGTCATTATTACAATGTCAAGTTGTTAAATTGTCGAGTTAATAAATTAAAACACATTTTGTTGATTTGTTTCAGTTAAAGTGCAACATCTTTTGTAGTATTTATAAACAATGATGAACAAGAAAAATCATGTCCTTCCATACAAAGTGGCAATAGGTCTGTGTAAATTCCCAAATTGGTATTAATCATTTTGAAACAAAACATGTAAACACTAAATAAGTATTGAAATTTCACATCCCAAATTTTAATTATTATATCAATATCTTATCCCATAAATTAACTTTCACACTTTTTATGCATCAAAAAGTTGCAAGTCCTATTTTTAGGGTTAAATATTCTCTGAGCTAGATCTTTCTGGTCAACTTAATTTTTTTTAAAATACAACAAGACTCACATTTTGGACTATAGGGTTGATTAAATACAGAAATAAAAATAAGGGAGATAAACCAGATACCATCAATTACAAGCCAATTACTCTACTGAGTTGCCTTGATAAGTTGCTTTTGTTGCTATACTTAGCAACAGAATTTAACTTTTTCTATAAGAAAACAGTTTACTGAGGGACAGGCAGGTTTTCAAGAAGGATACTTCCCAACAGACAATATTTTTGTCTTGTATTCCTGAAGTGATCTTTTAAACAGTAGACATACCCCAGTTTTACACTTCTGTGGATTTTTCTCAGGCTTCCAACAAGGTATGGAGAGTTGGCTTCTGGTTAAAACTGATCAACACTAATCTAAATGGGAAAATACCAGAGGTGATAATGAAAATGAATGTGGATGTAAAGTTTTGTATATTCCACAGTGGAAAGAAATCAGGTTTATTTGATTGTAATCAAAGAGTTAAACAAGTCAAGTAACCTGTGTTCATTGCAAATCATATGTTGTGCTCAAACTGTAATGGCATTACTGCTGATTTACTTGACTGAGATATAGTGAGATATTTAGACCTACCCATGTTACTCTATGTAGATGATACCATTTTTATTTTCAGGTAACCCAAGAAATAGGCAAAACAACCTTGATTAGTTAATTACCATCAAATATACAAATGTGTCATTACCACAAGAATTATGATTTTGGGAAAATGTTGAAACAGAAACAAATGTGAAGTTTAAATCAAGAGATTCAGAACCTGAAATTGTCCGACATTATAAATATTTAGGGCTGACAATAGTGGAGAATGGTAGATATGTGTTGTGAATTAAATCCTAATAAGTCAAGCCAGGAAAGCTACGTACCTTCTTAAGAAAAGAATATTTAATCTGAGCCTGGCTTCTGACCATCTGCTTAAACTTTTTTATATGACATTAGTTCCAAATTCTCACAAATATGTGGATGTGATGTGGTGTTTTTGATATGACATTAGTCCCAATGCCCACATATGCATGGATGAAATTTGGTGTTTTCAAAGATTAGTTCTTGTTATTGTAGGGTTTAACACAATTTTTCAGCACATGATAGGCTATACATGGCAGCCAGTATTAATGGTGGAGGAAAAACCCATGAAAATTTCAGAAAGAACCACCGACCCACGATAAGCTACTGGCAAGCTTTCTCACATATACACATTGGCTGAATCTGAGACTCGAATCAACACAGACAAGTGAGATGGCAGTGATCCATAATGGAGAGCACTTTAGACCACTTGGGGCTCCTTTCAAAGATTAAGTATGATCAAATGCATTCATTTTGACTTTTAAAAATGTGTACTAGATGTTAAATAATTCACCCCTATGTTTACTGCTACACTTACAATAAAAATGGAGAATGAATGGCTTTGGAGTTACATCCAGTATATTATATCTGAAGATAATTTTCACATTATAATAATGGTGTAGGCAGAAACAGATGGCATAAAATATTTAAGGTAAGACTTCATGATCAGTTCATAAAAACATGGGAATCGTCTTTTACTAACTAGCCAAAAGCTGATAGACAGAATTTTTAAAACGGAATGAAAAGTAGAACATTATTTGTTAAAAGATCTATATAAAAAAATATAAGGCAAGTGTAAAAAAATTTCAAACATGTGATCACTATTATCTATAGAGAACGGAAGATAGACAAAATAAGCTGGATATAAAGATTGCATATGCTTTGTGTGTAAAACTGTGTGGATGCTGAATTTCACTATCTCCTATAATGTAGTTATTTCAGAGATGAAAGAAAGCAACTACTATCAGCGGCGTCGCTACGATTGGTGTCACCCAGTGCAGTAAATTCATCGTGTCACTGCTCCCGACTTCCACCATGGATTTCTTCTTCTTAAAATATGTCCACAGTATAAAAATGACAAGAACAAAAACAAATTAATTGAAGGTCAGAAGGAAAAAGTATTTTAGAACTTTAACAAAGTTAAATTTTAGTTATTTTTACATTAAACTTACTTTATTTAAAATTTTCCTTTTGGTGTCACCCTTCATCCCCCTAGCGACGCCACTGACTACTATCCAAACATCCCTTTATGCAACCAAAAATATCAAAATTTAACAAATGTTCTTTTTGTTTGTGTACGTTTCTTATTTGCTTTTTAACGTACGGTCTCGTCACTTGTAATTTAACGATTTATTCTTACTCTCATTTACTGGGTATTGTGCACAATGAGCATATACATGTACTTATGCTTTCATACCCTTCGAAGTCGAGGCCCTTTTGAAAATGAGCATATACATGTACTTATGCTTTCATACCCTTCGAAGTCAAGGCCCTTTTGAAAATGAGCATATACATGTACTTATGCTTTCATACCCTTCGAAGTCAAGGCCCTTTTGAAAATGAGCATATACATGTACTTATGCTTTCATACCCTTCGAAGTCAAGGCCCTTTTGAAAATGAGCATATACATGTACTTATGCTTTCATACCCTTCGAAGTCGAGGCCCTTTTGAAAATGAGCATATGCGTGTACTTATGCTTTCATACCCTTCGAAGTCAAGGCCCTTTTGAAAATGAGCATATACATGTACTTATGCTTTCATACCCTTCGAAGTCGAGGCCCTTTTGAAAATGAGCATATGCGTGTACTTATGCTTTCATACCCTTCGAAGTCGAGGCCCTTTTGAAAATGAGCATATGCGTGTACTTATGCTTTCATACCCTTCGAAGTCAAGGCCCTTTTGAAAATGAGCATATACATGTACTTATGCTTTCATACCCTTCGAAGTCGAGGCCCTTTTGAAAATGAGCATATGCGTGTACTTATGCTTTCATACCCTTCGAAGTCAAGGCCCTTTTGAAAATGAGCATATACATGTACTTATGCTTTCATACCCTTCGAAGTCAAGGCCCTTTTGAAAATGAGCATATACATGTACTTATGCTTTCATACCCTTCGAAGTCAAGGCCCTTTTGAAAATGAGCATATACATGTACTTATGCTTTCATACCCTTCGAAGTCAAGGCCCTTTTGAAAATGAGCATATACATGTACTTATGCTTTCATACCCTTCGAAGTCAAGGCCCTTTTGAAAATGAGCATATACATGTACTTATGCTTTCATACCCTTCGAAGTCGAGGCCCTTTTGAAAATGAGCATATGCGTGTACTTATGCTTTCATACCCTTCGAAGTCAAGGCCCTTTTGAAAATGAGCATATACATGTACTTATGCTTTCATACCCTTCGAAGTCGAGGCCCTTTTGAAAATGAGCATATGCGTGTACTTATGCTTTCATACCCTTCGAAGTCGAGGCCCTTTTGAAAATGAGCATATGCGTGTACTTATGCTTTCATACCCTTCGAAGTCAAGGCCCTTTTGAAAATGAGCATATACATGTACTTATGCTTTCATACCCTTCGAAGTCGAGGCCCTTTTGAAAATGAGCATATGCGTGTACTTATGCTTTCATACCCTTCGAAGTCAAGGCCCTTTTGAAAATGAGCATATACATGTACTTATGCTTTCATACCCTTCGAAGTCAAGGCCCTTTTGAAAATGAGCATATACATGTACTTATGCTTTCATACCCTTCGAAGTCGAGGCCCTTTTGAAAATGAGCATATACATGTACTTATGCTTTCATACCCTTCGAAGTCGAGGCCCTTTTGAAACTTTGGTAACCCTCCTCCAGAAAACACCTGACCTGATCTGTCCCTGAATGCTGCGTCTGCAACTTAAAGAAACTTGAACTTACGAAAAAAAAAACAGTCTAAGCTTGCTCAAAGTGAATTCTAAAATTGGTAAACATTACCTCACGTAAGATCCAGCTTGTAGCGTTTGTTGCTCTTGTTACACATATGTATTCCCCAGCTGCACGTGCTTCGACTGGTAGTTTTTACTAATTCTTCAAAACAGATGTGGACCGCTCCAGAATGTTTTCTCTACCACAACTCCAAATCAGTTTATGGGAACAATTCATAGCATATACTGGCCTTAGAACTAAAGGTCGAAAAACCGTAAACTTGTTGCAAGCAGGATTACGAAAAATAAATAGTGCTAATTACTTCTGGGAAACAAAAAGTAATAAGAAACGGAAAATAATTCCGGTGATTTGTTCAGCTAATTTTTACTCTAAAATCACCTGGATAGGTTTTATATATAATAATAATAATAATAATAATAATAATAATAATAATAATAATAATAATAATGACTTTGTATAGCGCCTAATCCTTAGAAGCTCTAAGCGATTTACATCTTTAATGATATGACTAACAAAACTACCAACAATGAAATTAGAAAACATAACAAAGATAGGAAACATTCTTAGGTCTTTAAGTTTTCTTTATTGCAGTCCAAAAGGGTGAGTTTAAAGAGCACTCTGTGTCTTTGTATTTAATTTCAGCCGGCAATTATTTCCACGTTGCTGGGCTCTGGTATGCAAAAGAACGTTGTCCATATGACTTCGTTTTCATAGTGGGAATAATGAGTATACGATTGTCATAAGAGGAGCGTAAGTATCTTGTATGTGTGTACATATGGATGAGGCCAGATAGGTATGTTGGACCGATAAAACAAATTCATAATCTATATAATTTATTAGTGACAATATCTCCACAAGGAAAACGTTTAGGCATCTTTCGCATTGATCATATAATTAACTTAGGTGGTTTTGAACCCCACCACCTCACATCCCGTTTAACACAAAATCCATGGTAGTATGTCATCCAGGCATTAATACTACTACTATTGCTGCAAATTTTGCTACAACAACAACATTACTACTTCTACTACGTGTTTCAGTGTGTGCTTGGAAAGGGCACTTTAACTCCCACTTTCTCTGCACGATACAGACAATGTTTTCAAAGTGCAGTTAAAACCAACAAAACAAAATACAACACTATGCTATATCCTATTGTATCGTCCGATCGATATCAGACTTTCAAGTATACTAAGACATACATTTACACAGAATTTAAACAGATTCATTAATGATCAACTAGTACACAGATTAATATACACACAGGCCTGGACACAGAGACCCAGGGCCCCAAGGCAGTTAACAGAGTCGGGGTCCCCTTTTTGAAATTTAGCAATAACAACAAAACAAATTGTGTCCTCCATATGTACTATTTCGGCCCCTGGACGGGGTCCTTTCTGACTTTGGGGTCCTAACAACTAATATATTGGCAACTGAACGTTGATGTGTATTGCACATCAAAACAAAACTCGTTTCTAAACTCTTTGCGCGACACCTAGGTATATATCTCTCTATTTAAAATATACTACCGGTATATATTTCAATGGATTAGGGACGTGTCAGACCAAGACATTTCGCCCCACTTCAGTGAACATTTCGCCCCACTTCAGTGAACATTTTGCCCCACTTCAGTGAACATTTCGGCCTATGGCAGTGGACATTTTGGAACATGACATTACATGTGTTCTAACGTAAGTAATTGAATTCCAGCCTAGCAGAACAATGCACATAATCTCCGGAACACTACGCCTTACTCCTTTACCTTGGCTGCCAGTACCCAGCAACATTCCTCTTTCAACCGTCATAATGTTGACATAATCTGTCAGCAATAGACTCACGTAGCAGACAAGGTAGCAGGACAGCACACCACTGGAGACTTCATTTTATCAACACCAGTGCAATCTATACACCCTATGGCAGGCTCTTTTCGAAGAGTATGATGCATATGGAGATCCAGACATAGCAGATCACTTCATATAATCCTTGGCACAGGCCCGCACCTAGGAAATTCTGGGCCCCAGGCAGCTGACAGAGTTCGGGCCCCTTTCGTGTTTCAAATATGTGCGTATATTTTAAAACTCGAAAAAGGGCGGGCCCCTATCTAGCTCGGGCCCCTGACAAGTGCCATGGTTGTCTTCCCCCCCCCCCCCCCCCCCCAGGTGCGGGCCTGCTTGGCAGCTGCCAGGTGCACTAACTTGGAGAGAACTACAGGGAAAAAGTCAACTTCACGCGCTTGAGCCGTAAAAATGCTGTAGCTGGATTCGAAGAAACAGCACCGTTCAGCAACCAGTTCAAACACACTCTGTTGTCAAACAAAATAACTACAGGTATTCACTTATTACAAGTTGCAAAAGCACGCTTGGAGAAACAGCACCGACCTCGAGTATTAGATGAGCGGCGAGTATAGTTTCGTCAGAAGTCAGACGAACGAGATCAAAATGCTTCAAAGGCATTTAAAACAACAGAACACGAATGCAATGATGTACCAAATCAGATAAAGCAGCAGGATGTGCTAAATTGGACAACCTTCATAGAAATCAAATATTGTATACCATTCGTACAATACCAAAAACGTATTATATCCCAAAACGTGTCCTATCAATCGAATTATTACCTTTCTAATTGTTACGTGCTTAGGCTCGAATAAGCAGCAACACAGAAAGAGTGAAAACTAACAAGCTTGTATAACTTTAACAATGAATTTATTAAGTACAATTATTTTCATAAAATAAATGAACTTACTGTTTTAGAGAATCAAATCCAACAAATATGAAATTCACAAAAATAATCCACTAATGAAATTAGAAGTCCTAATAAATAAATGTTCTAATAGTTCCAGGTTCGAATCTTGACGATGTAATAATCCAAAATGGCTGACAATGTCACGTGATGCAGTTCTTGTTTTTAAATCATCCAGATGAAATTATGAAACATATGTCCTTTTCCAAATAAATAGAATAATTCTTCTTTTCCAACGAATTGACACAGTCCAGAACAAGATATTAAACTCAAGCAGAAAATACACAACTTCTTTGAAATAAGCCCAATTTATATTCTACTAAAGTTAGCTTCTAAAACACAGCTATATATATTGTTTTTCTGAAGTAAACAAGTAATCACGCACTTTTCTAGAAATTGATAGAAGGTCAGAGGAAGAGTCTACCTTCACCTAGTCACGTAATAATGGAATGTTCTAGAAGGAAATCATTCACTTATAAAATGTTGTCCCTGAAATTAACCAATGAAATTGAAGACCTGTTGACAATGTCTAAAGCAAGGCCAGAAACTAGACCACTGTAAGCCAAGGTCAAAACTTGTTTACAGTAAAGTCCAGGTCAAATGAATTTTCTAGAAAAACTTCCCATTTAATGAATAATAAATCATAAATGACAATTTTGGACTTAATAATTAAAAATAAATAAAATTAAATCCAATAGCCGTAACACCTTCCCCCATAAAATAAAAAGAAAGGTTTATATGATAAAACTTTCTTTTTATCACAAACCAATTTACATCTGAAATTAAAAATTACACAATATAATAAATTATACAATGGAAAGAGTGTCTACAATTATATTATCAAGAAATAGCCTCAAATTTTTAACTTGTCCATATCCCACAAAATATCCTAGGAAAAACACACAAGCACAGCAGAACTCACTTTTAGACAAATTAATTGTCAAACATACATTAGTGAGTCTGTTAAAGAATTATCGAATTGTTGCTAGGTGTTCTTTCCAGGTGTCGTTGTAGATGATGACGTCACAAATCTCTAGACCAGTGATGAACATTTTTACGAGACGTTGAATTGGACTTTCTTTATATTGGTAGAGTCCATTTGGAATCACAATGTTAAGTTTTCCTTTGCTCTTTCCGTAGTGGAATCTGCCAAAATCCTTTCAGAATGTCAGAATTTGGTGACGTACTTGGCATTCCCAATTTTATCAATAGAATAGTCAATTCTTGTTAATGGGAATGAATCTGTTTTTGTCACTCTGTTCACCTTCCTATAATCAATGCACATACGGAGAGTTTTATCTGGTTTAGGAACAAGTATGCATAGTGAACTCCAATCACTTTTACTGGGCTTGATAAAATCATTCTTCAGCAAATACAGAATTTCCTTTTTCAAGTATTCCTGTTTGAGTGGACTCATCCTGCATGGAATTCTCAATCTCAACGTCATGAAAATTTTGTTTGTCCTTGTAATAATATCTGGACATAAGTGCTCATATAATAATAATAACTTTCAGTTCATTTCTTTCTTGCACTTGCAAATGTGAAAGTTTCTGGTCTAGATTTTTTTATAATTTCTGAATTCCAACAATTCGTCGCTCCAATGTCAGCAGAATCCGACGATATTTCTTCACTAAATGGGACTGGTACAACTAAATTAATTACATATTTAACATGGCTATCTCTTTCAATATACTGGTACTCCTATAATTAATATAGATCCCAGGAGCACTAATACTATAACTTAATTCATTTTGTTCTTA
Source organism: Unio delphinus (assembly GCA_029339505.1). Lineage (NCBI taxonomy): Eukaryota > Metazoa > Mollusca > Bivalvia > Unionida > Unionidae > Unio > Unio delphinus. The sequence continues at coordinate 3,824,963 of JAQISU010000229.1, read as the reverse complement.
ACTTTGTAAGGGCCGTAATATCTAATTTGAAGAAAAGTAAGAAGAATGAACAAGAGTAACACAACTCCATTATCAGACTCAAAAGTTCTCTCCCTTGTATTACTTTCAAACCTTAGCTTCATTTTTAACTTTAATTGATTACTTGACTTGGTCTTAGATAAGGAATCCACACAATCTACCATAATTCCACTGAATGTTTCATCAAACGTAAGAATAGGTTGCAGATGAGCCTTACGTATCTTCTGATTGGATTTTCCTACCATTTGACAAGCATGACAAGACCTACAGTATTTGGTAACATCACTTTTGATTTTTGGCCAATAGAAATGAGTTAAGATCTTGTGATAAGTTTTATTAATCCCTAAATGACCAGCCAAAGGAGTTTCATGGGCCAGATTAAGTATTTCCTGTCTGTAAGGTTTTGGAACTACTATTTGATAGTTCACTGACCATTCATCACCAGCAGGTACCTCGGGAGGTCTCCATTTTCTCATAAGAATTCCATTTTTAATGAAATAACAGACAGGAACTTCAGTCTCATTTATGACCCTTTGAAACAAACAGGAGATCTCAGGATCTTTTTCCTGTTCAACGACAAATGACTGTCGTTTATCACCCTGATTAAGAGAATGAGTTATTAAAAGATGATCACTATGATCAATACCTTCTGATTGATCTAAACCAAGAGTAAACGTGATCTCATCAAAAACCTGACCTATACAAGTGCCAGTTGAAGGAATGCTGCCTTCTGTAACATCACTCTCAAAATCATCACCCTGATTAAAATAAAGAGAATGAGTTGTCAAAAGAGGATCACTATGATCAATACTTTCTGATTGATCTAAACCGAGAGTAAAAGTGACCTCATCAAACACCTGACCTTTACAAGCGTCAGTTGAAGGAATACTGGCTTTTTCAACATAAGCCTGACCTACGCAGGTATCAGATAAGGGATTACTGCCCTCAACAACATAAGCCTGACCCATGCATATGTCAACGAAGGGAATACTGCCCTTTTCAACTTCATTCTCAAGAGCTTTCTTTACCATAGCTCTAGCAACTGTACAAGCTTGAAATATATCAGGGATTTCTTTTTCAATTGGATCAACTTTCTCATCCAAATTAGGCTTGTCAGTTACAAGTGGATTAACCACAACCTTGTCCCCAGCTAAGTCGTTGCCTAGCAATAAATCTATTCCCTCAACAGGTAAAACCGAGACTGTTCCGATTGTCACAGGTCCTGACACTAAGTCTGATGACAAATTTACACAATGGAGAGGAACATTAACAAAACAGCAATCCAGCCCCTGAATAAGAACACTTTCATTAGAAGAAGACTTCTCAGATAAAGGCAAAGTACCTGATAATAAAAGACTCCGAGAGGCTCCTGTGTCCCTTAAAATTTAATAGGGGTGGGATTGGCTGAATCACCCAAAAGTGATATAGAACCCTTCGATATGAATGGTTCATAATTCTCCATATCAAAATCAGACTGGGATTTATTAGACCCAACAAATGTATTGTTTTCAATACATGAATGTGACCTACCTTGACCTCTTGTAAATAAGAGCATTTGGAACTGGTCTATCTTGATTCTGTTGCCTATTTTTCAATTTGTAGCAATCAGAAATAACGTGTCCTTTTTTCTTGCAAAAGTTACACGTCGGAAGAGACAAGGATCTAGAATCAAACTTCTCTGAAGTCTGATTTTTGAAAGTTGTGTTAATTTGAGTTTTAGAAGGGCTTGAATTAGGCGGAAATTTTTTTCTGCCAGTAAATTGTTGAGTAGAAGTCTTGTTAACAAAAGGAACTTTATGTGTCAAAGAATATTCGTCAGCAGCTCGAGCAGCATTTTCCAAGGTTTCAATCTGATGCTCATCAAGATAAGTTTTAACATCATTATGGACACAGTTTTTGAACTCTTCAATTAATATAATTTGCTTGAGATTTTGATAATCTTGCTCAACTTTCTTGGCTAAACACCATCTATCAAACAACTGCTCTTTTTGTCTAGCAAATTCGACATGAGTTTGTCCAGCTTCTTTTCTGTAATTTCTAAATTTTTGCCTATAAGCTTCAGGAACTAACTCGTAACCTCTTAAAATGCATTCTTTAACTACGTCATAATCACCACTTTGCTGAACAGACAGTGAAGTGTAAATCTCACTAGCCTTACCAGTAAGTACACATTGTAGTAACTGAGTCCAATTCTCTCTTGGACACTTTAAATTTTCTGCAACTTTTTCAAAAAGAATAAAATATTTGTCTACTTCTTTTTCTTTAAAAGGGGGCACTAATCTAATATTCCTTGCTAAATCAAAATTTTGATTTGATGTATGATGGTAATTCTCACCTGCCAGCTCTTTTTCTTTCATTTTAATTTCTTTCTCAATTTGCATTTGCTCTTTTTGTAATTCAAATTGTCTTTCTTTCTCCCTTTCCTGTCTCTCTCTCTCTCTCTCTCTCTCTCTCTCTCTCTCTCTCTCTCTCTCTCTCTCTCTCTCTCTATCAATTAGCATCTGCTCTTTTTGTTATTCAATTTGTTTTTCTTTCTCCTCTCTCTCAATCTGCATCTGCTCTTTTTGTAATTCAAATTGTCTCTCTCTCTCTCTCTCTCCTCTTTTTCAGATTGTAATTGTTTCTCTTTCTCCTCTCTCTCTCTCTATCAATCCGCATCTGCTCTTTTTGTAATTCAATTTGCTTCTCTTTCTCCCTTTCCTGTAATTCCAGTTTTTTTTAACTCTAATTCACTCTCTCTCTGAAATTCCAGCTTCTTCAACTCTAATTCCATCTTGAATTTTAATTCTAATTCCTTCAGTTTAATGTCAGAGTCTGGTGTAGACTTACTGACTGGAATCAAAGCACTTTGTTCAAAAACATCCTGTTCTACCAAATACTGGACCTAAATCTTTTTGATATCTTGTTTCGTTAAAGAAGCCTTGACTTCAGAAAGATCGTATTTTCTGGCAAGTTGAACCAACTCGTCTTTTTTGAAAAGATCTAATTGCTCCTGGGTAGGATTAGAAAGAAATAATTCTACCTTAGATGTCATTTTGATACAAGCGTGTTATCCTCACTAAAGATTTAAAATTCTCAAAAACTAGGGGAAATTCAAATTTAAATTCAAATTTATCTCAAATCTCAATCCCGGGAAGATAGCCACCAATTCTATGTTACGTGCTTAGGCTCGAATAAGCAGCAACACAGAAAGAGTGAAAACTAACAAGCTTGTATAACTTTAACAATGAATTTATTAAGTACAATTATTTTCATAAAATAAATGAACTTACTGTTTTAGAGAATCAAATCCAACAAATATGAAATTCACAAAAATAATCCACTAATGATATTAGAAGTCCTAATAAATAAATGTTCTAATAGTTCCAGGTTCGAATTTTGACGATGTAATAATCCAAAATGGCTGACAATGTCACGTGATGCAGTTCTTGTTTTTAAATCATCCAGATGAAATTATGAAACATATGTCCTTTTCCAAATAAATAGAATAATTCTTCTTTTCCAACGAATTGACACAGTCCAGAACAAGATATTAAACTCAAACAGAAAATACACAACTTCTTTGAAATAAGCCCAATTTATATTCTACTAAAGTTAGCTTCTAAAACACAGCTATATATATTGTTTTTCTGAAGTAAACAAGTAATCACGCACTTTTCTAGAAATTGATAGAAGGTCAGAGGAAGAGTCTACCTTCACCTAGTCACGTAATAATGGAATGTTCTAGAAGGAAATCATTCACTTATAAAATGTTGTCCCTGAAATTAACCAATGAAATTGAAGACCTGTTGACAATGTCTAAAGCAAGGTCAGGAACTAGACCACTGTAAGCCAAGGTCAAAACTTGTTTACAGTAAAGTCCAGGTCAAATGAATTTTCTAGAAAAACTTCCCATTTAATGAATAATAAATCCTAAATGACAATTTTGGACTTAATAATTAAAAATAAATAAAATTAAATCCAATAGCCGTAACACTAATCCAGAAACAGGGAAGGGAAATTAGTTTTAAAAATATATTATCTCGTGGCCGAGAGATGTTAGGTAGCGCCTGCGAGAAAATGTTATTTTTGTCCCAGATGAATGCTTCCGTACAAAAATGATGGAAAAGAAGAAGATAAAACACAACGACGTGATTTCATGTATTGGAATCACAGAGAGTCAATGCTGTTTATTACAACTGTACTATTATTAATCGGATATTCACTCATCAATACCTGAACTTACATCTCTTTTATATGTTACTGTCGGTATGCAAAATAATCATCCATGTTTCCAAATGATGTCGTGTAAGTGACGTTTTAGATGACCTCCATTTATTTAAATGTTTAAATGTGCGATGCTTTCCCAGCAATATCGGTATGCGCAAGCGCAAAGCTAACGGTATAAGGGAAATAATGCAAGGCTTGTTTACTCACTTACACATCTGACTTACTTTCCATAGGCCCATATTAACGGCTAGCCGACGGCGTTTATCCTTTGATTCAGCTGGTAAGTTGAAGACATTAGAGCAATTATTTAGGATAAGTTCTATATAAGCCACTTACAACAAAGACTTCAAACCTTGGACGATAATTGGAACTGGGTACACATGCAGACTCTTAGATTGTTAGCAGCCTACTAATTGGTCAACATCGAAAAGTCTATAGCACTTTTGTATGCTAGACAGCAATTATGTACATGATAACGTATCCGTTTACTTTTGGAGAAGCAATGCACACACACACACACACACACACACACACACACACACACACACACTAGTTAGTCATGTCCAGGAAGACGCCAAAGGAAATAGTTATCGAGTACAACCGTTCTCAGTGATGTCCGTGTTCAATATCATTGAACTAAATCATAATCTTGAAACATTATCTGAAGATATTACTCTCGCCTTTAATACCTTTTTCTGGGGGGGGGGGGGGAGAAAGAGGTTGCGCTGATGGAACACATGAACATATTAAGAACATAAAATAACATTTTTATTGCAGAGAAATACGTTTCGCCAAATATAAACAGCGATACCACATGGATATAAATGCCCCCGGTATCACATTTACTTATACGAAACAACTATTCCATCTAGTGAGAAATGCCCTCACTTTTGGAGAAAACTTTAGCACAAATTAATTCAGCATTAAGAGGTTATAGTCAGGACTGGTCGTTCAAGTGTAAGGATAATGTGACTGGGTGGGACATGATGTTACATGTCTGCGACATGATACCACATGACAGGATCTTGTTTACTCTCTCTCTCTCTCTCTCTCTCTCTCTCTCTCTCTCTCTCTCTCTCTCTCTCTCTCTCTCTCTCCAATATAACAGTACGCTATTGTATGTCTCATAATGCTTATTAGCACTGAAAACGTTGATGTCTATTGAGACGCTCTTCACTCTTGCGATATACAATTTATTACAAATGCTTTATATGCGCATTAAATACTAAAGAAACGTTGTCATTGCAATTGTATATTGTTGTACAGGTAAATATTTACTTGCATCGTATAAATCTCTATTTGTGCCAAAATTTTACTTATATAATCTGTTCTGGCAATATATATATATATATTATATATATATGTATCTTTCAAATTTACTTCAAATTGCCAAATGGTAAAGAGGAAAGATGTCAAGTGTATCAGTCATAGTATTATGACTATCTTTGCATTTTAGCATTCATCTTCTATTTACCTAAACCAATCAGAAACAACGGTGTGATCTAACGCCTAAAATCTTTGAGAGCATGCATACGTAACCGAACATGCTGGTCAATCGTAATAAAAGGATGCGGACACGTCGGATGGATACGTAAAATCCGTGACCAGCAAATTACATGCACATTGTAATCGTTAGATTCAATCATTTTTTCCCCTTAAATTTTCCTTAGCTTGTAACGAGTATGATCATGACATAGTTTCATAAATATTAAATTGACTGATTTATCTTTTCATTTCTAGAGATTCCAATAATTGCATTGAGGAATTTATAGATTGCCGAATAGATTATATGGATTGCAGTGTGAATGTTAAGAATTGCAATCTGAGTTGTAGGGATTGCAGCGTGAAATGCTGCGATTGTAATGTGGATTGTAGAGATTGTAATGTGGATTGTAGAGATTGTAGTGTGGATTGTAGATATTGCAGTGCGAATTTTAGTAATCATTATGTGCATATTAGAAATTGCAGTGTGGATTGTAAGGATTGTAATATGGATGGTAGGGATTGAAGTGTGAATATTAGGAATCGCAGTGTGGATTGTAGGAATTGCAGTCTTAATTGTAGATATTGCAGGGCTTGTAGCGTGGATGGTTTGGATTGCAGTGCGAATGTTAGAAACTGAAGTGTGTCTTTTAGGGATTGAAGTGCGGATGATACGGATGGCAGGGTTAATGTTAGGAATTGCAGTGTTTATTGTAGTGTTTCAGTATGAAGTTGTTACGAATTACAGTTTAGACTGTAGGTATAGCAATGTGGATTGTAGGGATTGCAGTATGGATGTAGGGATTGCAGTGTTAATGTTAGAAATTGTTGTGTGGATTGTAATGACTGTAGTGCGGATGATATGATTTTAGTGTGAATATTAGAATTGCAGTGTAGATTGTGGGGATAGCAGAGTAGATTGTAGTTAGTGCGATGTTATTATTAGGAATGGCAGTGTGGATTGTAGTGACAGCAGTGCTAATATTAAGAATTGCAGTGTGGATTGTAGTGATAGCTGTGCTAATATTAAGAATTGTAGTGTGGATTTAGTGATAGCTGTGCTAATATTAAGAATTGCAGTGTGGATTGTAGTGATAGCTGTGCTAATATTAAGAATTGCAGTGTGGATTGTCGTGATATCAGTGCTAATATTAAGAATTGCAATGTTGATTGTATTGATATCAGTTCTAATATTAAGAATTGCAGCGTGGATTGTAGTGATAGCTGTGCTAATATTAAGAATTGCAGTGTGGATTGTAGTGATATCAGTGCTAATATTAAGAATTGCAGTGTGGATTGTAGTCATAGCAGTGCTAATATTAAGAATTGCAGTGTGGATTGTAGTCATAACAGTTCTAATATTAAGAATTGCAGTGTGGATTGTAGTGATAGCTGTGCTAATATTAAGAATTGCAATGTTGATTGTATTGATATCAGTTCTAATATTAAGAATTGCAATGTTGATTGTATTGATATCAGTTCTAATATTAAGAATTGCAGCGTGGATTGTAGTGATAGCTGTGCTAATATTAAGAATTGCAGTGTGAATTGTAGTCATAGCAGTGCTAATATTAAGAATTGCAGTGTGGATTGTAGTGATAGCAGTGCTAATATTAAGAATTGCAGTGTGGATTGTAGTCATAGCAGTGCTAATATTAAGAATTGCAGTGTGGATTGTAGTGATAGCTGTGCTAATATTAAGAATTGCAGTGTGGATTGTATTGATAACAGTTCTAATATTAAGAATTGCAGTGTGGATTGTAGTCATAGCAGTGCTAATATTAAGAATTGCAGTGTGGATTGTAGTGATAGCAGTGCTAATATTAAGAATTGCAGTGTGGATTGTAGTGATAGCTGTGATAATATTAAGAATTGCAGTGTTGATTGTCGTGATATCAGTGCTAATATTAAGAATTGCAGTGTGGATTGTAGTCATAGCAGTGCTAATATTAAGAATTGCAGTGTGGATTGTATGCACTACAGTAAAGTCGATTGTGGGGATTGCAGTTTTAATGTTAGGAATTACAGTGTGGATTATATGGATTGCAGTGTTAATATTAAGAATTGCAGTGTCGATTGTAGTGTATGCAGTGTTAATATTAAGAATCGCAGTGTAGATTGTAGTGATTGCAGTGTTAATATTAAGAATTGCAGTATGGATTGTAGTGATAGCAGTGTTAATATTAAGAATCGCAGTGTGGATTGTAGTGATAGCAGTGCTAATGTTAAGAATCGCAGTGTTAATGTTAGAAATCGTAGTGTGTATTGTAGTGATAGCAGTGCTAATATTAGGAATTGCAGTGTTAATGTTAGAAATGGCAGTGTATATTGTAGTGATAGCAGTGCTAATATTAAGAATTGCAGTGTGGATTGTAGTGATAGCTGTGATAATATTAGGAATTGCAGTGTGGATTGTAGTGATAGCAGTGCTAATATTAGGAATTGCAGTGTTAATGTTATAAATTGCAGTGTGTATTGTAGTGATAGCAGTGCTAATATTAAGAATTGCAGAGTGGATTGTAGTGATAGCTGTGATAATATTAAGAATTGTAGTGTGGATTGTAGTGATAGCTGTGATAATATTAAGAATTGCAGTGTGGATTGTAGTGATAGCTATGATAATATTTAGAATTGCAGTGTGGATTGTATGCACTACAGTAAAGTCGATTGTTGAGATTGTAGTTTTAATATTAAGAATTGCAGTGTGGATTGTATGGACGCACTATGTATGCATGGATTGCAGCGGTAATGTTAGTAATTGCATTGTGGATTCTAGGAATTGCAGTGTGGATGGTAGGGATTGTAGTGTGAATGTTAGAAATGTTAACGTGGCTTTAACCGTGTTTATGTCATTTCGCTACGATGTCGGCAGTGTGATATTTTTTCGTGATGAAAAGCACTGAGACATCATGCCGCAGACATGTATCATGATGTTCCATCCAGTCACATTATCCTGTCACCAGGCCGACCAGTCCAAATAATAACCTCTTATTACTGACGTCATGCCGTAGACATGTATCATGATGTTCCATCCAGTCACATTATCCTGTCACCAGGCCGACCAGTCCAAACAATAACCTCTTATTACTGAGCGCAAAGCGAGGTAGATATTAGTAACAATTTTGTACATCTTTGGCATAATTCGGCGGGTATCGATCTCGTTTCCTCATCTGAGGCGGACGCTTTAACTACTAGGTCACCGGATTGCAGTGCTACCGTTAGGAATTGCAGTGTAAGTGTAGATTGTAGAATTGCAGTGTGGATTTTAGGATTTGCAATCTAGATTGTAGGGATTGTAGTGTGGATTGTAGTGATTGCGGTGCGGATTCTAGGAATTGCAGTGTAGATTGTAGAATTGCAGTGTGGATTGTAGGGATTGTAGTGTGGATTGTAGGAATTGCAGTCTAGATTATAGGGATTGTAATGCGGATTCTAGGATTGCAGTGCGGATTCTAGGAATTGCAGTGTAGATTGTAGAATTGCAGTGTGGATTGTAGGGATTGCAGTGTAGATTGTAGAATTGCAGTGTGGATTGTAGGAATTGCAGTTTAGATTGTAGGGATTGTAGTGTGGATTGTAGGGATTCTAGTGTGGATTGTAGGTATTGCAGTATAGATTGTAGAAATGCAGTGTGAATTGTAGTAATTGCAGTCTAGATTGTAGAATTGCAGTGTGGATTGTAGGGATTGCAGTGTAGATTGTAGAATTGCACTGTGAATTGTAGGAATTGCAGTCTAGATTGTAGGGATCGTAGTGTGGATTGTAGGGATTACAGTGTAGATTGTATAATTGTAGTATGGTTTGTAGAAATTGCAGTGTGGATTGTAGGGATTGTAGTGTGCATTGTAGGGATTGCAGTATAGATTGTAGAATTGCAATGTGGTTTGTAGGGATTGTAGCATGGATTGTAGAATTGCAGTGTGGATTGTAGGGATTGCAGTATAGATTGTAGAATTGAAGTGTGGTTTGTAGGGATTGTAGCATGGATTATAGAATTGCAGTGTGGATTGTAGGGATTGCAGTATAGATTGTAGAATTGAAGTGTGGTTTGTAGGGTTTGTAGCATGGATTGTAGAATTGCAGTGTGGATTGTAGGGATTGCAGTATAGATTGTAGAATTGCAGTGTGGTTTGTAGGGATTGTAGCATGGATTGTAGAATTGCAGTGTGGATTGTATGGATTGCAGTATAGATTGTAGAATTGCAATGTGGTTTGTAGGGATTGTAGCATGGATTGTAGGGATTGTAGTGTGCATTGTAGGGTTTGCAGTATAGATTGTAGAATTGCAATGTGGTTTGTAGGGATTGTAGCATGGATTGTAGGGATTGTAGTGTGCATTGTAGGGATTGCAGTATAGATTGTAGAATTGCAGTGTGGTTTGTAGGGATTGTAGCATGGATTGTAGAATCGCAGTGTGGATTGTAGGGATTGCAGTATAGATTGTAGAATTGCAGTGTGGTTTGTAGGGATTGTAGCATGGATTGTAGGGATTGTAGTGTGCATTGTAGGGATTGCAGTATAGATTGTAGAATTGCAGTGTGGTTTGTAGGAAGTGCAGTCTAGATTGTAGAGATTGTAGTGTGGATTTCAAGGATTGCAGTGTGGATTGTTGGGATTGATGTGTGAATGTAGATTTGTTTGTTAAACGTATCTCAGTAAGTGATTTTTGTTAAGTTTCTGATTGTTGTGGACAGTTGACTGAGTGCACGCTAAAGGAAACACGCAGACTTAACAAACGAGGTGCCTTTTGTAAATGGAGTGGCTGGATTCAATTTGCAAAATAGTTATGATTCTTTGTAAAAAGTGCTAAGAGACACTCTTGATTCACGTTACAAATTACGTGTCTAGATAAAAGATGGGCTTGTATAGGTTTGGCAATTATGTCCTTTACCTTTCTTTAGTACGATCATTAAGCTACACAAAGGAGATATACACGTGGTCATAATACAGTGTATTTAGTATCATGAGTCATGACTACATTCCTATTGATGTTATAACATCAGTATGGTTTTTGTTTTGCGATTTTCTATTAGTAATATCATTATAGATGTTTTAAAGCGGTTAGAGCTTCTAAAGATTTGGCGCAATGCAAATCCCTCATCAATATTATTATTATTATTATTATTATTATTGTTAATTATTATATTATTATTGTTGTTGTTGTTATTGTTATTATTATTATTATTATTAGTAGTAGTAGTAGTAGTAGTAGTAGTAGTAGTAGTAGTAGTAGTACCAAGTTAAACTTAATAAAGTACCTTGCTCAAAGGACAACCATGAACTATCCGTAGGGAGGAGGTTGTCATTGCAAGAATCGGTCATACATACATTACCCACTCCCACATACTGAAAGGTGAAGATCCACCAGAGTGCGTTCCTTGCAAAGAGCCATTCACTGTTAAACACTTTATGACCGAGTGTTCCGACCTGCAACCTAAATATTATAATGTACATGACATGAATGAACTTTTTGATACAATACAAATCACTTGTATTTTAGATTTCCTAAAGGAAGTAAATCTCTATTTTAAACTATAACTTGTATGCCATCACCTAGAATATTTTTATCTAATGCAAATATCACCTTTTATTTACAAGATCTTATCATCAACATACACCAGTTACATCTCCCGTTGATTGGGAAGCTTCATATTTTCCTGTCACCAACATCTTACCATTTTATATTTAACTATTATGGTTTTTATATCGCTGGTCGATGTTAAACCTTTCTTATTTTTAAGCATCTTTACCTCTTGTATGGCGCTAAATAGCCTAAAAGTGCTGGTGCGCCGTTAAAATTCAAACAAACAAACAGGACAACCATGATAGTTGACCAGAGCTGATCCGAAGGGATTCGATTTCGTTCCTGATCGTTAGTGAATCCGACACGCTAACCAAAGACCAACGCCAACTCTGTGTCCATTACTTTTGACCAAAGCTGATCCGACGGGATTCGAATTCGTTCCTGATCGGTCACACGAAAGGTTATTCTTAAGGAGATTTTTCTCATCACGTTCCTGTTAACTGTCCGTTCGTATGTTTGTGTCCGTCTTAATTATTTATAAAGCGCCTCATATACAGCCAACAGTGTATTTACATATTATTATATCAATCCTATAACACGCATCACCCATTTAAAATTCAAATGCAGTTAGTTAGATTATGCTATAGTGCATCAAAGAAGACCATTAAAAAGATATGCATGTTAACCGGACAATTAGCTTCATGCTATTCATTTTCTGTATCGCTTCCTATCAGTTCCTAAAAACAATATTTTCTATTTTTCTGCGATCATTGTTAAAGCATAAGGATTCAGTTGAGGGCTGCTTGAATGGGCACTAGTTTGACTACAAAGACTTTATTTTAAAATAAAGTGTTTAAAACAATAATCTGGAGGAAAGCAAATACGATCTTCCTCCTCAAAACAGTAATTGATTCTCTTTCTTTCTCTTCTTATTGGTGTTTCAATTTATGATTCCTGCAAGGCCTAACAGGCTCTTTTCTATCCTAACCTCAAAGGCATAAATAATTCAAGAGTAGGTTGTGCTTACATTAATAAGTAGTTGCATACGTCTGGAAAAAGTCTATATTACAAACTCGTCATCATTACTATTCAGTCTAAGAAGACCGACTTGAATTCAAACTCATCGTCAGTCTTAGCTTATAATTTAGAGGCGTACTGCTGTCAGCAGTCGGAGAGGGAACGTAATTGTAGATGATGAGGAAATAAGTATTTCTGGAGTTCCCAAGTCCAATGCAGTCAAATATCACCCTACCTCAGCATCAAGCTGATGAAGGCATGGAGGGTGGGGAATACCTGCAGACCACACCTAGTGTCGCGCAGTAAATAGTCGACCTACTTTCCATTTAGAGAATGATAACTGTGGCAGCAAGGTAAACAACTGATAGATTTAAACAAATGATAGATTCAAACGATTGATAGATTCAAACAACTGATAGATTCTAACGATTGATAGATTCAAACGATTGATAGAATCAAACAACTGATTGATTCAAACAACTGAGAGATTCAAACAACTGATTCAAACAACTGATAGATTCAAACAACTGATAGATTCAAACGACTGATAGATTCAAACAACTGATATATTCAAACGACTGATAGATTCAAACAACTGATGCATTCATACAACTGATACATTCAAACGATTGATAGATTCAAACGATTGATAGATTCAAACAACTGATAGATTCAAACGATTGATAGATTTAAACAACTGATAGATTCAAACGACTGATAGATTCAAATAACTGATACATTCAAACGATTGATAGATTCAAATGATTGATAGATTCAAACAACTGATAGATTCAAACGATTGATAGATTCAAACAACTGATTGATTCAAACGACTGAGAGATTCAAACAACTGATAGATTCAAACAACTGATACATTCAAACGATTGATAGATTCAAACGATTGATAGATTCAAACAACTGATAGATTCAAAAGACTGAATCTACAACTGATAGATTCAAACAACTGATAGATTCAAACGATTGATATATTCAAACGATTGATAGATTCCAACAACTGATATATTCAAACAACTGAACCTAAAACTGATAGATTCAAACGACTGATAGATTAAAACAAATGATATATTCAAACGATTAATAGATTTAAACAACTGATAGATTCAAATAACTGATAGATTCAAACGATTGACGATTTGCAGTTCAATCAGCAAGTCTGGATATTTGACCTACAAAATGGATGTGACGACCTCTTTCCAGTTGCAACCCACCTCTATTAAAAGTAAACAACAGGGATAAATTGCTCTGAAAATTGCTGACGATATAGGATTTTCCATTTGGCTTCAAAGATCCCTTTAGATCACCACTCCATACAATTACAAACGTGACATTTTCAACCCACTATATAAATCTATTTTACAGCATCAGCTTGGCAACACAATACTATATTGAATATTACCGAATTGATTTACACTTTCTGGATACATTAAATAATTACTAAAAACCTACTTGGGTAGGAAAGTTATAATTATCACCCTTGAACCCGTTGTCCCACTCAAAACAGCATGGATAACAGTTTGGGCTAGCGAATTATGGGCTAAGAAACAATACTTTAATGGGTAAACACAGATTATAATATTTTGTTACTCAAACCTCCTGAAGATTATGAATATGTTCTCTTGGTGAATTTGCACGTCAAGTAAACATCACAAATGTCTCAACAGTTGACACACACACACACACACACACACACACACACACACACACACAGAGTACGTGTCAGTGAGTTTATGAATAACATAGTGAACATATAAGAGAATTGGGGGCGGGGTCTAACGGGTTCAAGGTGTTTAACTGATTTCCTTTCAATTAGGAACGAAAAGGAGAAATGCGGTCATTATAAGTAAACGAGACATTTCCGAAATTGAATCCAGAAGAAAAAAAAGTCATAATTTATATCATGGTACATGAATAATGAATACAGAACACGAACGTCGGAAAAATAATGACTATTGAAAAAGAATGTCGGGAAAATTACGACTATATGAAAACACATGTCGGACAAATAATGATTATAAAACACGAATGTCGGAAAAATAATGACTACAGAACCCAAATGTCGGGGAAATAAGATCTATATACCACGAAAGTCAGAAAATTATAACACTTCTTTCCTTATCTCCGTCCTATTTTCCCAGACCGTATGACTGAAGGAGGCAAATTATGGACTGAAGAAGGCAAATTGTGGACTAAAGGCAGAAAATTATTGACTGAAGGAGGCAAATTATGGACTGAAGAAGAAACAATAAGAACTAAAGGAGGTAAATTATGGATTGAAGGAGGCAAACTATGGACTAAAGCATAACCAAGGTCTTCCATGATAACATGGACGTCATAGTGTTGTACGATGGCTCAACGTCCGACATCTTCAACATCCGCAGCGGAGAGAAACATGGATTGGTCCTAGCTCTCAAGCTCTTTTGCATCTTCTTCGTTGTACTACTGAAGCATGCCTTTGGGACGTCCACAGAACGATCTATCTGCACACGCGATCAGAAGGCAAGCTGTTCAAGCCGGCACGACAAGAGGCAATGGTCAAAGTGCGTGAATCAATAATTAGGGACAAGCTTATCGCTGATGATGCTGCCTTACCACTCACACAGAAGCCGAGATACAGCACCTATATATCGGATTACATTTTCATACACACAACCATTACATATTACTTCCAAAATGGGTATCTTATCATGTATACAACAACTACGCTATTCTACTTACAAAACTGAGATATTTTGATAGGAATATACAATTATAGAATTGATTTAAAGAAACACGTTGTCAATTTATGTTGGGCTTTTTGCAAGACACGTTATGATGCATTGATTTGTTAACGAAGTTTATTTCATTCTAAAGAAAACTTGCAGCAATAAGAGCTTAATCTTTCTGTTAATTTTTGGACATTTTAAAAAGTATACATATCAGTAAATATTTTTTAACTGAACACGCGACATGTAGATCCCTGCGTAATGTATTTTAACAGATGTTTTCTGTACTTGTGCAAATCCACCCAAATCCACCCCAAATCCACTCAAATCCACATCCAAATCAACCAAAATTCACACCAAATCGTAATGTGTCTACCTTCTCATCTATAAATTAAAAACGCTCTCCCCTCCCCCGATTTTTCTTCTTTAAAACTTCGCGTTCTTGTGTTAGATTAATCAATAATAAATACATATGCAATTTACTAGTATTATATATTTCGACTGTAATCTCCACTCAATAAATAAATAAATGACAAATCTCTTAATCGCATCACTTCATCGCCCGGCCAAATACTACACGATATAACAATGGAGCAATCCGATGGAGAGATTTGTCATTTATTTATTTATTGAGTGGAGATTACAGTCCTGTATTGATGACCTATAAAATATATAAATGACCAAAAACAAATGTAGCATATATTTATATATTTTATTGTCATACAAAAGTTGTTTCTCTCTCTCTCTCTCTCTCTCTCTCTCTCTCTCTCTCTCTCTCTCTCTCTCTCTCTCTCTCACACACACACACACACACACACACACATAATTAACTTGATTCGTTATTATATTGATTGATTCGGTATTATCTGTAAGTACATTACTTTCTCCAATTGGTCATTTATAGTACTTTTTATTCCGTACTGGCCGTTTCCGCTGGCCTGACTTTTTCCCAACATTATTGGAAGCCTTGAGACACGTCGATATAGATAGTGAAACTCTGCTGACAGCATGTCATTGCCAAGAGGTTTCCTGCATTTGTTGTCCTTTCACAACACCACTGAGAGTTCGAGAGAGGCTGACTAACATCAGGCAGAGAAAGGGAGAAGTAGAAATGGCTCACCTTGATTGGATGATGGGGCTTGAGGCTGAGTTGTCTGATGTAGATTCTGTTGTCAACTTTGCACTATCAGCTTATATCGACACAGCCCTAATTCACCTCTTTGGTATCAGACTCCACTGGAAAAGAAATCAAACTGGAACCTTTACACGCCCTGTTTATGTTTTGGTTACATAAACGAAAGCCTGAGCTGTACAACATCTCCAAAATCATAGATAGTATTGAAACATACTTCAATACCAAATATTCGGCGGCTCTGATTGCTATCATTCTGTGCATGGGAGGAAATGACTTTTAACCACGACATTATGGAATGTCACACGAGAAGATTTTTATGAAGGCCATTGACAATCCAGTTCTTGAGCCTTTCAAATTCTTCCACATGGAAATCAGAGTTAAACGAGTCATTTTCATCCATAACGCTAAATATTGATGCATACATTTCCTTTTTAAAGGATTTGTACTGTCCAAAGATATGCAATGCAGCTGCATTGTCATTTGATAAAGTAAGGCAAATGACCATCAAAATGCCTGGGAAAGAATTCCGACATCCACAAATATGGATGCCCCCGAACAATGCCCTGAGTAACTTAGAAAGCCTTATTCAAGATCAGATACATTATTTTTTAACTACATGGTGTCATGAAAATCTTTGCCAGATCTTTTTCGATACTGTTGTATTTCCATGTGTACAGACGATGAAGTTTATTACAGTTTTGGAGACGATGTTCATGTATCCGAAAAAGAACAATTATTATCAATACCAGAGGAGGAACAAACATCAAAGAAACGTGCCTTACCTGATTCACCACGCAAACAGAATCAGAGAAAACGACAGCCTCTAATGTCAACTCCAAGGTAAATATACAAACATTTTTAACTCCTCAAATTTCTTTTTTGTTTCTCGATCTTTTAGGGTTCTCTATGAACAATTTGTGCAGTTGAATTTGAATTATTTTACCATATATGCTACCTCTAATGTGTTCTGCTTCGGATGTAAAGATGCCAATTTGTATCCGGGTAGTCGATGACCTACCTATTGATAAATAACCCAGGTTATAAAATGTCAAATAGGGTATCCATTTATCGCAACGGTAAACAAGTTTTCTGCTAGTGCTTGCAAACTCAGCACACACATTGTTTTCAAATTGACAGTCCTTGTGATTGAGCCCTAAGATCGCATCATTTTATGTGGCAAGCAGAGGTTTGTCTTTTCCTGTAAATAATTTACCATAATCCTATGTCATGTGTTCCCATGCGAGAACTCTTTGACTGAGCATTGACTGTGGTACAGTGGCAAGTTACAGAGGGTGGTTATTTCATCTTGCCGCACAAATGACGTACATTTTTAGATAAATTGAAGAACACTAAACCTTTAAATAATACACTTCAATTTATACAAAATTCAAAATTCAAATAAAATATAATAAAATAAATAAATACAATGTCTGCAAATTTTGAGAAGACAAACAAAAAGTAAGACAACTGGTTACAAATTTGAAATTAAAATGGCTGTCCTTAACACGAATACAAACTATATACTTTATATAGCAACACACAAATAGCACTAACACAAATAGCAAACACAAGGACAATAGCAGACCACTAGCCATGGTCAATATCAAACAAACGTAGAATACTAGTATGTGGGTAGGTCAACTCCCACCTAGTAAAGAAATACATATAAAACACTAGGGATATAAAAAAAATACCCCTTATCAAATATATATATAACCCCGATGGGGAAAAATTAATTGGGGGAATTAAATGGGAAAAAAATTAAAAAAACATAACAACATATCGGGAGCAAACATACACACATAAAACTTTTTCAAATTTTTTTTGATTGGGGGGGGGGGCATCTGTCTGGTGGCCCCCCCCCCCCAAAAAAAAAAAAAGATGACGTGTTCAATTGTAACCTTTTAAAAGATTTCACAAATAATTTGATCGATGTGTTAATTAGAAAGATCATACTATAAATAAGCATCCGCTTATGACAGCAGGCCCAAGGAAATGGAGTCGGCTGATATTAATGATGACTGCACCACCAAGATTTACTAGACAACAATGGGGGATTTCAGATCATTAGTGAGACAATGAGGATGAATTATTGGACTTTGTAAAAGATGACATTAGATAGTGATAGTTATAAGATTTTGTGTGAATGCAAAAAATGTGGACTTACCTTCAGGTTTGCATACATGTAATACAATTTCACCTTGTCAGGTACCCACGTAACCGATTGTAAGAATCGTTAGCCGGTAAAAGGTTTCTAAAAATTTGACAGCTTTACCACCTAGAAAACTTGAAGAAACACATTGGTACTCTCCTATGAAATCCACACCCCTACTCTGTCCGTCTGTCTCTCACGGCTGATTCATGGTATCAGGGAAAGAATATGCACATGTGTAAAGTCTGACTCAGCACAGGTTATCGTAGATACAACATAGAAAACATCACATTAGGCATTTATCCGACATCAGCAGGAGCTGAGTATATTCTAAATTTGGAGCAATAATCATAGATATGGAAAAGAACTTTATTATTTATTCGAAAGTCATTTTCGTTGGTGCGTTTTGCAGAACATTTCATTTCTCCTATCACTGGTTCAACACAAAATGTTTGCCTTGTCTCAACACAAATCAGGACCAGATCAGGTCAGGGGTCGAGTGGGTGGGGTGGGTTCCAAAATTTCAAAAGGGCCATGGCTTTCCGTGAAACGGCACCAAAGCAAAAGTATATGTGTCTATTTACTCAAAGTGTGCATAATACAAAATGAGAATAAAATGGTGGCCAAATTTCAAGTGACGTGAATATATATATATATATATATATATATATATATATATATATATATATATATATATATGTATGTGTGTGTGTGTGTGTGTGTGTGTGTGTATTCTAAATGGAGTGTGATTTGGATTCAATATGTACGAAATGTTTATGTAAACTTTGACAATTCTTTTAATTTAGATATCATTAGGAAAATAAATATCAAGTTCGTTCATTGGACATTTTTAATTTTCAGTCCAGTCTGCAATATATGTTGAACATGTTTTGTACAACAGTGTTCCAGATCAAGAGTCATATGTACAAGGGTGGCATAGCAAATTATTTTTCCATAAGTTCATGTGTTTACCATCTTAAAGGTTTTAAAATTATTATGTGATTGTTGTTGTTGTTGCTTTTTCAATGCACATTCATTGAAATTAAAAATACAGGCGCATCAATCTTTGAGACCGACAATTTACAATATGGGATGCAACAACATTTATATGAACTATTCATAAAACCATTTAAAATGTTCATACATGGCTGGGGAAAAAATGAAGTAATAAGCCTGTATGTAGACTGAAATGCATATAAAATGACACTCATTATATTGTCACAAACACCTGAATTGATTGCATATTTGGTTTTTATTTGGAGTAATATCTAGGTGCATACAGTAGTTTTCACCAGTCATGAAGTACTCATTATATATCTTATTATGCACGTCTTCATTTTTCTCTGTCTGTACACCTAATGCCTTTATACAAGAACGTATTCATAAAGTCAGATAGCTCACATTAATCTTAAGCCTTTACCGAATTTGATAAGGAAGATATAGATTGTTTTTTATTAGGAAAAAAATCGGTTTGTAGAAAAGGACTTGTTTAAAATTGAAAGGAGGGGAGGGGATCGTTGTCATTTATAGATGAGATGGCATACACAATGCGATTTGGGTGGATTTGAACTGATTTTGGATTAGGGTGGATTTGATCTGATTTTGGATTAGGGTGGATTTGAACTGTTTTTTTTTTATTAATGTCGTAGTTTTTTAGAATCAGATTGCGTATTTACGGAATGTTCTCTATTTAGTTGCATAATTTCAAACATTTTGTTTATGTATGTTTGTTCTAAGTTTTATGGCAAAAATTCAAATAATAATTGCTAATAAAGCGACTGCAATTATATTGCAAATGCACACACACACACACACACACACACACACACACACACACAAACACACACACACACACACACACAAACACACACATGACGAATCATACTATTACTGGACGAGGTTAAGAGTTTAAGGTATTAAAAAGAAAGTAAAGTGTGACCTGGCGTTCTCCGTTACGCACCATTGGCATCTCACCTCTGTCTGCTGTGGTTCGATTCTCTGATTCGGTAATGTGGGTATGTGTGAAAGCTTGCCCTTAGCTTCTCTTGGGTCGATTGCACTTTCCTGGGTTTTCCCGGGATCTTTCTCCACCATTAATACTGGCCGCCATGTATAACCTATATTAGGACAGAATTTTTAGTAAAAGTAACAAGACTGAAATTTTCTCTCAATTGTATGAAAAGTAATTTTTCATTTCCTACTAAAATATACTGAGATTGATTTAATTAAATTATATATATCACAACTATATATCACTATAATAAAGATTAGACCTTTATGAGCTAAGGCAAAACTCTGTAGCACCGGATCGGTTTATCAGGTTAGTTGTTTAAGAAATTAGTGTTAAAAGAACAGGTTTGTGACTCTAAAGCAAATCATAATAATAATCATAATAAACTTATTATCCGTTTCAATAAATTGATACCAGCAGTACAAATTAAGCACTAAGTAGAAATTATTAACCATGGAGTAGTTGCAGAGGGAATTATCTTCGGTCTTTGGGTCAGCAAAGGTACACTCGAGGTTACGGACAAATAAACGCAGTACATAAAGTGATTGTCCGTTTCAATTAGTTGATACAAGCAGTACAAATTTAGCACTAAGTATAAATTATAAACCATAGGGTAATCACAGAACGAATTATCTTGGATCTTGGTCTCAGCAAAAGTACCCTCGGACAACTAAATATTAGAAATACCTCATGATTAATTAAGAATGCTGATGTAGCGAATCGACTGACTAATAAGTACTTAGTTATCATCGGAGGCCTGTAAAATATCATGAAGCCTTACGTATATATAGAGCAGTGATATTAGAACGAACCGTCCGTTTCGTCGGAACTCAAAGGAGACTTTTATCCTTTCAGGTAAGATACTATCTGCGTACAATTTTCTATACAGTATAGAAATGTTTAGTGTTAAGATGTTAATCTAACATTGGATTTCTGTAATATTTTTTTACTAGTCTATAAAAAATGTATTGGAAAGTTAAATTGTTGTAGAACTTATATTTAATTGTACTTATATTCTTGAATATAGTAAAATACGACGTTCGCTGCCAACTTCATACTCTGTAATATTTAATTCAGAAATAAAATATTCTTTGAATGATACAGTTTAATATTTTGGCATTTTAGATTAAAATAAGTAAAATATATTTCTACTAAATGATTGCAATAGTAGTCTGAAATATTGAATTTTAGATTCTTTAGACATCGTAAATTTATTCGATATTTAATTACTTCTATGATATTCAAAAAGACAGAAATCATACAAATATATGATGTTGGTAAGTGATGGAATGTCGTAGTTTTATATTTATCTCTTATATCTGTAATTTAAGTTTATGTAGATTGATATTTAAATATAATGTTATATATTGAGTATTTTAATAAAGAGCCGTTTCGTCGGAACTCAAAGCAAACTTTTATCGTTACAGCATCCCTGGACCTATCGCATTGCCAAATTCTCCAAAATGTAGCCTTATCTACATCACTATGAGTAATTACCTTTCTTTTTGAGAGAATCCTGAGCTCTTCTTTTTTTCCGTCTCCTTCCCTCTGATTATGGAAAACAGCATTACTAAGAGTTTATGAAAAAACATTTTCAATAAATACGGTGGAAAATTCAATTCATAAAAGCTGGTGGAGAATTTCTTCTCTCTTTCTCTCTCTGTCTCTCTCTGTCTCTCTCTCTCTCTCACACACCACACACACACACACCATGAACATTGACATTCCTTAATTTATGAGTAATCCCTTCTCATAGCACGAAATGAAATAAAGGTTATGATAACATTATATAAATCTTACACAACATCTTTCTTGTGCTGATAAATGGCGTTTCACACTATAGCAACAACAACCCTCGAAATTACCGAGTTGTAATATAATCAATCTATGTAAGCATCTTCCATGCAAAAAATGATTTCAATTTGATACCTTCAGAATCGAAAACAGAGATTAAGTGCACAGCATAATCAATTTTTAAGAAAGCAGCCAAGCAAGAGAGCTTAGGAGTAAATGATGGTGTGTCTAGCCATGCTATATATTGGTCCATACAGATCTATATTACATTTAAGAAAGCTTCTTAGTGCAGTTTTTGTATAAGTACAGTATGTCCAATATTTGTGTTTCAATGATATTACAGTCATTACATAAGTTCAGGATTCATTACGGATGCATTTTAATGAAAAAACACATTACTTCGTTATACATGAGCACTTTCTAATGGTATTTTCAACACGTTCTATTCGCCCAAAGCTGATTTCATACAGGACTGGTAAATAAAAACGTATACATACACACTTTAAGAATAAAATACCCCATATATTTAATCAGAACCTTTGAGAAAACTTAGAGATCAACATCGCTCGTCAAAATAATAAGAGGTAAGATTCGTTTTTATATGTATTTAAGACGACTTCTACCAATGTTATATGGGTTTTTTCTTACCTACTTTTTCTACTTATTAATAGTATTATTATTATTATTATTATTAGTAGTAGTAGTAATAGTAGTAGTAGTAGTAGTAGTAGTGGTAGTAGTAGTAGTAGTAGTAGTATTTTTATTTTTATTATCATCATAATTATTATTATTATTATTATTATTATTATTATTATTATTATTATTATTATTATTATTATAAACACTAGACTCTTGTGATAATAGGTCCTCATCTTTACACTTATCCAAACACACAAATCCACCCTGTCAATCCTCGTAATAAAGTGTATACGTTTTTTCTGCACTACTGGCAAAAATCAAATTTTAAAACACGACTTGGCCTTTGGACAATAAAAAAGGCTTATATAAATGTTTTCAATACAATATAAAGCTTCT
Source organism: Unio delphinus (assembly GCA_029339505.1). Classification (NCBI taxonomy): domain Eukaryota; kingdom Metazoa; phylum Mollusca; class Bivalvia; order Unionida; family Unionidae; genus Unio; species Unio delphinus. The sequence continues at coordinate 3,801,863 of JAQISU010000229.1, read as the reverse complement.
GCAAGTTATCAAACAATGGAAATGGTTTAACATGGCCTCAAGTAACAACAGAAGCAATAATAAGTGCGAAAATGCTTATCTCAACCATCAATTAAACCGCGCTTAATAAACAAAAACACAAAGGGTGATATTGGCTGTAAAAGTTAGTAAAAGTAATATGTTAATCCTCTCAGTAGACTAATTAAACAAATTAGATATCAAGGTACAAAATATTCCTAACTCTCGTTCTTGCTTCTACCAATATTATATGGATTACATTAATCATTGTTTATATTGGTGACATATATATATATATATATATATATATATATATATATATATATATATATATATATATATATATATATATATTACATATAAGACGACTTCTACCAATGTTATATGGATTACATAAATGATGGTTTATATTGGTGACATATATATTACATATAAGACGACTTCTAACAATGTTATATGGATTACATAAATGATAGTTTATATTGGTGACATCTATATTACATATAAGACGACTTCTACCAATGTTATAAGGATTACATTAAATGATGGACTAGTGACATATATATTACATATAAGACGACTTCTAACATTGATATGCGAATTGCATTTCTGATACGTCTAGTAGGGTTATATGGATTATATTTAGGATGCATTGTACCAATGTAGTGTGGATTACATTTGTGATGACTTTTACCAATATAATGTGGATTATATTTATAATGTATTTTATCAATGTATTGTAGATTACATTTGTGATGACTTGTAGCAATGTAATGTGGATTATATTTATAATGTATTTTACCAAATTATGTTTGATTATGTTTGTGTTTGTGGTGATTTGTACCAATTTAGTACGGGTTATATTTATATATTTTACTAATGCAGTGTGGATTATATTTGTGATGACTTGTACTAATGCAGGTTGGATTACTTTTGTGTTGACTTGTAACAGTGCTATATTGGTTATATTTATGAAGCGTCATATCTATTTGCTATTTAACTCAAAGCGAAATTATTGTTCACTATACTTACAACCGTTTGTGGATATAACTATTTAATAACGCTCCATCTCTTCACTTTGTTATTAATACCTTTCATAGCTTGCAAATGATACTCATCGTCTAGTTCAGTTGGACGCTGATAGTTTTCATGTCTCCAATTTGTAAATGATGACAAAGACAAAATTTCAAACGAGAATTTAGAACCAAATTTAGAACTAAAATCTCTATTTTCCGATTTCACGTCTTCGGAAATATCAATGTTTCCTTCGCAATGTATTCTACTTTAGTTTGTTATCTATACCTATAATTCTTTCTTCTCTAGGGCATCTCAAGCTAATCAAATTGTTAAAACGTTTTCCTATTTTTAGCATATCTCATTGGAATGTCCTCCTGCTCAATAAAGTAATTGTAAGGCATACTACCTGATGAGCAATGGGAATATAAGGTCACAATATAGTCATTCTGACTAATAGTGATCATCATTACATAATTATTCTGACTAATAGTGATCATCATTATATAGCCATTCTGACTAATATTGATTATCATTATATAGTCATTTTGACTAATATTGATTATCATTATATAGTCATTCTGACTAATAGTGATCATCATTATATAGCCATTCTGACTAATATTGATTATCATTATATAGTCATTCTGACTAATAGTGATCATCAGTACATAACCATTCTGACTAATAGTGATCATCAGTACATACTCATTCTGACTAATAGTGATTATCATTATATAATTATTTTGACTAATATTGAGTAGCATTACAAAGTCATTCTGACTAATAGTGATCATCATTACATAATCATTCTGACTAATAGTGGTTATCATTATATAGTCAATCTGACTAATACTGATCATCGTCATTCCGACTAATATCTTTGTTATAAGGAGAAAAATGTAAAACCAATGTATATGTATTTTATTTTATAAGGAGGGTAATGTAAACTCAATGTATAGGTAGGGTAATTTAAAATCAATGTACAGTTATTCTATCTTATAAAGGGGGTAAGGTTAAATCAATGTATATGTATTCTATCTTATAGGGAGAGTAATATAAAATCAAGGAATATGTATTCTATATTATAAGGAGGGTACTTTAAAATCAATGAGGGTAATTTAACATTTCAGCTTACGTCGTGATATTTAGTCATTATCCTTATACAGTTTCAGCTTACGTCGTGATATCTATTTGATTTGGTGGTCTTAAGTTCAGATATAACAAGATGGTTTTTTTTAAAGCCTATTGTTCAAATAGCGACTTTAAATGTGTGTGTGTGTGTGTGTGTGTGTGTCTGATTAGGATTTTTAACGCTGCTTAACAAATATTCAGTCATATCACTTCGATTTTTCCAGTGTGGCAGTTTATGGTGATTTCTAGCACTGATGAATCATGCCGCAGACATGTAACCTGATTTCCCACCCAGTCATATTATCCTGACACCAGACCAAACAATCCTAACACTAACCACATTTTGCTGAGCGCCTAGCGTGGCAGCTGTTAGTACCATTTTTGTAAGTCTTTGGTATGTCTCAGCCGGGTTTTGAACTCACGAATTAAAGCGGACGATCTAACCACTAGGCCGATGGAACGGTCGGTTCATATAATTTTACTAATATTAATTGTTCATGTTTTCTACAGCTAATACCAGTAATACATGGGTATCTTTTATATCTCTTTTTTTCTCATGCGAATAATCCCGTGGTCTCATATATCAGCACCCATGTAACTGAGCCATGATTCTTAGCTTGATGACGTAATCAATTAACATTGATCTAAAACCGAATCGAGATCTGCTTTGATGCCGTTATGCATGAGCTACCAGACATGTCACGAAAATGATCATAAGATAATTGTTGTTATTGTTTTAGGGTTTAACGCCATTTTTCAGCACACGAAAGGCTATACATGGCGGCCAGTATTAGATGATAAGATAAAACAAATAATGTGTATTTTAATTACATATAATTTTTATCATGGAGAATTCCGCCTATTCCAATATATTGCCACATCTTGCAAGGTGTTATCGTCAGAGGTTTTATTATCAATAGATTACGACTGTGCATGTCTTTAAAGAGAATTAACGATATGTCTTCTTTTTCTGTCAATTGCTCTTACATATTTAGGACATGAAAAGAAATTCTGATTATCTCATGAACCTTAATTGGCATAGAGGCATTTCATTATGCTACTTTAAAAATCAAGGTATGTACTATAAAGTTAACAAAATAAAGACCGATTGAGATCATTTCAGTGTATTTACTGTACACGAGACGTGATTAGATTAGTCAAACAAATATCTTTCTTGATACAGAATTTTCATGCATTAGGATGGTCTGTCTCGATTTAAAATGAATGAGCCAAATAAGGGCGGTACGAAGTGCCAAACGAATTAACTATTATGTTCCAATGTGATCGCCCTGGCGTTTGATGAATATAGACAACTAATTTAAATCGCAAAATAGCAAATCACAATATCCAATTTGGTTATATAAAAAGCAATAAGTTTGACTGAGTTCTTGATAAAGCAAACATGTTATATAATTTATTTTTCTTCTGAGAAATCTTTGATAGATGTTACTTCTAAGACCCCACTTTCTACACCTCTACCTGATATCGGTAATCTCTCTAACACAAATGACATATAAGATCGTCTTTCCAATATAAGCAGCAGTAAGGCGTGGGAAAATGAGGTTGATAAGCTTCACCCTAAGGTACTGAAAGAAGGCTCTCACTTAGCATCACTATTTGTCTGAGATATCTTCCATAGTGTGCCCCAATAATCATACCTTTCAATAACGTGGAAAGAGTCAATGCTGCTACTATTAACAAAGGAGATGACAAACATGTCTCATTTTCTTCAAATTACACGCCTATTTCACTACTACTCTGTCTACATCACCTTTGAAAAAATTGTTCTCAAACACTCGTACAAGTATCTTACAGACAACTGCCTAGTTAATTATTTTCATTATGGTTTTGTTTAGAAAGAGTCGGCTAACTAATAATAACTATGTGATGTGTAAAATACGTTTTGCAAGGCGATTGACGAAGGCGAAAACAATTAGAGTCTCTCTCAAAGTTGTTTCTTCATGTGCTAAAAAAATTGGAATTGGAGTTTTTGAATAGTTATACGCTTATATATCAGAAATAACACAAATTTAGGTTATCAATGGTGTGCATCATGGATCTATACTTCGACCACTCTTATATTAGGTCCAGAATAAAACTGTTCGCTGATGATAAATCGTTGTCGGCTATTGTCGAGGACCCAAACGTGTTTTGAAAGAAGTTCTACATAAAATCAACGTGTTAAGGAGGTAACATTTTCCATGACTTCAAATGTAAGCTGGTACGAGTAAAGGAGGTATAATTCTCAATGACTGCAAATGTTAACTGGTATGTGAAAAAAACCTAACATTTTCAATGACTGCCAACGTAAACTGGTACGTGTAATGGAGGAAAACGTTTCCATGACTTCCAAATATGGAAATATTATATGAATGTAGTAGAAAACTCGGCAGTCATTGAAAATGTTACCTCCTTAACACGTTCCAGTTTACATTGGTAGTCATGGAGAATTATACCTTCTTTACACGTAATAGTTTACATTAGCAGTCATGGAGAATTGTACGTCCAGTACACGTACTAATTTACATTATAGATTATGAAGAATATGATCTCATATACATGCATCGGAATCCATCTTTCCATGGCATTATAAATCATGATGAATTTTTCATGCACCAATGTACTTTGGAAGTCATGAAGAATTGTACCTCCTTTTCATGCACCAATCTGCATTGTAAGTCATAAAGAATTGTACCTCCTACTGATGCGCCAATTTGCTTTGGGAGTCATGAAGAATTGTACCTCCTTTTCATGCACCAATTTGTATTGTAAGTCATTTTGGACCAACACTGAGGTTCCCCTCGTCCTGAAACAAGTTGCGAGAGTTGCTTAGGCGGTTACCAATTTGCCAAGGACGGGAACATATATCTCGAAGTCTTGTTTATAATGTAACTAAATAATTGCAAACTTGACGTATGTGTTATCGATATTATGCCTAAGATCCGTCACCCCCCACCCCCTCGGTCGATGGCGGCATTAATAGAGCGTACGGCAAGAAAGAAACCACAAAACGGTATAGATAACACCATTTAATCTACAAGGAATAATCATCTGCTATCAAGTTTAAATGAGATTAACCATTACCAGCATAGATGTTATGGCCATCTGCCTGGATCATTTGAAAGCTAAACAAATATTGAGACTTCTTCGTCAATATAACTCTTCGAGTACTTATCTTGGATAATGAAAATACAATTTTCTGATGATTTATTTCTTTTAATAAAATGGCTAATGCTGATTGATCTTTACATCTTCAAACAAGTTCATGGGGTGTGCTTACTCACATCATTATACTTGTTTTAATTTCAGAATTTACCAGAAGGGATCATATCAATGCAAGATATGGAATTTGCAGTTGATTTAAAAAGTAAACAAAACATAGTTGGAAGAAAAGTAGTAACGAACGGTGCACACACACACACACACACACACAGATATATATATATATATGTAGTGTGTATGTGTGTAACAAATACATTAACATTAACATGGCATTTAAACTGTTGTTAAAAAATGTGGTGTTACCTTTGACATTGTTTTGGCCTGCTCTCAATGTTACCATTGACATTGTAACTGACAGTCTTTTAATATTAGCATTGACACTATATTGATAGGCTTTCTGTGGTGTTACCATTGACATTGTTTTGACCTGCTACCAATGTTACCATTGACATTGTAACTGACAGTCTTTTAATGTTAGCATTGACACTATATTGATAGGCTTTCTGTGGTGTTACCATTGACATTGTTTTGGCATGCTCTCAATGTTACCATTGACATTGTAACTGACAGTCTTCCAGTGTTAGCATTGACATTGATAGGCTTTGTTACCATTGACATTGTATTGAGATGCTTTCAATGTTACCATTGACATTGTATTGACAGGCTATCAGTGTTACCTTTATATTATGTTGACAGGCAATCAGTGTTAGTTTTGCCTTTCACCCATGTCGTGATATTGGCCGCCCACAAAAGATCGCCAGAGACCTCTGTCTCGTGCCATACCCTCGAGATGACTCCTGATGTGACTAGTTTCAAAATAAGAATGAATAGATAAATTGGTTTAGTGAACATGTGTTGTGGTTTGCATCGAGAGAAAGAAATGCCAAGTTCGACCAAGAGGCTGGGATGGGGGATGGGAGGGCAGCACATGTAACTACCGCGACTGGGATTTACTTGTCTTGGTACAAACACCGACCTGGATTATTTTCCATTTCCATTTTAATCATTTAAATTAAAATAACCATGCACTTTAACGATATAATTATCAGACTCAATACGCAGTAGTCATTATTGCTGCCTTTCTCTCTGTATAAAAAGCCTCATGTTTTGTACTCTTTAAAACAAATCATAATAATTATCAAAGTAGAATCTTTTTAATTGTTAAATACAGCAACATGTTCGTCTCCATCTATCAACATATATTTTTGCAAGCATGCAATACTACGATTGCTTTAATGAGGGCAAAGGCGTACATCGTTAAGTCAAGTACAAAAGCTCTACGCATGAAAACAAAAAGCATAAAATCATTTAATATTTTTACTGTCTTATCACATGTAATTGACGTAGTAATGTTGAATTATATAACAGTAAGTAATTAATATATTTGTATACGGATAGCTATTAACTTTTATCAGTTATAACTTGGAAAAAGTACTATGGTAAGTAAAGGTAGGATAAAGTACGTAGTTTAAACGATCGACGTGTGCAATGGCAATGCGATATTTCTAGTTTATTATATTCTTGAAAATTTATATTTTTCATCTGGAAATATGCTATTATTGGTACATCGATACCATACTTAAAAAATGGTATTCTGGGATAATGTTTAGACTGATGAAGGAAACACTATGATTAGTTAGGGCATGAATATTCATTTGTTTGCAGTGTTTGATTCAACTAGGGCTGTTTGGGGATATTTGACAACGTTTGAATAAAGCAGACGAGACAGCACATTTCGGTTTGTTGCCGGCTTTGAGGATTCTCTTCTGAGCGTTTGGATTGTGTATAGAACGTGCAAGATTTGTGTATCGCATGTGTATCTGAAACAGTGCTTTCTTTCATAGTTCGTTCCGCAAAGTATTATTCTATATGTAGCTCAGTACATTTTCAGGTCAGAGTCATTAAATAGAGACAAAAGTACCTAAGACTCATTAACCATCATCATTCAGGCAGTGGACTCCGAGCAGGCAGGACCGGTCTTCAGCGGGCTACAGTGTGCGAGAGCGGAAAGTAGATAAATAGTGCCGACTAGGATTGCAGATAATTAATTGCAACCATACGAGCATCAAGGTAACCTGAGTATGTACGGAAAACCAATACTGAGCCAGGCCACTAAGCAACTCGTTAGAAGAATTATTCTTCATGGAATCAAGAACAAAGGAAACTGGCGGCGGCCACATGGAAATCAAAATGGACGTTCCAGCACGAGGTTCATCAATAGTATGGACTTCACTAGTGGCGGGGATAGAAATGGAGAGGAACAGTGGATTAAAATTACCAACACCTGAAAAATTTCTTAAAGCCTGGGGAACTAAAAGGAAAACTGGCTGTAACATGAGATACTCTGTTACCGCTAACCTACAGCACTCCGAGAAAGACGGCCTGCGATGCAGATGTGAATAGCTTTCACATTGCCATTCATTTGCTAGAATAATAGGGTTCTCATTTGGTTACGAGTAACCCTCTTTGGGCAGTGGCAGATGCTCTATCTGTTCGGGAAATGGACGAACCCCCCCCCCCCATACACGAGTTTCCTGATGCCTTGCAGGTTGTCTTTGGTTAGCCAAAGGCTAAGGGAGTAAACCCTAAAAGAAAATCAGGAGGGGAGACCCTAAGGCAGTTGGACGATGTACTACATCCCCTTCTGGCAACTCCTTGGTCTGGAGAGGGATGGGCTCCGCCAGACGACTTTTGCCCAAGACACACTGATAATGCTGGACCAATCTGAAGTTATCATACCGGATCGGTCGTCACCCGGGTCAACAAGGACCGCGCCTGCCGTTTTCCACCAGGACGGAGGTGACAAGTGTGCTATTGGTACTTTGCATAAAATCAGAGATAGAGACAATATTGCCATCGCCACCTGGAACATTAGAACTCTGGCGCAAACTGGAAGACTCCAAGAGTTGACACATGAGATGGAACACTACACATGGCACATATTGGGACTCTGTGAAGTAAGAATGAAAACCCTAGGAGAACACCAAACTGAAGATGGGCATATATTATACTATAGTGGAGAGTTGGACAAGTCCATAAATGGAGTAGGCTTCCTTGTAAACAAAGCCATCAAGGGATCTGTTCTTGAATGTCGCCCCATATCTAGCATAATCATCTCCATTCGTCTGAAATCATCCCCTTTAACATCACAATTATCCAAGTCTATGCTCCAACTACTGATCATGATGATGAAGAAATAGAGGAGTTCTACAACAAACTTCAAGGTATAATAAACATGGTAAGTAAAAAAGACATCATTATTATCCAAGGAGACTGGAATGCCAAAGTTGGCAAAGATGCTCTAAAAGACTGGGATGATTATTGCGGACCTTCATGCAATGAGCTTATCAATGACAGAGGGAGACATCTGCTTGAGTTCGCAAGCTACAACAACTTGGTGCTAGCCAACACCCTGGGTCAACATAAAGCTTCCCGATGCTGGACATGGCATGCACCAAAAAAAGGAACCCATCATAACCAGATCGACTACATACTAGTTCAAAACCGGTACCGATCTGATATCAATAGAGAAAAAACAAGAACGTTTCCAGGTGCTGATGTTTGGAGTGATCACGACCTCGTCATTATGAACATCCGAGTGAGGTTGAAGAAAATTAACATGCCAAAGAAAATTAGGCTCAAATTCAACCTTGAACAACTGAAGGACCCTAGCATCTGCAAGTCATTCCAAACCACAATTGGAGGAAAATTTGCTCCACTCCTTGTGATGGATGTTGATGTTAAAGTGATGACAGACACTTTCAACACAGTCATGACAACAGTTGCAAAGGACATCATTGGCCTCCATTGCCCAAAGAAAAACCCCTGGGTTACAGAAGAGATTCTGAATCTGTGTGATGCCCGAAGAGACCTAAAAAAAAAACACCAGACACACAACAGGGGCAGTGGAATATCGAGAAATAAACAAGAATGTCAGGAAAAAAATTGAAGAAAGCAAAAGAAGATTCGATTTGACAACAGTGCACAGCAATAGAAAACAGTCTGATAAAGAATAACAGCAAAATGGCATTCCAAATTGTGAAAGACCTCACCAAAAAGAAGCAACCAAGAGTCAGTACGATTCAAGAAGAAAATGGAAAATGCCTCACAGAAGCAAGTGACATTGCAGAAAGATGGACTGAGTATTGTAAAGAACTCTACAACCATCCGCTCGCAGGAGACCCAGAGGTGCTTGAAGTTCCAGACTCCACAAATAATGATGATTTCCCCATTCTCAAAGAAGAGGTGGAGTCAGCAATAAGAGCACTGAAGAATGGAAAGGCAGCTGCAGCAGACAACATCCCAGCTGAACTGATCAAGAATGGTGGGGAATCAGTGATAGAACTACTAACAAAAATCTGCAACACGATCCGGCAGTCAGGCGAATGGCCAACACAGTTAACCCAGTCACTAATTATAACACTCCCCAAAAAAAGGCAATCTCCAGCTGTGCCAAAATTACAGAACTATCAGTTTTATCAGCCATGCTAGTAAAGGGATGCTGAAGATCATCTTGAACAGACTGAACCCACAATCAGAAGAAATAATCGCTGAAGAACAGGCAGGGTTCCGTAGTGGAAGAAGCACAAAAGAACAAATTTTCATTCTTAGGGTTCTGTGTGAAAAGTACTCACAACATCAACAAGACATCTATCATGTTTTCATGGATTTCAAAAAGGCTTTTGATGGAGTGTGGCAAGAGGCATTGTGGGCCACAATGAAGTACAACATGGGTCAAAAGTTGACCAAGACCATCAAGCAGCTGTACGCCAAGGCAACCAGTGCAGTAATCGCTCGAGGTTCTGTGGGGGACTGGTTCAAGACGGCAAGGATGTCTCCTGTCACCCACGCTTTTCAACATCTACTTAGAGCGCATCATGAGCGAAGCCCTGGAAAACCACAGTGGGACAGTCAGCATTGGAGGGCGTAACATCACCAACCTCCGCTTTGCAGACAACATTGATGGGCTGGCAGGCAATGAAGATGAGCTTGCCACCTTAGTGAAGAACCTGGATGAAACATCTTCCGGATTTGACATGGAGATAAGTGCCGAGAAGACAAAGCTGATGACAAACAGTGGCAAACAAATCTCAGCCAAGATTAAAGTCAGAGGACAGGAACTGGAAACAGTGGGCCAATTCAAATATCTTGGTTCCATAATCACGGAAGAGGGATCAAGAGCAGAAATTTTTTCACGAGCAGCACAAACAACGGCAGCTATGTCAAAGCTAAGACCCATCTAGAGAGACAAGAACATCTGTCTGAAAACTAAAATCAGACTACTGAGAGCACTAGTCATCTCAATTTTAGTGTATTCATGTGAGGCCTGGACCCTGACAGCAGAATTACAACGAAGAATTCAGGCACTTGAAATGAGATGCTACAGAACCATCCTTGGCATATCTTGCATGGACCACATCAGAAATAAAGAAGTGCGCAACACCATCAAGCACAAAGTAGGCCATTATGAAGACCTCCTCACCATTGTCAAAAAGAGAAAGCTGAAATGGTATGGCAATGTCACTAGAGCCAACAGTCTATCCAAAACAGTACTGCAGGGTAGTGTCCAAGGTGGTAGAAGGAGAGGTAGACAGAAAAAAAAGTGGAGTGACATCACAGAATGGACCAGGAAACGTTTTGCACAGACAAAGGCATTGGCAGATGATCGAGTCAAGTGGAGAGAACTGGTCAGATGTTCAGCAGCACAGTGCCTCAACGACCACACTAGGTCAAGAGACTGGTGATGATGATGAACCCTCTTTGAACAATCTCTATTACAAAACCTGACTTGATCAATTTTGAACACCGCTCACAATTTACAATCTATTTACCAAACAGTGACTACACTTTTATATGTCGCATAGACATATTAGTTAAGGAATTTGTTAGGGACTTATGATACGTACACTATTGTACTAAAAATTGGCATAGTTAGGATGTTAAAGAAAAATTTCTACAACTTGTTTATTTGATACAATTGCACAGGTGGCTTAAACAATATTGGCATTAGGTTGTCCATTTGTTTAACTGGATTGAATTTGAAATAAGTACGGCTAGGGCGTTCCGGGGCGTAAACGACATCCATATACGACAACGGCTGGCTTTCCGGGATCTTTTCCTCCTTTTCAACGACCGGACTCCAACAAAAATGACGATATGAGAAAACTAATTTTCTCTCGTCACCATTTGGTGCCATTGCATCCCTAGTACATTACTTTTGATTGGTTGATTGGGTTGAGTGTGTGTTGGGTCTATTCCCACTCACCCAGGGCCTTACATTCATGTCATTAGCCACTTTTTAGTGGTATGACAAATTAACAAGCGCACTTTGTGCGATAAATGCTCGTGGGGATGTGGCGCCATTGCTTTCCCACGGGAAACTAACCATCGTATAAAACGATGGTAAAAGTAGTGAACAAATGACCTTTATGGCCGGTGTCACTATAATTCAACTTTCATTCAGGGTCATTAAATAGAGACAAAAGTACCTTATTTGTTTTGCACGAAGAATTTAAAACTAATTAGATAATTTTGGATACATTTAGAAACGCTTACCTGAACATTTACTAACTTTACTAAAATAGGATACAATATTCGTGATAGTGTATCTTTTCTTGATTAATTGCGAAAAAGTCCACTTCGTGTACATGTGTATGTCTGTTTCATACAATATTTCGTATGGTGTGCTCTCAAAGTTAGAGGGGCCTTAAGTTGCTTCAGAGTGAATTTCTGTTTGTCATATATATATATATATATATATATATATATATATATATATATATATATATATATATATATATATATATATATATATATATATATATATATATATATATATATATATATATATATATTGTTGTTGTTGTTATTATTATAATAATGATTTCCGCCTGGCTCATAAAACAACGTGTGGGCTTGGACACTGAGACGGCCGGACTGAGACAACCAAAATAATATCAGAAAAGTAAGGATAAATTTTTATGTCGCATGGTGATGAAAAGAAAGAACCCTGTTTTCAATTCCGACGCTTAAGATATGTAAATATTTGTACACACTGTCTGTCTGTACATATTATCACCTTTTTATTAACTCATTAAACTTCACTCACACCATATAAAACTATGTGTTTATGTATTACGACACCCGAGTCAAGGTCTCAAGGTTGAGACTAGATGGGCTCATGCAATCCAATGTCTAGAACTTTATCTTATAAAGTCGTGGCAGTATATCTGTTTTCTATTATTCATTGTTTTAAAAAAAGAGATTTCAGTTCCATTAAAGACACAATAAATTAACGTACCCGGAAGAATGAAATAAATATTTAAATAATGCCTCAAGCGGTTAGATTTGTTTATGAAATATTGCCTACATATGATGTTTATCCGCTGCTTCCTTTAGCTAGCGTACAACCCTGTCATTACAACTTTTTTTTTTTACAATTTATACTACATAACCACATATGTATAACACGCGGCAGTACGTAGTAGGAACATATAATATGCCTGGTTTTAACAAGAATAGTAAGTCACACTTGGGAAATTTTTTGTAATGGCTTCAAAACGTGATTATTATATATAACGCCAAGACAATAACGGCCATGTAAAATATACCCCAACATATACATTGAATAATTTTATATAATGTCTATCATGTGTGTGATTAAATCAAGTAAACATTAGAACATAAATGTACAGTTTGTGCATCACCTGTGGTCACAATATAAATAAGAAATTTTTAATTGCTTTGTTGAATGACACGGCATATAAGTAACCATTCCTTAAAGAACGGTTAATGCATTGTTTGGAAGGTAGGGGTGATAATACAGGGTTTCATTGTTCACAACAAGTAGACCAAACATTAGACAGTCCTGAATTCATAGATTTTACTTCACATTTAACACAAGTAGGAAGATAATTGTAGAACAATAGCATGCTGTCTAAAGACGAGAAAGATAAACAAAGGAAACAAAAGAAAAGGTACAAGACGAGACACGGATTTGATATATAAACATAAGGCATAGTGAATGCACACATTCAGGCCTAATAAAGGATCGCTTGTGCTGTGGAATAATTTTATAAATACTGTCTATATCATATCTGTGATTAAGGTGAGTAAACATCGAACATAATGTACAAAGTGTGTATCAACCGTGGTCACAATAGATGTAAGAATTATTTTAACTGCTTTGTTTAATTCGTGTCTTTATGGTACATACAAAAAGTAAAGTTTCCTTTAGAGACAAAAGAAGAAGAAACATTAACACAGAGTTTCGAAGGTAGTTTGTATTTATATAAGCAATAACATGTAACTGCCCAATATCAGGTTGTATGTATGTTCGCAATCACCTGTAACTGCCCAAATTCAGTTTATATTTATGCAAGTAGTCATCGGTAACTACCCAATCTTAGTTCGTATTTATGTCAGCAATCATCCGTAACTGCCCGATCTTAGTTTGTATTTATGTAAGCAATCACTGTTACTCCCCAATCTTAGTTCATATGTATGTAAGCAATCACTGTTACTCCCCGATCTGGGTTTGTATTTAAGTAAGCAATCACTGTAACTGTCCAGTTTTCATTCGTATTTATGTAAGCAATCATCTGTAACTGTCCAATCTTCGTTTGCATTTATGTAAGCAATTATCTGTAACTGTCCAATCTTCGTTTGCATGTATGTAAGCAATTATCTGTAACTTTCCAATCGTCGTTTGCATTTATGCAAGTAATTATCTGTAACTGTCCAATCGTCGTTTGCATGTATGTAAGCAATTATCTGTAAGTTTCCAATCTTCATTTGCATTTATGTAAGCAATTATCTGTAACTGTCCAATCTTTGTTTGCATTTATGTAAGCTATAATCTTTAAACTCCAATGCTTGTTTCTGAGCATCCTGGGGCACTGTTTGTTTCATTAGGGAATGTAAAAACATGATGGTGTTTGCATATCAAACCAGGATAAGAAACTTCGCTCGAGGTCATGGTTCCCTCATTCTGACTTACCCTTTCTCTTTTTATCTCTAAAAAAAATAATTTGTTTTTCGGATGCAAAGTAAATGCAATATTGGCAAGCACTCTATCATCATACTTGATGTTTTCTCGCCATAATAACCTACAATATATATATATATATATATATATATATATATATATATATATATATATATATATATATATATATATATATATATATATATATATATATATATCTTTATATATATTTGTTCCAATTAACTTTCAAGGGTTTCATCATAATTTGTAGTACTATGAGAATGAGAAATCTTAATAAGGTTAAATCCATGCTGTGAACTCTCAGACAGATCTCTGAAAAACATTAGTAACTCTCTCTCCAGGAATTGCATTGGGCCAGTATGCAATAATAAATCACACAACTTGATACATGTATGGGAAATTACGTCCATGCACTCATTTGGGAATTAAATTACCACCGATCAGTGGTGTAAATGACATAAGTAAATAAATAAACAAGTAGGAAAAAGTATGAATGCAAATGACATACTTAGTTACAAGGGTCTATGGAAATCCTAATCCAAACGGTCGTGGAGCTAGGATCTAAGGGAAATTTAACATAGGGCAACACTTTGGGGTTGTGAAGGGTCAAAGGAACTACCAGTCAAAAAGGTGTCCCTGCACGATGGCGTCTATGGGAATTTAACATAGGAATGGCACCTGGGGAATTGAACATGGATGACGTCGCGGTATGTATAGGGTCAAACCTATTAATAGGGCGAAATGCATTTATAGGGAAAAAGGCTGATAGGGACAAACATAGACACAGAGAAACAAACAAAAACACATTCCAACAATGAAGGTGGAAACACAGCATAGAGGACAAGCATGTTCTAATCAAAGACTCACATAATGAATAGAGACTCAAAAAGGAAGTCTGTTTTATGGATACAAAACATTTATTCAGGAATACACATATGCTCTCTGGCCTGTCTTTTCCCTTCTTGGACGCACTTTGCTGGCACTCAGCATTATGAGGTAGTAATATGACTGGTCAACCTGATGTCAGGATAATGTGAATGGGTGGGACATCATGCTACATATCTGCGGCATGATGCCTTAATGCAAGGCGCCTATACAAGACCATACTGCAGACATCGTAGCGATATGATTTAAATTTTTTTAAAGCCAATTTAAAAATCACAGACACGCATAGCAATATTCCTACGGTACAACAAACAAATAACAAATATTTTTGCGACACAAAGACATCACTTTTGGGGGTAATAGTTTAAGAGTATCTTTTATAGGCAAGTTTGAAATGGAAAAAAGATAGTATCTATTTACAACCTTCTTGTAGCAAAATCCTTTGGAAAGACCTAGTAGCTGTTTTGATCCATACCTTGTGGTGAAATCGGATTATAAATCTCTAGTATCCATTTTGAGTTACAACTTGTGGACAAACCTTGGGGAAAAAACACATACACATTTATAGCAATAACTTGAGGGAAATCCCATGGAGAAACCCACATATATTTTCAAAGCCTCAAAATCTTCAGCCTTCAGCCTCAAGAACCTCACGGTACTGGACACTGAGAAACAAAGAGCAACAGTGTTGCAAGTGGCTGACCTCAATCGGGTGGCAGCATAGTAACAGTGTTTTAGTTGACCTAAGTACGAGCTACTATAGGTATGTGAAATGTTTTTTTTTTATAGGAAAAAACAAAACATAGACATAAACAAAACATATAAACATATACAATTTAAATGCCTTGTGTTATCTTCAATTCAACGAGTAGTAGATAAATCCCACATATCTATTTACACTTACTTTACATACCGTCCAACATCATATTATACACTTTATCCAAACCGCATCGACTCCAACTCAAACACTGTTAATAAATCGCCGCCAAATTGAGGTCAGCCGCTTTCAGCTCTGTTGTCATTTCTCCCCCAGTGACAAGTGCTTTGACATCATTGATGCGAGAAATGTTGAAGGTATAAATATATATTGTGTTGTTTCCGTTGGATTTATTACAAGGTGAGGCTACAAATAGATACTATGTTTTTCCACAGGACTTTCCACTGGTTGTAGCTATAAATATATACTAGATTTTCCAATTTCACAATTGCCTACAAAGATATAATACTCTGCTATTGTCATAACAAACTATTATGTCCCTACAATAACTGGCGTGCAACTGTTCATTTTCATTTGAGGCTAGAAAAATATTTTGAGCCGATAAATTTGAGGCTAGACATTTTTCTGAAATTGTTCTCATTCGTCCCTACCAAAATAAAGTACCGTCTACTGAAAACAATTTAACAGTGTTACTAAATTACCGCCAAAATGAGATCAGCCATTTGTAACACTGTTACTATTTACGTCACCTATGTTAATTCCCTTTGTCCGTATACGGTCTCACCATGTTAATGTGTAGTTTTGCGCTCTACGGTCTCACTACGCTAAATCCCTGTTTTGCCTTATACATTTTCTGCCGTTTTTTCTATATAAATCCATTTGAGTATGAATCGTCCCCAGTTACTACTTATAGAATTTAATGAACATATAATCTGTCAGTATATTTGTTTTTATAGGTTCATCAGAACAAGTTGATTTAAACTTCAAGGTCTTAATGTGAAAACGACAAAGACGAGAACAGATGAATACGTGCAGAACTATCTCCTTGAAATGTTTCATCACTTATTTCCTGACGGTATGGATTTGCATCTCTTTCTTAGCTACTTGTTATGTGTATGAATTTAAACTATATAATTACATATGGAAACAACCACAAGATGGCTGCATCAGTTGTGAGCACCACAAAAACAAGAATCAAGTTGCCTTTGAGGACTTTGAATTATATCTTCGCATGACTAGTAAATTCACTAAGCAATATTACGATTTTCTGCTTCCGAGTTTGAGATACTTTTGGCCGGGAAATGTGTCTCTTGTAATTGTTCTTGATGAAGAAAATCCCAAAGATAAAGAACTTGGGTTGAAATTGCCAAGAACATATCCCTACCCGCGAGTTGAATATCAAAGTCCGATTGATCCAGGTATATATCACCGTAAAGGCCACGAGAGAATGCAGAGGGACTTTTTCTACCCGGAAGATAAAATTAAAACAAAATATGTCGGTTTCATAGATACTGATACCGTGTTTGTAACCAGGGTGATACCAGATCTTTTATTCGAAGAAGGAAAGCCTTTAATTTTTGGATTTTACGGAAAGTCATCTGAACCTTATTATAGAAAGGAATCTTTCGCCACAGCATCAATATACAAATCAAAGGAAGTCGTGAGAGGTATGTCTTATTTTCCCGTCATAATGGAGGTATCCCACATTGTTGAATTAAGAAAATATTTTGAAAAGCTTCACAACAAATCTTTTGATGAGATATACAAACAACATTCTGGCGGACCAATATCCCAGTTCAGTATTATGACTCAATATATGTGGTCCTTCCATAGAGACAAATATAAGTTTCATTTCCATCTAAGATCCTATAACAATGGCATATGGCACGGGGAGGGTAACTCGCCAAACAGGCAACCCTATGAGTTCTATCAAAACAACGTTACTGATGACCAAAAAAGTCCAAAGCCAAGGTCAAGCATGCATTACCGTTACACTCCGAACTGGAGAAAACCTGCAACATTAAGAAACGCTATAAAAACGGGAATTTGTTTCTCTGGTGGTTTTGACCTCTGTCCTGATCAATGCAGACATCTAAATCGGAGTGCTTTGCACCGAGACCTTTATTCTTTTGAATTACTTGATTGGTCTTGGGACAAGCGCTCTCTCGACGAACAAAAGAAACATTATGCAAAGGTATTGGATCAACGAAATGCTGACACAGACAGCGCCCTTAAAGTAGGGTGTGTTGAAGCTAATAAACTATGGTTTAAACCTTGATTATAAAGGTACAAGGCACCCACAATCTGAAGGTCGAGGCATACCGTGGAGTAATACTTTCATTCCGACATGGACACAGACTGAGTTACAAATTTAGTTTCGCTTACTTTATTATTATTATTATTATTATTATTATTATTATTATTATTATTATTATTATTATTATATACGTACTGGTAACATGACGTCTACATCGATTATTCAAACTGCACTTTTGTAGCAAACTTGCCATTTTGTTGTTCTTCAGCAAGTTCAGAAAATGCTGCCTTTCGATTCGTATAGATGGCAATGTTATCCAACTTGATAAGAAGACTGTATTTGAACACGAAAAAAAAATATGACTGCAAATCTTTGACATGTCCTGTACGATCCGTCATAGGTCTAATGTTTGGCAGATGGTTTATTACGAACATTATCAAAATCAACGTCTTTTTAATGAACTGTTTTCACTGACTCCAGTTTAAAAAACTATAACCATACAGATATTGACTGTTTTTATTGACACCAGTCTAAATAAATATAACTATAGAGATGATGACTGTTTTTACTGATACCAGTAGTTTAAAAAATATAACCATACCGATATTGACTGTTGTTATTGATACCAGTCTAACCAAAATATAACCATACCGATAATGGCTGTTTTTTTTTTACACCAGTCTAATATAAGCAAACAGATGATGACTCTTTTTATTAATACCAGTCTAACAAAAATATTACCAAACAGATGATGATTGTTTGTATCAATATCAGTCTAACAAACCTATAACCATACAGATATTGACTGTTTTTATTGATACCAGTCTAAGAAATATATAACCATACAGATGATGATTGTTTGTATTAATATCAGTCTAACAAAACTACAACCATACATATATGTTTTTATTCATACCAGTTTAAAAATATAACCATATAGATGATGACTGTTTTTTTTATGCCAGTCTAAAAATATATAACCATACAGATGATGACTGTTTTTATTGATACCAGTCTAGCAAAACTATAACCATACAGATGATGAGTGGTTTATTCGTACCAGTCTAAAAATATAACAAGACAGCTGAAGGCTGTTTTTTTAAATAGCAGTTTAACAAAAATATAACTAAACAGATGATGACTGTTTTAATAATACTAGTCGAACAAAAATATAACCATACAGATGATGACTGTTAATATTGATTCTTGTTTCAAACAACGTAATCTTTAAGATGATGAGTGTTATCACTGATTCCAGTTTTAAAAAACGTAACTTTCAGAGTATAACATCTCATCTACTCATGCTCAGATTGCATTTGGATATCCGCTTTCAAATGGGACCATTCTTATTCGATGATTTCCGGCAAATCAATGCAGGAAAACGCCGACGTATTCCAGGATTTGCACATATACAATCAAAATGTCTGCTTTAATACGCGTTTGATTTTGAGGCGCGTTTGGGTATCAACATTGGCAGCTTAGTAGATATTGCAATAACAAAAAAATATCTATCTATAGATAAAGACAAGATCCGTCTACATTGAGAAAATTATATATCTTCCATTTGTTCAACATTTTGGTATTCAGTCTTTCCTTTTACTCCTGTCATCAAAGCAGATACTAAAGTCCTGTAGAAACATTTCACGACAGGACTTTTCAATTTGTGTTTCATAAAATTCTTTGAGTTCATGAAAATCCGGGTCTTTTATTCCAGTATATTACCCAAAAAACAAACTTCCACGGAAGTCATTATTCTGTGTAACTGTAGTATGGCACCCCAGGATATACAAGCTCGCCTTACATTAAAAGACATTCTAGTATCATTCAGGTTTATTTCTACTTATGAAACTAATTAGCGTTACCTTTTCACATGGGTGTTTGCTTTGCGACAATTCCCAGTTAAAACACTCCCCAATGAGTAGACATGTCGAATCATATGAAAAGCAGACTGACACAAACCTTTGACGATGGATGGTTGAGTGGCATTATATATGTTCATAGTTCTTGATTTTTGTTGCTTTTTTATACGTATCTGAGATTTTTGTACTTACAATAATAGCATATCTCGCTTGGCTTTCAGCATTAACAGCTTACTGTTAAGACTGGTCAGCTTGGTACCGGGGGAGATAGTACACAAAAATGGTTCGAAATTATCTGATGGTATTGTAGTAACATTTATGACAAGTATTGCTTTTCTAAAGATACCATTATAACGCCAATATGCTTCTACACTAAGTAACATACAAATAAAAGAGCTATTATGCAAAGGTATTGAAGCAAGAAAATGCCGACACAGACAGCGTTTTTAAGGTAGGGTGTGAAAGCTAACAAACTGTGGTTTAAACCTTGATTGAAAAGGCATTCTCCATTAAGAGGTTACTGCTATGACTGGTCAGCCTGGTGTGACTGAGTGATAGAG
The DNA here is from genome assembly GCA_029339505.1 of Unio delphinus. NCBI lineage: Eukaryota > Metazoa > Mollusca > Bivalvia > Unionida > Unionidae > Unio > Unio delphinus. The sequence continues at coordinate 3,781,210 of JAQISU010000229.1, read as the reverse complement.
CACTACACAAAAGGTCTGAAATTATGAGCTAGTATTGTAGTAGCATTTCTGATTAGTATTAAGTTACTATAGACACCGCTGTAACGCCTTTATGCTCCTAAACTATGTAACAGAATAAAGCAAAGCTATCCAAATTTGTAAAATTTAATTGGTTTAATTATCACAGTTAAAACAAAACTGTAAAACGAACTTACATTATTATGAATTTAATCAAAACGAAATCAAACAAATGTTATTTTTAAGTCCGAACTAATCGAATGTTTCGAAGGATGTGCACATTATTGGATATACTGGTCTGCTTCTTTAATTCAGTTTAGTAAGAAAATAATTTTTTATCGAATGGACACTGTATGTTCAGTGAGTAATCAAACAAATCTTTCCTCTCAAATAATATCTAAACATTCTTTTCAAAAGCATTGGTTGTTTTTTATATTGACCTTCGATTAAATGTTACATATAGTTACCACAAAGGATATTAATGATCTTAGATATATTTAACTTGCATTGTTTGTTAGTTGTTTTTTAAACGTTCAATCAATATGGGTTATTTATAATATAACTATGCATGTGGGACTTAAACATTAATTCAATATCAGTGACAATTTTGCAAAATACTTTGTTTTCTTTTTTTATGGATCAATATCCGAAGTTGAATCAAAGACATCTCTTTTAACGAATTATTTTCATTTATAAATCTTACTTATTTCTAAATTAGTCAGTCATGATTTATGATATTGGCATAATCACTAGTATTATGTTGTGTCCAGCAATTAAGTTGGGCTGGATTTTTTTTCTTCAAATTATTATTTTAGGTCATTCTGCTCGGAAAGTAAAAGTGTTATTCAAAAATAACATTTTTGGCAAGAGAGATTTAAAGTTATAGTGATGGTTCAAATACAGATCTAATTCTTAGCTTGTATTATTGTCATAATACAAAGACCTGTTGGCACATCAACATGATATAAACCATAGATATATCAACTTCATCGTTATATGCAATTTCGAATTCCACTAAAGTTTTTTGACATCTGTATAATTATTAGAACTTGTGTATATTATGCTAAGATTATTTCGGATTAAATTTGCAATTCTGTGAGTTCTTGTTTTATCTTTTTACTTTGCATTCTGGGCTAATAAATTATTTTGTAATGTTACAAAACTTGTTATTTATTACTGTAGCAAGATAACCGAGTTGGATTTCGGATTTGTAACAGAACACTTTTGATGGTGATGTTTACTGATGAATGATTTCAATGGCAAAAGATTTATAATCAACACGTGCGTGTATAAGAACAAAATATTGGACTAATTGACACAATCCGCACGAACCCAATAATGTAATAAACATTTGAATACAACTGAATACAAGGACAATGGTTAATAAGTCACAGTAATTCCACACGACACAAAAATGTTGTGTTTTACTCAAGTAGTAAAAATTATGTACTTTACACATATAGTAAAATGTATTTACTCACATAGTGAAACATGATGTACTTTACTCAAATAGTAAAATGATGAAAACAATTGGACAGAGATCATACAATTAATTTTTACAATCTCCACAAACTGGATATAATGAGGTTGTCCTTTGATTTTAATCTCGATATGAGCTGAATCCATTAAAGAAGAGACATGATGAACTTATACCCACTGGGATTCTAGTATCGTCAGCATATTCGGTAACATGGCAAACAGATCCAGTTGTTGAACAGGTGGAAGATTCTCGATGCATCAATTGGTGTATCTGACTTTTTTAATAATCAAAGCCATGCAAGTCTCTAACGGTTATTCTTGTCCTTAGTCTTTTGTAACTCGAGGATCTGAAAGAGTGCTTTCGTCGTCTTTTTCTGCCTGTTCCTTGCTGCTGTGTCAGGGAAGCAGAAATGCCTGAATCCGCAGCGCCCACTGCATTTATATGAGTTTCTCGTCGGCCCAAAATATTTTCCCCGTTTGAAGCAAGATATTTGTGCATGATCTCAAGAAAACATATTAAGGGTGTTGTTTGTCAATGATGACATTTGGAGAAATTATTTTCCATGTCTCAACGTGACATCTTTCAATGTGTGCAATCTTCGTGTCACCATCTGTTTCAACACGGCGCCACCGAATGAAATAACAATTTCGACATACCTCCTAAACTATGTGCACCATGTCGAGCGACTCATCCACATACAAAATTCATGACTTACGAGTTGCTAGGAAATTGTTTTAGAAACTAGAGTTACAGCATCACTATCCTTTTGGTGAATGAAATATTTTGTTACAGATCGCCTTTAATACCAATGTTGACACTGTCGAAATACGACTTACTGATAGGTAAATGGTGAGGATGTACAAATTCGCGATGAACTTGATAGGTGTTTCCATCGTCCTCGTGATTCGTTGTGACATAGTCCAATTTGAAAGAATCGACTCGTAGAAAAGGTGCGGCTGTGTGTTCTATTACGTTGTACTCCACCATATCAGAGTACAGAAATATCAAATTTAGTACTTGTTTTTTTTCTACAGGACATGGAACACATTTCGGAAAATCGAAGTTGTCGGTAATATGTAGTTGACGATCTTAAACTTGACGATCTTTGGGTTTCCACCGAAAATACAATTCAGTGCAAAATATAATGGCAAATATTGTGTCCTCTGAACATTGTATTAACAGGCGACAAGCTAATTTATAGTACTCGAGGGTGACACTTCGGTTGGTATTGTTCAAGTCTTTGCCAAGCATTGCATTGAACCTGGCAGCAATCGTGTTCACTCGATTTGGACCGTTAAAATAATAACCTGTAGGTATGGGCAATATATAGGTTAGCCCTTTAGTTTTTGGGGTCCTGTGTTTTCATAGTCACCTGCAGTGGGTCATTCATCCAAGTTTTGTTGCACGTGTTGGTCATAAACATCAACCGCAAAGGTGTTTAGATTTTCGTCGTTTGTTTATATGTGTAGGGTGAATGATTTTGACCAAAGCCACTTTCCAATTGGTTTCGTGATCTAATTATATTGCCTGATGTGATTCGGGCATGAACCAAAATAATCTGTTATTGGGAACGACCTCCATAAAACTGTCACTGAGTAGCATTAAGTAAAATCGGTTCTTCATAGTTCCCGAGTTATGCTGTCCGAGGGATCAATGGAGGTCAGAAGAGTGGGAAAAAGAACATTGAGTTGATTATTGATGCGATGATTATTGTTGGGAGGGTGACTGGTGTTGATCGCAAGGCTTTGTTGTGACTGTTATAGTATTTCAGAAAATTATTGGCAAAAAGGAAACCGATGCAAATACTCAGCAAAATGATCCACACCTATTTGTTGTCTTGTTGCAAACTGAAATTGGTAATTGGAGCACCGATGTCACACTAGGCCACAGCGACTTGCTATTTAGGCACACGTTCGTTTTGTTTACAGTACAGTTACAAGGGCTGCTTATGTAGATCTTGCCAAGAAGATCTCAGTGAAGGAGTGGTCAATGTGGTGGTTGAGGCTGTGTTGAAGGGCATGATAGTCACTTCTTTTTATAGTCAATGATTTGTAAAAGGTCGATCAATGAGTCAAAACTGGGAAGATATCCTTTCCAAAGTACTTTGACGTCTTTGACATGACGTTTTCCCCACTTTTCAGGTTCTTTTAACACCTCGCTGCTCATGTCTTCCAATTTATAGACGGCAGGATGACGGCCATGCACTCGTCCAGTAATAGGAAACAATTCAGTGATCACATTTTGCAAGTAACCTTTATCGAAAGTGCGTTTGACTTTGCCAAGGCGGCACGCAATCTCCCGGTGAAAACACTTCACCTTTTGTGTGGAGAGCCCCTGTCAAAGAATACCAAACATGTGCTCGAAGACGGTCACTTTGTTGTCTGGAGCCACTTCTTCCAGAGCAAATCAGATGCTCTTTTTGCCAAAGAGCACGTAATCTCCCGGTGCCAACACTTCACCTTTCGTGTGGACAGCCCCAGTCGGGGGCATACCAAACAGGTGCTCGAAGACAGTCATTTCGTCGTCGGGAGTCACGTATTCAGGAGTTCATCAGATGCTCCGATTGTAAGATTGATTGTACGCTTGGACTAGGTTCGCTAAGACGTCGATACACTTGATTGTATGTTGATGCGTAAAACATTTCCCCATGCTTTCTGTCAGGGTGCGTTGAAAACGTTCCACAATGCTAGCTTTGGTTTCCTGATTCTCGTTGTTGAAAACATGAATGTCTCGTTTCTTAATTTTGTTTTGTTGGTCTGCCATTGAAAATGATGACGACCCACTTTGTTTGAACACTAAAGTAAATATTTGTAGACACAATTGTAGATAGCTAAATGATAGACATCGGTTACATCTGCTTCCCACTGATGATCGATACCCTCCACTCGGGTGCACGTCTGGACAATTTTCATCAAATGGGTTTGTGTAAGTGCACGTGACATGCATCTGAGTTAAACGGACACTTTTTAAGCGGGTTTTGTCAACACCATACAATTTTTAAACTGATCAGTAACCCGCAGAATAGGATGATTCTTAGTAAATGCTGGCTAACACATTTTCCATTTTGAAGAAGTAACCCGATGTGCCACTGAATATCGAAATCGAGGGTAGTAGTGGTGGTCGTGGTAGTAGGAAAGGGATGGCTTTAGGCTTGCTTTCGATTTTCACTTCTTTTTTACCAACCTTATTTTTCAATTCTGGGGAAGAAGGTGTAGATACATCATATAACCGAATATTTAAGTTTTCTCGTTGCGGTGTGGTGGAAGGAGTCAACAAGGACGCTGTAATCTTACTCGGCATAAGAAATGCTGACGTTGTTTCAAAGACTTCTTGCACCTCTTCTTCCTTATGCATCTGTAGAGCTGCATCTTTCTTAGGTATTGGGGCTAGTGATGGTAGTGATGGACTTTTGATCAGGGCCTTAAATGTTTCAGAGTGGGCTGAGCTGTTTTGTCTAAAGCTTTCTTATAAAACAGTTGTTGTTCTTTCAACAGGTGCCCAAATCATTACAATTCTTCCTTTTCTGACAAATCGATGCGATCAATCAACGATTGCAAATCGTGTTGTAACTGTAACATCTCGGTAAAATGAGGACTGGGAGGTACATGCGGGGTTCGTTTTCCTTGCCAACGATAAAATTTCATCCATCGTTTGTAAGGCACTAACGTCTTACTTTCATCAGATTTCATCCGTCTGAGATCGTGTGACCCCAGACACTCATTTCTTCTTCTTTGTCCTTTGTTATCTTACTGCTATGAGTCCTCCATACTCCATTCAGCAAGAGTCCTAACAAGAGGAATACTTCATCTGCGTTGTACCAACACCTTTTTCATTTGATTGATGAGTATTTTCTTCTTGACCATTTGGCTAAGAAAGTGTCAATGGTTGGCTACAAATTCTTTCTGATGTGAAGATGAGATGAAGGTGTCGTACTTTAATTTCTTCTTTGCTTGCTTGATTCTCTATTAGGTCTATGCGTCAGTGATGAATGTTTTTATCTTAATATATTTATTGCATCTACCCGTTACCGAGTTTCATTTTGAGTGAACTGCTTTCAAATATTTAGTTTTTAAAGTGATATTAATCCTTTTCTCTACCGTGTGCGTACCACATTATTCCAGTTGAAAAACGAACTAACCATGTTTTCACCTTTGGGTGTTTTTCACATTTGTATTTTGTCATGAGTATAATTGATGTTAGAAACTGCGGTGATCTGAAACGATTTAGGGCGAGTTTGTTTTCTTTGCCGTAATACTAACTAAAATGTATTGCTTCTAAATCAGCACCTAAATATCAGAATAGTAAGCAATGTTTTGGCGGATAGATGAAACATTAATCGTTCCTTTAAGGTATCAATACGGTCATACTTTACCGTTGGTTTAAGCCAAGGTTTCATCAGATCAATGGCAAACATACATTATGTTTTAAATTAATATTTAGTTTGCTGCTAATTTTGCTTTTATTTGGAGTGGATTTCTTCTTCTTCTTCTTCTTCTTAATAATAATATTAATAATAATAATAATAATTATTATTATTATTATTATTATTATTATTATTATTATTATTATTAGGTGTTGGGTTGGATAGGGTGCGAAAAAAGAGTGAAAGATGGCCGATAATTAATAAATTAGCTATTAACTTTTAGAACTTTGCAAACACGCCATTCTGTTATTGCATTTTAAAGCAAAATGTTCGGGAATAAATCTGACTTACAAATTGTGCAGTCTTTCAAGCGTTTTATGACAATTATTTGATTTTGCAACATAACAACTCCCAAACAGCTTTTATTTTCCGAATGTCATGCAGTCTATTCAATGGCAAGTTAAAGTAACATGTATGAACAATTTTAGTTAGATGCCATTTTATGAGATAGTATTGAATAATTTTTATACGATTCGTGTAGAACAAACAAGTTCTAAAATTTGCTTACAAGGATTGTACACGTTATTACAACTTACATTAAAACTTCGCAGTCTTTGAGTCCAAAGACTAGGTTTGTTCCAGAAGCTAAAATCTGCGTGCGGTATATAAACTAAAAGATTATATAATTTTGTTTATATTTCCAAGTTTTAATTCAGAATGTATTGTACCATGTTAAAATTTATGTATGGGTTCCAAACACAGGAATAACGCTGAAAGGGGTTTCTAACGGTTACATAAATAAAATACTGGAAAGCCCCTATCTCGAATATTGCTCCAAACGTTTGCCGACGGTAATAAAAAGTCATGATGTTTATGAAAAAATATTTTTTGACGGATATCAAAGAAGAAGCTGATATCCATGGAAGAAAACAAAAGATTTTTTTAATTTAACAAAATAAATAGTGCATTATATATCATATTTACAGTACGTCTACGACATTTTAATAACTTATACAATCTAAATTCATGGAAATGTCCCTGTCAGAATGAACTATTCCTGCGTTAACTGTTCATCTAAGGCAACTGTTTCGTTATTTTTCTTTTCGCGCTAGATCTTGTAATTCTATTTGAAATATGAAGAGGAAAAAAATTCCTACGTTCGATGTCGTTCGCTTTATCAAGGTGATTGCATGGGTGGAAAGTGTAGCATACATTTAAGAAAAGTTTGTAATAAACGGTATATATCTTAACCTAAAATTTCTTAATAAACAATTAATCTCGACAGACTGATTTCTTTTCTCGCTGAATGTTTTTTTTTACCCCGATGTCATCAACGTAAAAAAGTAGTTTCTTCACGATGCTAAAAGACACTCCTTGTTTATGACCTTAACATAAAATTTGTGATGAAATACACGTGGAAAAAATGACAAGATAACAACAATAATGACATCTACATGTAGATATCGGATTTATAAAACATCAAAATTTCGTTCAACTTGTGCAATTTTGATTTTACCATTTATGAAGTGAACTCATAACTCATATATATTCGTCTAAGTTTAACATTATCAACCAATCAAACCTCATTATGTAAAGTATGTTTCCAATATGTACGATAAATAGGTTAAAAAAAAATACCAAGAAAATACATACTGGCATAAAAGAAAAAGAAATCAAGATTAACGATTTTATGTAATAAATCTAAATATAAAAGACATACAAGGTCTCGTGCTGAAAACCAAACAAATTTGATTACATGGTCAACAAAAGCTCTAAGGGAATATACATTTCTTTATTATTGACAAATTTATTTGCATGAAAATAAAATGCAAATGTGACAAATTAACATATAACGACCATGGGACATGTTGAGATGGCTGAGTAATCATTTGAATGACTTTCTGATACATTTGTTTAACAATTTCCCCCACCTTAAAATCGCCTTAGAATTCGATGGTCAATTTCTGATCTTGATATATCTTTAAAAGCCGATTGTTAACTCAGGGTTATCGGCTATTCCTAAGCATTTGTAACGGCTCAGATGTTGACATAGTGTGTTCTATTGTGACGTTAAAGTCATTTTTGTAACTACTAGAAGGCGAAGTCCCATCACGTCTAACTACCTGTTCGAATGTGTTTGGGTTGGTTCGTGCGATTCGTGACATCAAGAGTAAATGGGTGGGTGTGTATGTGTGTATTGTTATATATAATTAATTTAATTGTTGGTCTGTTATTTGTTTATATTTTTATTCTATTACATGCTACTGTAAAGTAATTTTGTTTACAGGATTTGATATTGTCCAGAAATGAGTTCAGTTCTGACTGATTTTGTTTGATTGGTTTTTATTTTTGACGCAAACAACTAATAAATGATACGTTGTATCTTTTTGCTGACTTTGTGTTACAAGTCAGTGACAGTTTTGGTAAACAACCTTTAAAAAAAATATTACTTCTCAGAGTAAGAATACTTTAAGCTGAGTCAAGTTCATGGTAGATCGACGTGATATTTATCATGCAACATACTTCCATTTCTTCTAGAAGGTTGAACTCTTGATCCCCATCGGGAATCCGTTTTACGCTGTAGATAGTTATATGTTGCTGTTCTGACAAGAATTATATTCCGTGTGCCTTGACACTTGATACATCAAGATGTTTTATGTTGTCTCCAGTTTGGGGTGAGTTTTTATGTTTTCTTAACATTATTAAAATTCAAGTGATTCTTTTCCCTGAAAATATATAAGTGATCTAAACATTTTTGGGCAAAGACATTCCTTGGCAATTATACAGAATTTAAAAAAATGGACAAATATTTTTTTGTGATTCAACAAGAGACTTTTGACACATCTGTACAACATGGACTATAACAGACGTCATGGACTTGTGTAGGCACTGTCCGGAAATAAACTTTGCCCATATTGCGATACTCTGATGTCTCGCAATATAGTTTTAACACTGACGTAGACAGTACGTAGAAATAAAATGTGCTCAAACTGCGATGTTCTTATGTCTTGCAATATAGTTTGAACAAACACACTGACGTAGACAGTACGTAGAAATAAAATGTGCTCAAACTGCGATGTTCTTATGTCTTGGAATATAGTTTTAACACTGACGTAGACAGTACGTAGAAATAAAATGTGCTCAAACTGCGTTGTTCTTATGTCTTGGAATATAGTTTGAACACTGGCGTAGACACTGAGTGGAAATAAAATTTGCCCAATTTCGATGTTCTGATGTCTTGGTATACAGTTTTAACACAGGTGTGGACACTGTGTGGAAATACAATTTGCCCAAATTGCGATGTTAAAATGTCTTTGAATATAGTTTAAACACTGGTGTAAACATTGTGTGAACACAACCCGTGCACATACCGGAAGTATTTTTTTTTTTACTTTGGCAGACCTAATACCGCATAATTCACTGGGGAATTAATTTTATTATTCACAAACTGAAGTTATAATGATTAGTAGTGAAAGAATTTTCAGTAAATATATGTTGCTTTACGTAATACCATGTTTTCACTAATTAAACACATTCATATTACATCATCAAATATGCCTATATTAATTTAGGCAATGAAGTATGTTAAACTATTCCACGTTGTATCAGCTTGGTACGGAATAATTTCAGAGTTATCTCACTTTTATTTAGGTATAGGCCTTTCACAACCAAGCCAGGGCGCTGCTTTAGGCTTGGGATAGCCTGCCTCCATTTGTCTCCGACTGTCGTTAAATTTGATGTAGCTGCAATGAAACGAAATACGTATGCTATTTGGAAGGTCAGAATATATGTTAGCATGAAATTTTACATGCTTACTCAATAGGAATGAAATTAATATGTTTGTCGTAAATTCCTTAATAGATTTTTTAAATTTAAGACATAAATCACTTAATCAAGCTTTAAACGAGGTCAGCTTTGAGGGTCAACTTATAGAGAAAATAGTCAAGGTAATAATGAATATATATATGGCTGTAAAGTCTTGTATATTTAAAAATGGAAATAAATCATGTCCATTTGCTTCCTATCAAAGAGTTAAACAATCCGAAAATTATTCTGTTAATATTTGCCCTGTATCAAAATGGCATCAAGAATCACTTTCTGAATTCGAATTGCCATGGCCCTATTGTTGATTTCCTGAATCAAGATAAGATATTTACAACTATTTGTTGTACCATGTGCAGTCGATACCCTTATTTTAAGAAAGATCTCGTTTTTAGAAAAGTCTACATAATGATTGATATTATTTAATGCACAATTTTATTAATTTCTAATCCGCTTTACTCAATATGTTCATTCCAGTTTTGGACGAAAACGTATACTGTATGTTCATTATTGTAAGGTATGTCAGCATCCAGGTATTTAGGTTCAAACTTGATAATATTGCATTGGTTGGAGTATTGACTGTGATATTACTATCAATCTGACTGCGATTGCAATAACCGTGAAAAACAGGATATCATCCATGGTTGGTGATTTAGATTGCAATAACTGTGAAAAACTGGATATCATCCATGGCTGGTGTTTTGAATTGCAATAACTGTGAAAAACAGTATATCACTCATGGCTGGTGTAAACGCACGAAATGGAGATATTAATATTTTATCTCATAATATGTGTATTGGACTTCCGGAAAGATGGCCGCTATCGCTTAACTGCTCGAGATAGGCTCTTCCGATTTTGTGCTATATTTATGATATTTGTGCTTGCTCTCTATCATCGTCTACATTATTGTGTTTCATCATGCATTGGCTGTTCCGTTCGTATGTGTTAATTCATCTCCTTGTTTTGGAAACGAGAACAATTATATTTTTTCTCAGCTGTTTTGTCCCAATGTTAAGACGTCATTTGTTTTTTAATAAACCGCCGTCACGTGACCGCTTACAATACGACGGACCCTCATTAATTGGATTAAATGACCACACCTTGGTTCTAGATACTACATTCTGCTCAAGACTAAACGAGCTTGGAATACATTCGTCGTTTCTTAAATGTAAACGCAAGTGAAAAAAGAAATGTTCTTTTAAAGCTGGCCGGCGTAGAACAGGAAGAAGAATTCCAGTTATCCCCCTTTCGCCGTGAACGGATAAACAACTTAAAAATTCTGCCGTTAATTTAAAAAACCTGGTTCAAATTCCTCTTAAATCGTCAACCGTTGTGTCAACTGTCCAAGGGATACCACTACGTATTGCATTATACAACGCTCAATCAGTAGGATCACCGGAAAAACGCACATAAATTGTTAATTTTATCAACGACCAGAATATTGACGTCTTCTTCCTGACAGAAAGTTGGTTACATTCCGCAGGTGATGAATCTAAGTGTGCGGATTTAACAACCAGCGATTACTCCATCAAGTCGTTCCCCCGCAACTTTCGCGGAGGTGGAATTGCTGTAATTACAAAGAATTCCATGATCAAATGCCTTAAGTACAACACAACCGTCAATTTCTGCCACACATCGTTTGAACTAGTCCAAACAACGCTCACACTGGAACAAAGGTCAGTCCATTTTTTCTGTCACTACCGTCCTCCTCCTAGTGGAAAAAACAAGCTGACTGAATCTCTCTTTTTGGAGCAGTTTCTAAATCTTCTAGAGTATGGAAATTCGATAGGTGGCAACCTAATTATTCTTGGAGATTTCAACTTTCACTTTGACTGTCCTGGTAAACCATACATGTCAAAACTCCTAGATTCCATTCATGTTTTCAATCTTAAACAGTCAGTTAACCAACCTACCCATAAACTTGGTCACATTTTAGACTAGTTTTCTTTATAGATGATAATATTCTGCAATCCACCTTGTATCCCACGAACTTGCATCGGATCACCCCTGCATTGTATGCCATCTTCCCTAACCCTCCACTTCTATTTACTAATAAGAGAAACCTCCGTATGATAAATAGAACCAAATTTATGCATGACATCCAAGAAAGCCTAACAACTTTATTAAATCCAACAGCGGAACAACTTGATAACTGCCTGCGTTCATTGCTTGAAAAATATGCCCCAGCCACCAAATGCAGAGTATCAATAAAAAAAAAGTGTTCTCCATGGTATAGCAGTGTTAGGGACCAGCTTCGCACTGCTAAAAGACATCGCCGAAAAGCAGAGAGGCTTTAGCTTTCCACCAGTCCCACTATTCATAAACAAATCTACGAAGCCGCTAAGAAGAACATCACAAACATAGTCCATTTAGCCAAATCTTCCTACTACAGTACCAAGATCACGGAGAGTTCCAGCTGCAAAGAGCCCTTCGAGATAACTAACAATCTAATGTCAAGGAACAAATGTACACCACTTCCAACAAACTTCTCTCCACTAGACCTAACAGACCAATTGCAAATTTCTTCGATGACAAAGTACAAACATTAGAGATTCGCTTGACAGCACAATTTAAACTGATTCGTCACCATACAGTCATGATGCAGAATGTCAGCGACAGCCGTTAGGAGCATTTGAACCTGTTTCTATTGATTTAGTACGGACAGTCGTGATGAAAAGTGCACCAAAGTCTTGTGAACTTGATCCAATTCCGTCATCACTGCTGCTTGAGTGCTTAGACCCAATATTGCCTTCACTAACTGATGTTATTAATATATCTCTCTCACCAGGGGAATTCCCATCATTTTTCAAAATTGCCATCGTAAAGCCACTGCTGAAGAAACCAACACTAGACCATAACGATTTAAAGAACTACAGCCCAGTTTCTAATCTCCCATTCATATAAAAAAATCTTAGAAAAGGTTGTTCTAACTCAATTTGTATCTCATTTGAATTCAAACAGTCTTTTTATCAATGTACAGTCTGCATATCGCCCTTGCCACAGTACGGAAACTACTCTTCTGAAATTATTTAGTGACATTCTCTCTGCTTAGGATAGTAGAAAGATTAGTCCTCACTCTCCTTGATTTATCTGCCGCATTTGACACAATAGACCATGATATATTACTTCACCGTCTCCAGCATGTATTTGGCATTCAGAATATAGCCTTACAATGGTTCAAGTCCTACTTAGTGAACAGGACACAAATTAAATCTGCAAATGGAATACACTCCAGACTAGTTGACGTATATTGTGGTGTTCCATAGGGATCTGATATTGGACCTGTTCTCTTAATTCTGTACACTTAGCCGCTCTTAAGTGTCGTAGATCATCACCCAGTGTCGCACCAATTGTATGCTGATGACACCCAAATATACAAGTCTAGCCACCCAACTGAAGTTGATGCTACCATCCATGGAGTAGAGAAGTGCATTTCGGATGTGAAATCATGGATGACATGTAACAAGCTGCAGATGAATGATGATAAAACTGCGGCTATTCTGATCACAGCATAAAGACTTTCTCATTCACATCCTTTACATCAGACAATAAATATCAGCAACACAACATTAAATTCTCACAGTCAGTACGGAACCTAGGCGTTACACTAGACAGTACTCTCACATTGCACCAACATGTCATGAACATATGCAAGGCTGCATATCTTGAATTGAGACACATCATTTCCATTCGTATATATCTTTCAGTTGATGCCACTAAAACACTTGTGTGTTCATTAGTATTTTCAAGACTGGACTATTGTAACTCAATTCTGTCTGGTTCGTCACAAATATTTACTCCAGAAACTTCAAAAATTTCAAAACACAGCTGCACGGGTCATCTTTAGAGTACCTCGATCAGAGCACACCTCTCCACTGCTCTGTAACCTAAATTGGCTATCAATTCGATACAGAATCAAACACAAAATTTGTTCTCTGTGCTATGTTTCAATGACAGACTCCAGTCCAACATACCTATCCAGCCTCACCCATGTGTATACACCAGCTAGATCCTTACTCTCTTCTTCTGATAATCGTATACTCATTGTTCCCAAGGTGAAAACAAAGTCATATGGACACCATTCGTTTGCAAACCAGGGCCCGGCAACGTGGAACGAATTGCCCATTGAAATTAAACACAAAGACACAGTGGTCCCTTGTAAGAGTGCTCTAAAGACTCACCCGTGTCGACTGCAGGGACAAACTTAGCGACCTAATCATGTTTTGTATCTTATATGTTTTCAGCATGTTTTTATGTTTTCTAATTTCATTGTTTTTGTCATTTGTTGTTCTGTAGTGTAGTCATATCATTATTGATGGTGTAAAGCGCTTAGAGCTTCGAAAGATTAGGCGCTTAACAAAGTCCCCATTATTATTATTATTATTATTATTATTATTATTATTATGGTAACCTGATTGTTAGAAAGAATGTGTCAGTGTTGTAACAAACTTGAACCAAGTCAACGTTTTATTGTCAGTCCTGTCTAAATACGATTTATGACGAAACCTCTTCTTAATATCGTGACCGATATGTTAAGATCTAAGAAAAATGCTTTTTATACGATACCGAAAAGGTTTTGATAATTAATCAGTTAAAAATTCATATTATGAAATAATTGTCCGATTTTTCAAAGTTTTGAAAACTTAATGGCTACATTTTGTGTACTAGCCTTTTGCAATCTGCAAACCCAGAATGTCATTTCCAGGTACGTAGTTGTACTCAATACACATGATCTGTTACTTTGTTCTTCTTTGCAACACTGTTTACTGTCAGCACGTTATAGATGCTTTGCAAAAAAGAATGAATTGGACTGACTTGTGTTATGTATATTTAATTTGCCTTTTTTGTTAGTTGTTTTTTTTTTAAATTCATTATATGCTTTTGTAATAAAATATTGTATGTTGGACAGAATCTTTTCGAAAGTCAATTTTATTATGTACTTGACCTGAATTATTGATTGTTTATAGCTTATTTTATTTTTCAGACAATTAATACATAGTTGAAATATTCTCTACGTGTATGGATTTATTATCATGATCGTTATTAATTGAAATTAATATTTGTATTTGTGTCTGCGTCTTGGTTATTGGGATTCAATTACAATTTACCTTGTGTAACTGACATTATACAGGTTATATAATAAACGTTTAGTAACAAATTGCTAAGTCGAGCTTATATTTTTGTAAACATTAGAAACTTTGTAGGCAGTTATTTTATTAGGTTATTCTTTGAACATGTTAATTCTGACCTGAGGTTATGTGGAAGACTACAGGGGAAATATTAATTTTTTGGTGCTCAAGATCTAGCAGAATAAATTTGTATTATAATCGTGTTCTGTGCTCATTTGTACTAAACTTATTTTTTCAAACGTTTCATTTCACGTTAATGTTCTCTGGAAATACAGAGTGATCATACAAAATGATATTCTTGGACAATGACATTCACTGGGATTTGTAGTGAATTCAAACCTGGAATTGTATTACTATTTCAACAAAACCACTATTGGCACATCAACATTATACAGATTATCACAGATACAGTGATACTTCAGAGTTATACTTAATTTGATTTCCACTGAAGTTTATTCACAACTTTAAATTAATCGGACTTGTGTTAATGATTATATGATTATGTTGGGATTCAATTTGCAATAACGTAAGTTCTTTTATTATTTTCACGTTGTATTCCACGGATTGAAGTTAAGGGTTTAATTTTATAAAGCTGGATGCTTTTCGCTGTTTTGTGTTATATATTTTAAGAGCATAGACGCGTAACAATTGAATTGAGCGACTCACTTCATCCCTTTGAAGAAATATGTGATGCCGTCCCTCCATCGTATGGCAGCATCTATATTTGGTATTAGATTTCCCCATAAGGATGCAATGGGTCGTGGATAACCACTTGGTGGCCTAGTGAAATCTTCACGCCAGATGCTGTACTGATCTTTCTATAATAATAATAATAATAATAATAATAATAATAATAATAATAATAATAAAGAAGTATAAAACACCCGTTATATAAAGGAAGTTGCATACAGCGCAAAGAAAATGATGCCAGATGTTCACGTTAAGTACAAAGCAGATCAAACATGTATATACAAGATTCAAGACTGTTTTCTATCTTGACGTTTTTTAAAAAAGTTCCCTTTGTAAAATGTTAGAAATAATCGAAAAGAATTACTCATTCTGATATTCATTTTGTGCAGTAATACTCCAGCGTTTGCATTGTAATCAAAATGAATGAATTATCTCCCGATGTTTATTTTTTAATCGAATTTAATAAATATTAAATATATCACAACGTGTTACTTTATTGATTTTAATTCACATTTTATGCAGACAATCTTTTACAAAAATTAATGAAACCCGCGCTTAACAAAATCAATTGAGATTCCATGTACCTTAAATACGTAAATTTGTCCATCTCTCCATTCCAGGGCAGCCTGAATATCAATGTAGAACCCCTCAAGCATCTTAGGATACCCAGAATCCTTTGTGTATCCGGTAAATCGCCAAAACCGATTGCCTGTTAATAATAATATTGAATACAATGTTGTGTATATGTCACTTATTTTATGATATGTTGCACGGTGAGATATTCAGATTGTGCCAGTGAGAAAAAATGTTACTACTACAGTAGCGAAACAACAGTTATCGCAACAGTGGTGATGTCCACATTAGGACTCTCTCTCTCTCTCTCTCTCTCTCTCTCTCTCTCTCTCTCTCTCTCTCTCTCTCTCTCTCTCTCTCTCTCTCCATGAAGATGAACAATGAACAGTCTTAAAATATATCAAGAAATCACTAAAATTTTTACCCAATTCATTAAGTGCAATAAAAAAATTGTTCAAATAGCAACTCTGGTAACATATATAGTTATGCTTTTAGACGATGAACAAATGGATGGTATATGAGTGTTGAATGCAAATCGAATGTGCCTAACATTCTAAATATAGGTGCAGCGTCTGTTACAAGAAAAGGTTGCAAGCCACATATTTCGCGTGTTGAATATAGACCTAAATAAAATTAAAGAAACCAAGTTTGTATCAGTTAGATCACACGAACTCAAATATTTTGATTCAAGACGTCCGTTTAGACCCCTATAATGTTTCGACAATAAACCTACCCAGAAATTTTCTTAGTGTCAATCTGCGCAAGAAATGTGTTAGAGATTTTTGTTCAATTTCAAAATCAAATTAGTCATTACATACACAGGCTGACGCATTATATTATTATAAATTTCTATAAAAACAAGTAGCTGTTCTAAAGGTATTATGCAATTCCGGAACTTCTTTTAATCGATGTATCGTTCAGCCATTAATGGCAATGACACAAAATAGACTGGATTGTCCGTTAAAAATATAATAAATATTATAATAAATTCTAAAAAATATATATTACAATCGCAAAGTGCAAACATTTGGTATCATCACTCATGGATTCATCACAGGTTAAAGTACAATGTTTACACTTATAGGACCGCTGTGGCTCAATGGCTAGTGTACCTGACTGGCGATGGAAAGTGTACTGGTTCGAATCATACCATCGTACCAGCCTAACTAAGCTCTGTGATGTGTCTTTGTAAAAAAAAAAATAGATAACCTCTATATGACCAGCAACATATTTCGCTTGGTTTGGAATACATTCCGACCCATCTAGCCTCTCATTCGTATGACAGACGACATTCAACCATTTGTATGCAACACAGATTGCTAGGGCTGGTTCCAAGCAATCACAAACTGCGTAGGAAAATCCAAAATGTAAGAAGAAAAAAAAATCAATAGTGAAAGCAAAACAGAACAGAAGAATGAAGAAAAAAAGAGAAAATGGTGGGAGATCGAAAACCGTAAAATGTTTTCTTTCTTACCTTTGAATATGTATGTATGTCTGGTGTAAGAACTGTACACTACGGCCCCTACTCCATTTGGCGCCTGTTTGTACACACTCTTTATTGGCTGTGGAAATCCTGGTTCAATCCCGTAACCACGACTAGATAATTTGTAAATCTCTTTTTTCTTGAAGATATATGTACTGCCGTCATGGGCTGTAAATTAGAAGAAAGAAAAAATCAGAACAAATATAATTTGCATTTACGTATATAATTAGCTTGATTTTAGGATTAGGTTTTCAGGTATTTGTTTGTAGGATTAATATTTCATACAGATTTCAGAATAAAAATATTGTGGATGATACGACAAACTAAAATGTGAATTAATGATAAAGAGTTCATTCGAACAAGCAAGGTAAAAAAGACTTAAAATTGAGCGTGGCAGCCCAATATATATACATGTCGGTTCAGGGGGGACGGCTTTAGAACACAAGAGCAATGAACATAATAAGAAGACTAATAAATTTAAAATCGTACAAGATACTTATGAAAAGAGGCATGAGATAAACCACTAAATATGGCTTAGTAGATCAAAGGTTTTAAATACAAGATTTACAATAGATACGATGGAGAATACAGTTCTAAATTAGACACTTGCCATTTGATATTCCGTCAAATTTGAGATCACAAAACTTGTTATTGGTCGACGGGATTATTGTTGGTTTTGGCGCCTGTGTCGGTTGAGGATTAAGTCTTCTATTTGGCCCCCCTGTAATAATAATAATAATAATAATAATAATAATAATAATAATAATAATAATAATAATAATAATAATAATATCGATAATAATTATAATAGTAATAATAATAATAATAAAAAAATATAAAAAAAAAAATAATAATAATAATAGACTTACAAGAATGCCACTAACAGCTTCCTCGCTTGGCGCTCAGCATTAAAAAGTTAGTGTTTTGGACTGGTCGGCCTGGTGTCATAATAATGTGACTCGGTGGGACATCATGATACATGTCTGTGGCATGAATGATCATGAATGATGCCAATGCTAGACATCATTATGAACTGTCGAACTGCAAACATGGTAGCGATATAACTGAAAATTGTTCAAGCTACGTTACAAATGAAAATCACACACACACACACACACACACACACTAAATCACAAGCACAAACAGTATTCACACAAACTAATTTAAGGAGATCCCTCAAGGATGCATGGATCCAATTTTGTAATATTGGTATTATGTAGCAGGAGGCGATGATTAAACGGTTTCTGAAACCTTTGAGACTTTTTTTTATTGAATACTGCAAAGTATCAGTTTTAATAATTCTCCTCAATGTTTCTAGAGCTTGATTTTCATGTACAAAGGTTGGTACATATTTTCTTCGTAATTCTAGATAAAGCAGGCAAGCAGTAATAAAATGGAATTCACAATCTCTCTTCATAACAAATATTTTTTTCTCTTCCTGTGTTACCTCTGACTGGCATGTTCTACTTTCTAAGCATAGTGATTACGTAACAAAAACCGCTATCTCCTAACAATTCTTGATATCTTTGACAAGTGCATTCTACTCCCAATGATCTATAAAAACCCAGACTTAATCTCATCCTGCAGCTTTCGTCTTCACATCTCTGACTAAACAATCTAAGAACTGTATTTTCATCATTTACTCCCCTGAGTACACCAAACATTGACAAATCCAAATGTAAAACATAAACTATTCACATTCTCAGTAATCATAAATTGTAACATTGCTTAGGACATCTGTCTTCTGGCATTTTTAGAATTCTTAGCCAATATTTACAAAATACATTGATAATTTTTTACTCTGCACATTAACCCGTTCTATCTCATTATATGAGAATTTAATGTACCAAGTATATATTAACAAAATGGCAATCGAACTTTTTATATATCATTGGCTTCGTAAAACCCTCAAACAGTAGTTCCATAATTAAGGATTGTAGCAATCTTCGAGTGAGACGAAACAATCCAGTTACGGGTAATTTGCCATATTTGAAAGAGTTTGCTTCAATATTGCATAGCCTTCAGCGCCTAAAAGGATATAGTACTGTTGCACGTATACCAAGAGTTATTTTTAATGAAAATATGCGTCCTACATACTTAAAACATGATGAAATCGTTACCTCTGTATGGCCATAGTACCACTTTCGTAACTTCCGAGACAGCCATATCTGCGACATATAGTCACCCTTGGGTTTCTAGACATTCACGTTTAATTTCCATAATTTGCAACTGGTGAACAGTGTCAGCAGAGAAACTTAAATCGTCTACATACAACAGTGAAATATGTCTAAGGTTTCTACCGACACTCCCCAGTTTCCGCCATCTAAAAGGGTTTCAAATCTTTATAAAATATAGAAAAAGATTAAAGGCGATATAATAAAACCTTGGCGTCCGTCCAAAGGACACTTGAACACATTGGTAATAAGATTATTGGACTGAAAACATGCGTTTACATCCTTAAAAATTGCACGAATGATTCTTAATTTTTTTTTCTCACTAATATCTTCAGAAACTAGCTTTTTGTACAGAAAACGGCTCTCTTCGTCCAATAATTTGTTTTATTATACCCATTCATTTACAGTATTGTTTAAAATCGATGTAAACTCTTTGCTTAATACAGGTAGTAGAAAGTGTAATTAGAGGATTTATATGCATCCCATTTCTTTACAACTGGTATGACAATATAGCCATTGATCAATATTCTGAATACTATCCAACATTTAACAACGTATTAATGGAGATGTCACATCCGGATTTTGCTCTGGGCGGTAATGCAATCGAGGTATTTATTTAGACTTTTCCTTGAGTTTGTTATTGTTGAAATGAGTTAAAAACTTATCTACTTTTATATATATATGGTTTCTATTATATCATCTATGTCAAAGGATCATATATTTTTAAAGCGCTTACGTCAACCTAAACATAATCTATTGCTGAGGCCCAGTTGTCATAGATACATGTAATTTTCCTTATCCTTGATCTGATTCACATCTAATATTTACTCAACTCATCCGTCTGGCAGAGTTGTAGAAGTTTTACTCGATAGTGATTTATTTCCTCTACGTTTTGATTTGCCCGATCATACATCAAATCCTCTTCTGTATAATGAAATTCTCTACGTAGGTCGATAATACTATCATGTTTGATACAATCTGACTCTGTACCAGTATTACACTAAAATTACCTGCAATTAGTATGTTATAATCAGCATATTTAATTTGTAGGTGAGCTAGTTCATTTTTTTACCACTTCATATACATTTTCTTACGAATGAAAATAGTATTCAGGTGACATATAGAAAAAACAAAATTATGTTTCACCTCAGTATGCTAGCCTCACGAAAAACCAAATAATATTTTTAAGACATTCTTTTCTTCTCTAAATATATTGAAAAGTGTGATAAGGTGTTCACGATCTAACACCCAGATCCCCTCTCCACTCTAATTTCTTTTAGCTGGTTTTGATTTAATTCTTACGATATCAAAGTTTTTGTAACCATTAATAGGAAACTGGCCAATAGCTTCTGTCCATGTTTAAACAAAGACTAGCGTATCAAATTTTCAACATATTAAATAAAAGAACATCATTTCAAACCTCATGAAATAGATACATGCAACTGTCATATTTGTAGAAAGTTTTTTTCCTTGTTCCATGGCGTTTTAAACGTCGGGTAAAGGTTGGCAAGAGTTTCTCAGTATAAATGTTAACTGGTATGCTAGATGAAGCTCTCCTTTTCTTCTAAGTATTTGCTATTCTGTATGTAGCGTCGCAACACTTTCTCGTTGTCTTTATATTTTGAAACTTTGAGAATCACGGGTCTTGGGTTTTCTTTTGATCTTAGGTGATGGTTTCTTTCAACAAAATAATAATAATAATAATAATAATAATAATAATAATGAAGACTTTGTGTAGCGCCTAATCTTTCGAAGCTCTAAGCGCTTTACACCATCAATAATGATATGACTACACTACAGAACAACAAATGACAAAAGCAATGAAATTAGAAAACATAAAAACATGCTGAAAACATATAAGATACAAAACATGATTAGGTCGCTACGTTCGTCCCTGCAGTCGAAACAGGTGAGTCTTAACTTATATCCTCCCTGAATCTAAACCAAGTACATCCCTCATATACATTTTGATCGATGAATCCTGTATCCTCCCACTTCTAGTTTCGGGTTCTATGTACACCATACACCAACTGTTTTCTCGACAGGAATGTGTTTCTTGTTGTTCTCGGTTTTGTTCATTCGCCTGTAATTGTGTTTCCATTTCATTAACTAACTACGGCAAGTTATACATCTTCTTGAACAAGACCATATTTTCATTTGTCAGCAATTCATTTTGATTTCTCAGCTCATCTTGGGAACATTTGATAGATATAAGTCTTTCATTAAGTTCCATTAGTCCATTTCTCAAACCATTGTTTATGCCGTCATTATACAGGTATCATCAGCTATATCTTCCCTTTCTGTCATACTAGTATAGGCCTGCTGCGTTAGTACAGAGGCCTGCTGCGTTAGTACAGAAACAATAGCCCGTACGGGGCTTGTCAGATTAGGTTGAGAGTTACCTACCCTTCCACAAAAATAATGAGTTATGCGAGTTTGTCCCCCATTCATATGCAAGATGTATAAATCATTTACCCACTCCTATGTAATATGCAGTAATCATTCACACATTCCTATGTAAAATGTAGTTATCATTCAGCCACTCCTATGTAATCATTCATCATTTCCTATGTAATATGCAGTAATCATTTATCATTTCCTATGTAAGATATATTATTCATTCACCCATTCCTATGTAAGATGTAGTAATTATTCACTCATTCCTATGTAAGATGTTGTAATCATTCACTCATTCCTATGTAAGATGTAGTAATCATTCACTCATTCATATGTAAAATGTAGTAATCATTCACTCATTCCTATGTAAGATGTAGTAATCATTCACTCATTCATATGTAAAATGTAGTAATCATTCATTCACTCCTATGTAAAATGTAGTTATCATTCAGCCACTCATATGTAAGATGTAGTTATCATTCAGCCACTCATATGTAAAATGTAGTAATTATTCATTCACTCCTATGTAAAATGTAGTTATCATTCAGCCACTCATATGTAAGATGTAGTTATCATTCAGCCACTCATATGTAAGATGTAGTAATCATTCATCCATTTCTATGTAAGATATATTAATCGTTCACCCATTCCTATGTACGATGTAGTAATTATTCACCCATTCCAATGTAAAATGTAGTTATCATTCACCGACGCATATGTAAGATGTAGTAATCAATCACCCAACCCCATGTAAGATATAGTAATCATTCATCTATTTCTAGTTAATATGTAATAATCATTCATATACTCCTATGTAAGACGTAGTAATCATTCACCCACTCATATGTACGATAAAAATCACTCACCCATTCCTATGTAAGATATTGTAATCATTCATCTATTCCTTTGTAAAATCTAGTAATCATTCACCTATTCCTATGTACGATGTAATGATCATTCACCCACTCCTATGTACGATGCAGTGATCATTCACCCACTCCTATGTAAGATGTAATAATCATTCACCCACTCCTATGTACGATATAGTAATCACCCATTCTTATGTACGATGTAGTAATCATTCACCCCCTCTTATGTAAGATTTATTAATCATTCACCCATTCCTATGTAAGATATAGTAATCCTTCACCCTTTCCTATGTAAGATGTAGTACTCATAGTAATCATTCATCCATTCCTATATGAGATGACGTGGTCTATAATTATTGAAAAGCCTATTTATCGTTTGTGACATTTGTAGATTTGTTCTGCCTCCTTGATTGGTTTTGTTTCCACTCCTTGTACAAATAACCGGGAACACAATACACATTTCACGTTAATAATAATAATAATAATAATAATAATAATAATAATAATAATCATCGTCATCATTGTCGTCATCATCGAATGTGCTATCAACATAATTAAACATAATAAAACAAAACTAATTTATATAATATAGTAAAATGTTGTTTTAGTTGCCCCTGATAAATTACAATGATGAGTGATGGCATACTAAAATATTCCCTGGTACAGTGTGCATCATTGGAGTTCTAATATGGCAAGAACTATTACAAGTAATTTTACCATATAATTGCTGAATCCGGTAAATATCGTCAGTGCCCAGTTTATAGTTCGAGTCATATCCGCTGTAGAACGGTTTCATAAGCGCCCCTTTTGCGTTCGAATGGCCAAGTCCAAGGGCGTGGCCAAACTCATGTGCGGAAACAATTTCTAGATTAGTTCCTTTCTCCGTGTTTTCCGTCCAGATCTCGTCTTCATCAAAATGGGTGTCCCCAGAAATAGGAGCTGTACCGGGGAAAAAAGCGTGTGCCAATGTTCCGCCTGAAAAAATGCATTTGACGATTGAAAAAGTCCTGCTTAATAATTCTTCTAAGAAAATACATTTAAATTCAATTAACAATGTATGAAAACATAGATTTCTTCCTTTCTGTCCATGCCACGTTTCTTTTGTCTTTCTTTTTATTACTTCATTCCCTTCTCTCATTTTGTTTCCATACACCTCGTAGCAAACTCATGTCCACGAAATATATTAAAAACCGTATAGAGATTGCTAGCGATAGGTAATTATTTACATTAAATATACTAAATGGTGTAGTACGATTTCGAGCGAGTAGTAATCATTCACATGAAATATACTAAATGACGTATTCAGATTTATAGTGAGTAGTAATCATTCATACAAATACAGTCAATGACGTATTAAGATTCTAGCGAGAGGTTATCATTCACATGGAATATACTAAATCGTTTATTAAGATTTCAAGTGAGTAGTAATTAATCATTCACATGAAAATAAACTACAAACCTTAGTGAGATTTCTAGCGAGTGGTAATCATTCACATGAAATATACAAAATGATGTATTGAGATTTCTAGCGAGTGGTAATCATTCACATGAAATATACAAAATAATGTATTGAGATTTCTAGCGAGTGGTAATCATTCACATGAAATATACAAAAGATGTACTGAGATTTCTAGCGAGTAGTAATCATTCACATGAAATATACAAAATGATGTATTCAGATTTCTAGCGAGAGGTAATCATTCACATGAAATATACAAAATGATGTAATGAGATTTCTAGCGAGAGGTAATCATTCACATGAAATAAGCTAATTAGCATAGTAAGATTTCTAGTGATTGGTTATCATTCACATGAAATATACTAAAATCCGAAGTGAGATTTCTAGCGATGCGTAATCATTGACATGAAATATACTAAAATCCGTAGTGAGATTTCTATCGAGTAGTAATCATTTACATGAAATATACTGAACTCCGTAGTGAGATTTCTAGCGAGAGGTATGATTCACATGAAATACACTAAATAACGTATTCAGATTTCTAGCAAGTAGTAATCGTTCACATGAAAATACCTAAATATCGTATTGAAATTTCTAGCAAGTAGTAATCATTCACATGAAATATACTAAATGGCGTATTGAGATTTCTAGCGAGTAGCAATTATTTACATGAAATATACAAAATGGCGTATTGAGACGAGTGGTAATAATTCCCATGAAATATACTAAAATCGGAAGTGAGATTTCTAGCGAGTGGTAATAATTCACATGAAATATACTAAGTGACGTATTGAGATTTCTAGCGAATAGTAATCATTTACATCAGCTCAGTTGTGCAGGGAAAAAGACGTTTCGAGAAGTATTATAACTTTCATGCATTTATGATAAAATCAATATAAGAATCAAAGCGATATGTCTATATTTGAACAAGTTTGAACTGACTAATAATGGGTTCGGATTTGTGACAAATACACAAAGAATCAGTATATTTCAATGGGACTTGTAAGAAATACACAGTGAATCAGTATATTTGATTTCTATTTTCATTAAATGTTTGAATATATTTTTCATCTTGCTATGATATGGAAGTCCATCTTTGTTTGATTTTGGTAATCGGTTGTTTTTGTATTTTGAATTATCTAACACTCAGCTATCAACAGTAAGTGTTGTCATGGAAAATGTTTCAGCTTTCTAGTATTGACATAAAATTTATTTTCGTCGGCACATATATGTACTGTTATCACACAGCTTTTTTTTTTTTTCAGTCCAAATTATTTAGACAGAAAGAAGAATAAATAATTTCTTTCATTCTGTCACACGATGCACCTTTCATGTATTGTACGTAAAACATACTTACAACAAAGTTGAACTAGATTAGTTTATATTGTTTAAAATAAAAATAAAAACTATCAATCAAAGAACAAGAGCCATCCTAATAAATAGAATATTTGACAAAAGACAAAATCATTTTCCAACTCCAAATGTCCATTGTGTGTGATATTGCATTGTTTGGTTGGAGAAGGCCTGCAATACACGATCCATGTTCACCCTAAAATGTCACTTTCACAAGTGAATATTACCTTGTTACGATATTCATCTGAAAGGACGCAGAAATCGCCATATATAGTTTGATTTTGGAAGACTGCACAGAAGACATAAACACGTTTCCTTTTTAGTCGGCATCGAATATTTACCGCGTAAATATAATATAGTGGGATAAAGTTTTGTTATTTGGGAGACAGGTTTATGTCCACATTATTCTGTGAATAAATGTGAATTTATTTACTTCAGCAAGTTAAAATTTAAAATACTTTTATATATAGGGTGGATTTGATTTTACTCCCATCCCACACTCAAACCTTCTATTGAGTAATACCCTTAGTTTTACTTCATGAAGTTTTTCTTGTCTTGGTGTTTTACGCCATTTTACACGTCATATTGTTATACATGACATAGAAAATCGTGCTGAGGGGGTTAATTGGTCATATACAGAAAGACAAGATCATTTTCCCAAAATTCTCTTTCCTGACTCTATTCGAAAAATGGCGGCCAAAATGTTCCTTGAAAACAATAAATTCCAGAGGCCGAGTTTAAACCGTTTTCCCACGATCGTAGTCAATCGGTACAGAGAAATCTGCACCATTATTTCATTGGCTTATCTGAACCAATCAGGATAACGTAAGTTGAAATTTAACACACTATTATATCAAAAATTTGAAACTGCGCATAATATAGAAAACTACCTATTATATGATAATTTACGAGTTCATGAGTACTAAACATTTCTACTCGAAATACATGTAATTAACTGTTAATATTATTTTCTATGTTACGACTGTCATTTCACTACGCGAGTTGCGAAGTACTAAACATTTCTACTCGATATACATGTAATTAACTGTTAATATTATTTTCTATGTTACGACTGTCATTTCACTACGCGAGTTGCGAAGTACTAAACATTTCTACTCGAAATACATGTAATTAACTGTTAATATTATTTTCTATGTTACGACTGTCATTTCACTACGCGAGTTGCGAAGTACTAAACATTTCTACTCGATATACATGTAATTAACTGTTAATATTATTTTCTATGTTACGACTGTCATTTCACTACGCGAGTTGCGAAGTACTAAACATTTCTACTCGAAATACATGTAATTAACTGTTAATATTATTTTCTATGTTACGACTGTCATTTCACTACGCGAGTTGCGAAGTACTAAACATTTCTACTCGATATACATGTAATTAACTGTTAATATTATTTTCTATGTTACGACTGTCATTTCACTACGCGAGTTGCGAAGTACTAAACATTTCTACTCGAAATACATGTAATTAACTGTTAATATTATTTTCTATGTTACGATTGTCATTTCACTACGCGAGTTGCGAAGTACTAAACATTTCTACTCGAAATACATGTAATTAACTGTTAATATTATTTTCTATGTTACGACTGTCATTTCACTACGCGAGTTGCGAAGTACTAAACATTTCTACTCGATATACATGTAATTAACTGTTAATATTATTTTCTATGTTACGACTGTCATTTCACTACGCGAGTTGCGAAGTACTAAACATTTCTACTCGAAATACATGTAATTAACTGTTAATATTATTTTCTATGTTACGACTGTCATTTCACTACGCGAGTTGCGAAGTACTAAACATTTCTACACGAAATACATGTAATTAACTGTTAATATTATTTTCTATGTTACGACTGTCATGTCACTACGCGAGTTGCGAAGTACTAAACATTTCTACTCGATACAACTCAATAGTACGTTGCTACTTAAATTCTGCCTTATCCTTAAACGAGTGTTTGAGAACAAACTATTTCTACACAATAGAATGCAATGTTAATATTATTTTTCTATTGTGACACTGTCGAAAACTTACATAAGAATATCATAAACAATCAGGATTACCTCTTCCATCAAAAGAATTTCCGTCGTTATGATCGTTTCGTCTGTAGGCAAGAAGAATGTCGGAATTTGAACTAGTTGTTTCCTTAAAAATAAGGGGAGTAACTTCGGCCCATTTGTTCAGCGCATTTTGAATAGCACGTCTGAAAATAAATCAGAACTAATTAAATTCGTACATTAACATGTTAAAAAGATTTCATGTTATTTTTTAAACATAATTAGCACTTTTTTCTCAGTCCAATAGACATAAAACATGTTGCAGAAAAGACGTCCACTACTTGATGTGGCAGATATCTCTGTGAATTTTATATCATAGTAATTTCATTCTAATAGGATACTGCAAAATGATGTTTCTAAATTTAGCTGATCCCTAGACTGGATACAAATATAGTGCCTTCTAGTAGCAAGCAAAGCCACTGTCTAGGTTTCCGTGACAATGTTGTATATTGTAATCGCTACACTGTATCATGGGTTCCGTGACAATGTTGTATATTGTAATCGCTAGACGGTGTCGTGGTTCCGTGACAATGTTGTATATTGTAATCGCTACACAATATCTTGGTTCCGTGACAATGTTGTATATTGTAATCGCCACACGGTATCATGGTTTCCTTGACAATGTTGTATATTGTAATCGCTACACGGTGTCGTGGTTCCGTGACAATGTTGTATATTGGAATCGCTACACAATATCGTGGTTCCGTGACAATGTTGTATATTGTAATCGCCACACGGTATCATGGGTTCCGTGACAATGTTGTATATTGTAATCGCTACACGATGTCGTGGTTCCGTGACAATGTTGTATATTGGAATCGCTACACAATATCGTGGTTCCGTGACAATGTTGTATATTGTAATCGCCACACGGTATCATGGGTTCCGTGACAATGTTGTATATTGTAATCGCTACACGGTATCGTGGTTCCGTGACAATGTTGTATATTGTAATCGCTACACGGTATCATGGGTTCCGTGACAATGTTGTATATTGTAATCGCTACAGGGTATCGTGGTCCCCGACCAAATAGTCTATCCTATTGCTACATATAACAAGCCCGCGCTCGACAAAGTCTTTTTAATTACTGATTTTTGGATACAATTAACACGTAAGTGTTGGCATGGAGACCAAATTTACATAAATTCAGATAGAGAAAAAAAATCATTAGAAAATACGTCCTAAAGCATATATTCGGCAGCCGAAAATGTGGGTTGTGGTAAAAGAGGGAGGCACTATAATGAATGCAGAAATGTACGACATAAAGTCGTCAACAAAACATTTAAATTTAAATATATATATCCAACTGGAACTTGAACATTTTAATGAAACAAAGAGACTCTAATATGGATGATATTGCCAATGCAATTATGATGATATTGCCAATGTAATAGAATTAATATTACCATTACAAAAAGGATGATATTACTATTGTAATAGCTATGATACTGACATTATAATAAAGATGATTTTAATTTTGTAAAAGGAATGAAACTACAATTGTAAGAAAAATGATATTGTCATTGTAATAAAAAATTATATTACTATTGTCACACGAATGATACTAGCGTTACAATAAGGATGATATTATTATTGAAATAAGTTTGATATTACCATTGTAATGAGAATTATATTATAATTGTATTAAGAATGATATTATAATTGTAATAAGAATCATACTGCCATTACAATAATGATGATATGTTAATTGTAAAAGGAATGATATTATTATTGTAATACGAATGACACTGGCATTGCAATAAAATAATATTACGATTGAAATATGAAGTATATTACCATTGTAATAAGAATGATATTACCATTGTGGTAAGAATGATACTGCCATTAAGTTAATAATATGAGTATCATTGTAATAAAGATGATAATGTCATTGTAATACTAATTATATTAAGATTGTAATAAGAATGATGTCACTATTGTAATAAGAACGATATTAGCATTGCAATAAGAATCATTGTAATGAGAATGATAATGACATTATAATAAGGATGATATTATCATTGTAATACGAATCATATTACCATTGTGATACTAATAATATTGCCATTGATATCAAAACAATATTACCATTGTAATGATAATGATCATGACATTGCAATAAGGATGATAGTATCACTGTAATAAGAATATTACCATTGTAATAAGATATATATTACAATTGTAGTAAGGATATCATTATCATGGTAATATGAATAATATTACTATTGTAATAAGATAGATATTACCATTGTAGTACGAATGATACAATAGGAATGATATTATCATGGTAATATGAATAAAATTACCATTGTGATAATAATCATATTGTCATTGATATACGAATGACACTGCGATTGTAATAAAAATGATATGACAATTGTAGTAAGAATGATACTGTCATGAAACTAAAGATTATATTATACAAGCTTTATAGTGTCATTGTAACAAGAACGATACTATAATGATATGATAACACCAGTGTAATAATAATGTTACCGTAATGAGTATGATAATACTTTGTAATAAGAATGATACTGTAATGATTATGATAATACCTTTGTAATAAGAATGATACTGTAATGATTATGGTACTACCTTTGTGATGACTCTGGAAGCTGTCTTGTAAAGTCAAGGAATTTGTAAGTAATTTCATTATGATCCCATTTGTAAGCTGCAAAAAAGTGAGACAAATTTGTTCAAGTCTTCCTAAATACCTTGAAAATAATTAAGTGTGTGTGTGTGTGTGTGTGTGTGTGTGTGTGTGTGTTTATAGCTTTAAATAAATTCAGTCACATCGCTACGATGTCTGCAGTGTGGCAGATTCTAATGATGTCTAACACTGGGACGTCATGCCGCAGATATGTAGCATGATGTTACTCCCACTGACATTACCTTCAAATAAATAAAACTTAATACAATAAAAATGATCAGCTAAATAAATCGATCCAGGTTAAGAATCAAAGATTGCATTACACATATTGTCTTTATTCTCCTGATGATCAACCCTACTAGAACGTATACATTTTTGCATTTCGGGAAACTCAAATTCAAGCCAAGCCCAAAACCTAGAAAACTCGTACCCCACCCCACCTACCCCAAAAACCACTTGTGCTACTATTTTGTATATATGTATGTAATTGATAAAAACGTAGAAATCTATTAAAGAAAAAGGTTAGAAGGGATAGTATAACAATATAGCAGCATAGCTTTAAAGAAAACGGTCGTTTCACAATCATTTTCCAAATGGGCAGGCTGGACGAACGTCACGTGTTTTCTTTCAGTAGTTAACCGCTCCGGTGGCCTAGTGGTTAGAGCGTCCGCCCCGGAAGCGGGAGGTCGTCGGTTCGATCCCCGGCCGAGTCATACCAAAGACTTACAAAAATGGTACTAACAGCTGCCTCGCTTGACGCTCAGCATTAAGAGGTAAGTGTTAGGACTGGTCGGCCTGGTGTCAGGATAATGTGACTGGGTGAGACATCATGCTACATGTCTGCGGCATGATGTCTCGGTGCTAGACATCACTATAAACTGCCTCAATGCAGACATCGTAGCGATATGACTGAAAAATTGTTAAAAGCTACGTTAAAAAAACCCTAATCAAACAAACAAACTTTCAGTAGTTAAAGTTGTTGAACGAAAACATTTATACTTGAACCAATAAGCGGGAAATGCAATATCATTGGTCAAAGAAATTATTCTTGCGCAAGCGTGAGCTGCTAATGTTTCTCGACTATCTTAAACATTCATCTAAAATAATATAATTAGAAATAAAAGTTACAATTGCTGAATGCCAAAGGTTCATTCTGGGCCCTTGTTCCGAGTTCTGCACTTCTTTCACTTGGGCGAATGACGTCACGCATTCCACAGCGCCTCTGTCTCATTTTCTGTAGCGTAGCCTTGTCCAGTTGTCCCGAATCAGGAAGATTTGCGAACCTTTGGAACTCGCTTATGTCAGAAAGAAAAAAAAATTTTTACATAAATAATTATGTTCCTAAAGTTTCATCAGCCTGGTAATTTTAAAGAATGTTTTCTCGAAGATTATCAAAGTGTAAGGGTTGTTTGGCTGGGGCTGGGGGTTGGGGTCGATTCCATTTGACTTCCTGGATCAAAAATAGTAATGCTGAATTCCCTTATGTGATCATTATATTTGAGTTATCACTGATGAAAAGATGAAATGTTTATTGTATTACATTTTCCCCTCCCTACTCACCTCCTGCCCCTGATAGGCCACTGCCCATTAAGAACCATTCATTCTTTCCATTGTATCTGATATCTACACTGTAGTATGACCTCTATTAAACGACAGTTTTTCTTTAGCAATATAAATTGTTGCATTCGTTAGAAGGCTTTAAAGAAAATTCTCTTAGCACACTAAAGTATTTCGTTTCTTGTGGTGACTAGACGTTCTCGTCTGCCACATACATGTATTACCTGATTGCGTTACTCCTGGTCTCTTCGCTGTGAGATGCCTCTGGCGGAATAATGTCAAGATATCCATACTTCTCCAGATAAGCCTGACAAAAAAGTCACAGATAAAATAGATTCTCATTCATCCACGTCTCTCATTTTTTTATATAACTTATTTTTTTTTATATAAAAGCTGTTGCTATCAACATTTTGGCAGCCATCTTACGAATTGATTGCCCATGTGGCATTGGGAAAAAGATTACTGTTGTCAGAATGTGGCCAGTTTACCCATCAGGGGCTCCTTGAAGGTAGACTTATGGGTATCGATCACTGGATAGAGAGTTGAGCGGGGGAACCTCTTACTAGCACTACACCCGTATGACAAGCATTTTTTAAATGGTAATCTATCAGAATAATTAAACATTTTCAAAAGGAATGTCGATAAATGCCGATCTACCAAGGTAACCAACCACTGTATGCAAATATTTTGTCGTAAATACATTCATTTTAGAACTTAATACTCAGTAGCATCTTTGGTCTAAATTTCTTTCACATCAGTTTCCAAGAACTGTAATCCTACATTTTCTGCCGTTACGGACCACTGCCATCTCACCTCTGTCTGCGTGGGTTCGAGTCTAAGATTCGGCTAATGTAGTTAAGTGAGAAAGCTTGCCAGTAGCTTCTCGTTGGTCGGTGGTTCTTTCCGAGGTTTTTCCGGTTTCTTCCTCCACCACTAATACTGGCCGCCATGTATAGCCTATATATTGTGCTGAGAAAAGGCGTTAAACCATAAAAACAAACAAACAATAAAACATATCGGCAATATAATGCGTTTAATCTAACCTGCGTGAACTAAGTGACATCACACGTTAATAGTGATTGGAGAACCAATATTGTAAATAATATTATCTGTTTCGAATATGCTACTGATTTGGGAGCCAGTCACTCTAGGAATCAAAAATGGTAATGTATGAGTATTTGCTCATATTAAATTAAATACAAATTGTTGCTTTAAAATCAATTACTAATTTTGTCTAACCGAAATAATAATAATAATGATAATAATAATAATAATAATAATAATAATAATAATAATAATAATAATAATAATAAAAACAATAACAATAAACAACTCTTTAAAACATTTGGTCATGACTGACTCATCTGCCATGTGGTCCTCAGGTACTGAAGTCATATTCATTTCTGATCATTGAATGATCTGCACCATAACCGTCATATATAAACTTTCAGACGATAATTATCGATCATTATTGACTTTTACAATGGTGGCCAGATACTAAACTGGGTCTTATCGTCGCAATATAAGGTAGAATGAATTTGTTTATCAACATGCATAGCTTTCATTGTGACGTCATAGCGCGACCATCAATCCAGTATGTACTTGATCTCCACCTTTAGGCTGATCCCGCTCGAAATTGTGGGCGTACTTTAATAATTGATTTTTTCCGTATGTACTTGTGGGCGCGTATGGGTTGTTTTCACGGACGTCACGATTAAGTACGCAAATACCCACAATTAAACGCGCGCGCACCTTCTGCCGCCATTTTGAGTCGCTAACAAACCGTTGTCAACATTAGTCATCATGTATATTCAAGAATTATAATCGATTTAACTATCGATAAGGATATTTACTTCTTCGACACAATACATAGATTTTACTTGAAATTATGTACACTATAGCACAAAAATAAAAATAAAGCTGGAAGTTCCCTTGCTCATATCGAAAGACAGAATAGTAAAGTAGAACCGTAATCGTGTATATTATTGATATCTAAGAAATGCACTTTTTGTTGTTGTTTACAAACAGACAATATTGACGTTTTTAAAAAGTCATTCGTTTCATATCCTAAGCTTGTCATCTTGAAAGAGTATTTTCAGATCATGATTTTCTGGATACAATATCAGTCACGAATTAAAATTTCATAGCATGTATTTTATGCTAGAACTTTTATGTACAAATACTTTTCGCGACAACATGTGTTTGTGCCATAGAATATTTGAGAAACCATTTTAATTAGTATATTCAAATATTGTATTTGTGGAGGGGATGATGGACGTAGGCTAATACTAGATGAAAGCGATAACCGGTCAAAGAAGTTTCATCTTTGTGTATTCAAACGAAACACGTATCTGACTGAACATGACGTTGTTTCGAATGTCAAAACGATGTTTTCCTCAAATGCATTTAGAAATATGAAATTGTATATAAACAATTGGCTTTTAAACTTTAACGATAACCAAATGCTTGATTTAAGTCCGTGAAAATCGAAAATCATTACATGTTTCTACTTGGTTGTATATCCATTTGTTTATGCGTTTGTTTATTGATCGATCTATTTGTTTAGGAAAGAATAACAAATATGGTTTAAATATAAATATTTTACTTGAAGAAAACACGTAAAAAAAATCACGCTATTCGATCTCGCGAGGTTGACATGCACAACAGAATGTGATGTATTTTTATATTCTTTCTCACAAAATGAAACGTGCCGGTTATGTGGGATAAGGACTCAAAATGGCGTTTTGTGACGTCACGTGAAATAATTTCCTTTAAAAAGAAATATTGATATATGAGTGAAATAAACTGAATAAAATATTTTTTAAAGTACCGGAATGTAGCACCGAGTTCTAAAATAAATGAGACACATTGCTGAAAAAATTGCTGTTGAGTGTATACGTTACCTACATGATTTGTACTATAAGAGTAACTGAAATAAACACAAAATTTCAGTCCTTATACAAAATTGAATTTGTAAACCTCATTATTTAAATTAGTAACTGGTTCTTTTTGGTGCAGAATTGAAAACAATATTACAACAGATAAAAATCAATGCAATGCAATGGCTCATAAGGTTTTTTTCTACACGGTGGTTTTCATGTGTATCACTGATAAATATAAGTTTGATCATGAGCCCAAATAAATGTAAGAAATTTAAAGTTAATGAATATTTAATATCATGGTATTTGTATAGGTTTTCTAATTTAGCTGAATTAGTACACTGAGTCCCACAATGACTGATTCGTACCTGGTCGTTGACTGATGAAGTTATTTTTCAAATAATTAGCAAAGATATACGGTACATATTAGCATATATATTTGCATATATATTTGCGCATCAAAACAAGTTTTGTACTATCAGAGCTTGTGCACCTGAATTCTCATATGTGTGTGTGTGTGTGTGTGTGTGTGTGTGTGTATATATATATATATATATATATATATATATATATATATATATATATGTGTGTGTGTGTGTGTGTGTGTGTGTGTGTGTGAATTACCACAATAAAAAAAAATGGATGTATCCAATATTTTTTATCTAAGCGAGCTTTGCAATTATTCGACGAGTTTATGAACATCATTTAAAATGAGTACAAATGAAATATTATGTTTATCGCATGCTGAAATATGCTGGTCGTATTTAACAGAACCACAGAATACTGCAGTGAATTCAGTGGCGTCGCTAGGGGGTGCGGACCGCACCGGGTGACACCATCTCAGAGGGGTGACACCAAAATGAAAAATTGCAAATTTTACAGAAATTTTTTAAATAAAGTAAGTTTAATGTAAAATTAACTATAACTTAACGTTGTTACAGCTCTTAAATACTTTACCTTCTGACCTTCAATTAATTTGTTTTTGTCCATGGTGGAAGTATGAAGGAGTGACACCATGAGTTTACTGCATTGGGTGAGACCAACCCTTGCGACGCCGCTGAGTGAATTGATTTGAAATACATTCGTATGCCTCCGTAGCTTAATATTTTGCTTATAACTTCATGACGACATTATCGTGACGTCAGGAGACATTATTATATGTGATTCGTATGCGAAATTGATTTGGGAATATTAACATAAAATAAAAGAGTAGTCATATAATACAGCATTTTTTTGGGACAATACTTACGTCTACGTCAACCGGTGGCAGTGCCTGTCGCTTTTCTCGTGTCAGCAGTGCGTTCAGGCCTTTTATATACTTGTCATCTAATTCGAAAGACTGGACCACAATCAGCAGGCAAAAAATAACAATCGTAACCGTGTGCTTTTCTTTCATATTTAGACCGCAGGACGAGGTCGTTTAGGGTGGCTGTATCAGTGACTACGTGTTTATATATACTAGTAGGTCACTGTAAGAAAGGGGTTGTGATAACACTATAGGATATAACAGAATGCCTCTGTCTCGCCGGAAACCACATACTTTCCTCAATATTTACTTCATAATGACTTCACCTGTACATTACTGTTATTTCATATGAGGGGCTTAACAAAGGGGTGTTGAGGAAACATGCCCTCAACATTTAAAGTATTTTGAGACAACGTTGTTTGGATATATGTTATTGTGGAACAAGATCAAAGCATTAAGTTTAAGATTATTACATATATTAACTTCAAAATCAGAACTTTACGTTTCAGAGGATATAAGGTTATGAAAATAGATAATAGCGATGTTAACATTGTATTGCTCGTCTTCTGAAACGTTCGTCTCCTTTCTAAGCAGGAATGCTATTATGATAACGCACATTATACGTCTGTTTTACACTCAAAATGTCGTCACATATTCGTACTTTCAGTGCTAATCTCGTCATTTATTTTGTCACGATATACTTTGAGTCACGTATACTTTCCGTCCGTATACTTTGAGTCACGTATACTTTCCGTCCGTATACTTTGAGTATACTTTGAGTCACGCCATGTTTTAAGTCACGGAATGTTTTTAATTGCGGTATGCTTTTAGTCACGTATACTTTTAGTCACTGCACGCTTTTTTGATCGCAATATGCTCATAGCCCCCTATGATTTTAGTGACGACATGCTTTTAATTTAGTTTAACTATATAATTTTTTGACATTCTGAACATACGAATTTGCCATATACATGTATTAACATTAGAATACGTCTCATTTATATGGTTATTATACCATACTAAATGGACAGATTTATGATGAAAGTTTTTATGAATAGAGACGACAATTGTAAAAAATTAGAAATAGGCGCTACACGCTGAAGTTGTTTCTCGTCATTGTCGTAACTGTCGTCTTCGACGCAATTGTCGGTTTTTATTGTCTTTGACGTTGATACCTAAATAGTTGTTCATGATATAGTACGGTCTCCAAAGTCACTCGATCGTGCGTGACCTTTTAGTATACCATGGGTGAACGTTTATTTTACAACCCGTGACCTATCAAAGTTAGTAAGATGTTTACATTGTAGCAAAAGATTTAGTACGTCTATGGAAAGCCATCGCTGCCAAAAACTATTAAATGTAAGCGAAACAAGTAACAATCAAATAAACCAAGAAAAACTTAAATAAAACAAGCATGCTTGTAAAATAGAATTATTAAAGCTCAAATACCAAGACCAATACTCAAAGAAATCAAATGAGGCCAAAAACGAAATAAATAAATTTCAAAACAAAGAAAATACTAAGCAAGTAAACGTCAGAACGAAATAAACCATATTTAAACAAAACAAACAAAAAGTCAAGCTGGTTACGCAAAATAAAATGAATCACAGATACAAATAGAATATGTACACACAGATATACAACATCCATGCGCAAATATAATTATCCAATTAACATAACACTATAATCAAATTATCAACTTTATAAAAAGAACAGTGCGTACCTACATTGTACGTGGAGATTACACTTACTGAGTGACGAGCGCAAAACGTTTGAATACTGTGTATTAGGTGCGAAAAAAATGATTTAACTAACGTTGTAATGCCTTTAATTAAGCAACATATTTTGTTATCATGAGCCATAAACAAAAGTACATTTGCATCATTACATCTGCCTCCCTCCCACTCTCATGAGCCCAGTGTCATTGACAACATCAAAATCCCTCTTGAATTCACTAAGGCAAGACCATCGACTTCGGCTTTCTCAAACAGTACCATCAACGAACACGGACACTTGTTTGAAATACTTTCTAAAGTAAGTCGGTGTAATTGGTTCTGAAAATGTTTATTTCTAACTTGCAACTGATTCAGTTAAATTCAATTGAATCTCATACAAACTACCAACAAGTGTTTAGAAGAAATTCCTGATATTTTAGACATGATTTCATTGAGAGAGACAGACAGAGATAGAGACAGAGAGAGGAAGACAGAGACAGAGAGACAGAGACAGACAGTGAGGCTGAGACAGACAGAGACAGAAAGAGACAGACAGAGAGACAGAAAGAGACACAGAGAGAGCAAGAGAGACAGAGACAGACAGTGCGACAAAGACATACAGAGAGACAGAGACAGAGAGACACTGAAAAACATAAAGTTATGAAGAGCATCCCTGGATCCTGGTTGTTTTTCATCCAAGTCATAAGAATGCTTAATTTAGGAACTTTTTTTAAATCGTATTATAGTGCTGAAAATATATACTAACCCTGAGTCAGTGAAACGTTTATACCCATGATTTCATATTTATCTTTTGAAATTTCCAAGGATCTTGTTTGCATCGTTTCTTTTTTTTTTTTTTTTTTGAGCATCGATTTTACATTTTAAATACTTTATTTCATTTTACTTTGGTTTGTGTAATTCGTATTATTTTTCATGTCCTGGACATTTGTCTCATCGTTTGTTCCTGGTTTGTTGATCATATTGTCTGAGCATTATTATTTTTACTTTACAAGCATGCTTTTTTATTTCTTTAATTTTACTTGATTTTTTTTTGTACTCCAATGTACAACAAACTGAATAAACGATTCAATAAATTCAATTATGTATAAATTTTGAAGCCTCTCACAAATTACTGAATGAATTATAATACATATTTGAAACAACGGTTGCCATGAACTGACTTAATTTTATTATAAGCATTAACATTACTTACCCATCATGCAATATGGCAGAATTATGCAACCATTATATCATTGATGACCTTCATAGTCTTTTTGTTTAATAACATTTGAAGGTTTAACTAACTACTTTTCGCACTGGTTACTGTAATACATATGGAGTTCACACACACACACACACACACACACACACACACACACACACATACATACATACATACATACATACATACATACATACATACATACATACATACATACATACATACATACATACAATGTATATATGTATATGTCTTTTACTTTTGGCACAGATTATAAAAATCATATGATCTTAACATAAGTGTTTTCAAGTTTTTAAATCGATAGCATACCTGTTAAACATTTTAGGGTAATTTTCTATTGAGCTCAATGATGCTAGCTATCATTTAAATTAGAAAGTGAAATTATCTGGCACACTTACGTTTTACTTTGAGATGATATTTAAAGTTGTAGCCAATCTGCCAGAGTTGTTGATTTGTGTAATATGTTTGAAAATGTGAAGAAAGAAACCTAAAAGAAAAAGAAAAAGGTGTTCCAGAACTCCCACTTGTTAACTACCTTCTTTGTCCCACTTACTAAGAGCTTGTTTGTGTGGAACTGTTGGATTACAATCAGTGCCGTTTCTTAGTGCAAATAGATTGATAGATAAGTATGTAGGTCGAACTGTATCTAAGAAGATATATATACACACACAAGTACATTCACGGCTTATTCTGATTCGACAATAGGAAAGAAAACCAATCGTTTGAAATTTGGTACTAATATATGAAGTCAGTTTAGCAATACCTAATCCTATGCCATTGGCAATGAGTTCCTGCGCCCAAAAAGAACAAAAGACGAAAGTAGTGTCATATTGTTTACATGCAGACAATCTTACTGTTTCCTGTTTACGTCAGATGCACTAAGTGAATGCAATTAAACAAGTCAGAATTCCAACAGGGTCAATTCAGTGTATACATTGACACGCGGACGTCATTGAAAAGCAGTCAATCAGTTTCGATCTCAGTGTGTGACGAGGAATACGGATTGAACATCTACACTAAACGCCCTACGAATCATGAGATCATTTAAACATATCAGTGGGAGAAAAGGATATCGCCACAGAAGAATTATTACTTTTAGAACTTCTTTCCTTTCCATATGAGAAGAAAATCTGCAAGTATGCTACCACACAAAATTTGCCTCTAAATAAAGAGATAAAAAAAATATAGCTGTTAATGTCCTTACAAACGAACTCACATTAAAATCTTTCGTTCAGTGACATTAAGCTACGGAGGCTTCAGACATGTTGCTAAATATTCCATCACTTTATAACCTATAATACATTTTCGGAACTTCTTTGAATCGATGTAGTAATGCAGCCTGTAAACGCACTGACACAGACTAGAGAAACAATTTCATGATCAGCGAACGCTTTGGGCTTAAAATATAAATAATGAAAAATACACTTTTTATTAGATATAATATATATGTGTGTCTGTCTGCCTGTACATCTGTCCATCCCTCCGTCCATCCATCCATATAACCAGGTCTTTTCATCTAACTATTAGTATAGCATCGAACAATCCTGTTGGTAAAATATGGAATCTGATCAAGTCCCGACAACTTTGCAGAACTGAGGACTCTGATAGGTCCCGACATTTATACTGAACTGGAAAATTGATATGTCTAGATTGTTTTACTGAAATGAGGATGCTGAAGACTCCACATACATGGACACACAATCCATATAAACGATGAAAATTTCAAAAGCTGCCGTTTGTTCCATAAACTGGTAAAAGATCAATTAAATTTTCATCAGAATATTATTTTCTTTTCTTTTCAGCATGAAATATGTCGACCATAAACTTTAAATTATTGAGATTGAAAATGCAATAAGTTCAAAGTTAAAAGTACCTATTTGGTTTTATTTTGTTACGTTTTAAGCCAAAATCCCTAAACTGATTATGAAGAACTTGTACAAATTAGGTGAACTTATTTTTACTGTATTCATCTATAATTTACACAGCCTTAAATCTTAAACAAAACGCAAAATGATAAAAAAATATCTCAACATGTTTTGATACAAGCTAAATAACAAATTGTTATTGAAACAGACAAAAGTCAAAAGAACGCGCAACCAGGTAAATTCGTATAACATGGCTGGTTTTTATTACATATTCTGTGTAAAGCGCAAACTAAGAAAATGCGTTCGAAAGAAAAAAATATACGGAAAACTAGTGCACTATAATTATCATTACCATCTTCAGAAAGTGGTTAGTTAGATCAAAATGCCACATAATTGTATACTTTTTTTAATACGTGTACTCGGGTTTCGTTATTTTGTAAGAACTATAACCGATGGTGGTATGTGTATATTATGTTGTATTTCGAAATAGTTCGGTCAATCCTATGCCGCACGTGCGAAGTGCTTTTGGTGGGAAGAACCGAATGCTTCCAGTGCACAGGCGATATATATGTATAACTACTTCATATTAGGTAAAGCTCTTTACGTTACAGATAGTCTTGTTAGTGAGCGGGTCTACTATAAGGACTTGCACATCTTCAGCTGTAGAGATATGTAAGTTTATTAATTTATTGTATATAATATATACCTATTGTACTTCCACGTCTAGTTTTGTATGTTTGCTAAGTATCTTTGGTTTGAGCAGTATAATGAACATATTTATGTTCTTGTTTGCGACATAGAAAGTGATTTACATTAGTAATATAAATCTTAATTTTCAAGAAATGTTAAGTACAATAGTAGCAGGGTTATGTTTACTTCTGATCTCGTCGCTTTGTAAATATTGCCATGTATAACGTTATTACGATTTTATACCTGTGTCATTTATAGTACACGGTGTTGGATATGTTTTCAGCTGTCCGGAGTGTGTAGAGATGTGTTGTGTAGAGTATCTGGAGCGTCCAGAGGGTTCGGAGCGTCTAGGGTGTCTAGAGTGACCAGAGTTACCCGAGCGTTCGTAGTTATCGGAGGGATCGAGGTCGGCGTGATGCAAGCCCTAAAGTCAACAGCAGGAATTAACCATAGCAGCTGTGAAGCTGAATTGTAGCAGCCGTGGAGCTGAATAAAGTGTGGTGATGACGGAGTGTATCTCTGTACATATAACCTTGTTGCCGTGGGTGAATTTTGGGGTTCATAAAACCCACTGTGTCTTAGGGGACTGTAAAGATAAGATGTATATCTGTCCCTTTTTATTCGCATAACTTAACTGAGTGAATTAGTTTTACTACGTGAGTAAGCTTCTACATTGTTTACTAGCTGAGTAAACTATATCCATTTTTTTATTGTGAAATCACTAAATCATTCAACCCTTGTCTTTGTATTTTGTAAAGTAATTTATTTGTATTTTTCGTTATTACATTTGTGCGTTCTTATGTTAATTAATCCAATGTTTGAAATATATATGCATGCACGTATTCGTAATTAATTGCTCATTCAAATCATTCATTATTAAAGATTTCATTTATATCATAGTCCAAAGTGTTTTGTTGGGAACCCGGAAATCCCACCCGGTTATCTTGTTACACAAAATATGTTCGTATTCTCTTCCAAGAAAAACGTGTAAGAAATAATGGTAGATGTTGAACGTCTAACACTTGACTGTGTTCTGTATTAAAAGATATTTTGTACAACAATTCGGGCCCTCTGATTTCAATGGGGTTTTCTATCAGGGGAGACAATTGATGGCTCTAAAATCAAGAATTAAAGAGTTGTCTTTTCATTCAGCACATAATACGCTTTACTCTCTTGCCTGAATCATCCTTGACAAATGTTTGATTTCTGAACTAATAGTGCATATTTATTATTATTATTATTATTATTATTATTATTATTATTATTATTATCGACATTATTGTTGATAATATTACATTCGTGTTTCTTAATAACTCACATTATGGCAATTACATTAAAGCTGTGATTTAATTGAGTATATCGATCTACACGCATTGTTTGGCCCATACTCGTAAGAAATTGTTTTTGCGTTGAACTAAACGAATGTTGATTGCAGACTGATTCATAAGACGATCCAAATCTGTGACATTAAACGTTGTCGCTAATGGGAATCAAGTTCAACGGTAACTGATGGAAATTGACTCAACAGTAACTGAATTTGAATCAATTGAGCTTTTTTGGTGGAGGATGTTAGATAAAGTGCATGGTGCAAATAGGGTCTCAAAGGACACATTGCTTGAAGAGAACAATGATCGGATCATTTGCAAACGAAATTAGTTTTCCCCAGCGACAAAGTAAAACAAATCTATAGCAACTGAGCAGCCATTTATATGTGCGTATGCCATGAAGAATTGGTCAATTATAAAACTCTCGAGATTGAAGCAAGAAAGGTAGGTGTGTGTGTGTGTGTGTGTGTGTGTGTGTGTGTGTGTGTGTGTGTGTGACTTTTAACGTAGCTTTAACAACTGTACAGTCTTATCGTTACGATATTTTCAGTGCGGCAGTTTATAGAGATGTCTAGCACTGGGCATTATGCCGCAAATATGTAGCATCACGCCCCACCCAGTCACATTATCCTTACACCAGGCTGATCAGTCCCAACACTAACCTCTTAAAAGTCAGCGCCTAGCGAGGCAGCTGTTAGTACTATTTTCAAAGTCTTTGGTATGACTCAGTCGATGTTCGAACCCAAGACCTCCAACATCCGAGGCGGACGCTCTTAACAACTAGGCCACCGGAGCGGTGAAGCAGAAAAGACAATATAAGGTTTTCTCCTGATTGTATTGAGCTTTGATCAGAGACATACAGAAACAGACAGACAGGCAGAGAAAATAAACCTGATCACTTTTGGTCACGTTTTTATCACAATCAATTGCTTTCAGGAAGAATATAAATTATTATATTTTTCGTGCTATTTTATCCTGATGAGATCATGCTGAAAAAAAATGTTTTGACTTAATTAAGCAATTGATCGAATTTTCTGGAAAGTTTAGTTCTTGTCAAAACCGATCTTGTATAATAATATCGGCATAACTCGAGATGCTAAATTCTGATACCGTGCAAATAATATTGATAGTGATGACTTTGAAGAAGAGTGCATTCCGATATCCAACTCTGCAAATTACTTTCGATTTCTCTATCCAGAATGCCAAAAACCGACGATCCTCTCATTTCAAAGGTCAATGTCATGTTTTTGATCAATCTTCTCCATCATACGCCGTATAGTGTCGATACAAGACGCTTTTATCCACGAACGATTGCAAATAGAATTTATTGAAATGGTTGATAACAGATTATAAAATATTGCTAGCAGTGATAGCTGATCAAATCTGTACGGATTCTCCTCCATAGAAGTTGAATATCAAGAAAGGTTTGAATTTTAACCGCTTCCAAATGAACACCAGCTCAGTACATATAGAGACGGTTTTACTGCAGCAAGAC
The DNA here is from genome assembly GCA_029339505.1 of Unio delphinus. Taxonomy (NCBI): domain Eukaryota; kingdom Metazoa; phylum Mollusca; class Bivalvia; order Unionida; family Unionidae; genus Unio; species Unio delphinus. The sequence goes on along the minus strand of JAQISU010000229.1, from coordinate 3,736,671 downwards.
TGCAGTAACGTATCAGCCAATTACTTCTTCTCGAAATGTCCTCAGGGTTTGATTGTCACTTTCAATTAGAGGAGAATGTTGAAATATCTTTTTAGCTTATCAATTATGATATTTCGGCTGTGTCGGCAATGAATTATGGCGTTTTGTACAACTGCCATTGATCAAATATTTGTTAATTAGATTTGGCTCTTGGCGTTCGCGATCAACAAGATTTGACGACTATGCGTCCATGCACACATAGCTTTCTGTGAACATACTCTAACCTCGATGATTCAACAGAAAATAAAAAAATTTCACAATCCAGAATGAACGTCGTTTTGGATAAAATGGTTGAATATTTATATCACATATATGATATAAAGCTTAAGATAAATCGCTTTACCATTAACACCAAGCAATCTAACGATGTAAACCGATGTTAATGCTTCCGAAACACGTGCCTTGTATTATCAACATTGACGACCTTGTGTGTAAATGGGAAAACTGTTTTCTCAACCGTACCTTGATCTGATCATGTTAAATGTTACCAATCACGGTAAGAAATAGTGAAAGCAGAGTGTCTGCCGCCAAGTTTCATGGAGGGGGAAGTTTGAGTTGTATTTTTATTATTTTTTCATTAAATGGCGATCAGCTAGGTTTTTATAATTAAGATTCAAATGTTAAACTTGTGAAACATGCATTCCTTGACAAAATTTTCTACAGTTATTTTTTAACATCCAAAAGGTTTTCTTAATTAATCCTTTTTATCAACCTATATAATATTCTCTTGCACATAATAATAGGATAGTGGCAAAATATCAAAGAGAAGCTTTTACGTATATTTAGTTATAACGTGTTGACATTTTTTCAACAGCTTCAAAATGGACCGTTTCTCTTAAAGCTTCAATGGGACTGCTTCCTTTGAAGCTTCAATAACTGCTTCTTCTTAAATTTCAAATGAACCGCTTCTTTTAAAGCTTCAAATGGACCGCTTCTTTTAAAGTTTCAAATATTGTATATATTGTATCAACGATATTTATCAATGATATAAAACATCCAGTAGTTTAAACATGCTCAGATGAAAATTAGAGACTTCATTTTACGTTGTTTTACTAAAGACTTGATTTAACGCTTTTTCATATTTGTGTTTGCTCTAACAATTTATCTTTTTGATTTTCCAAACTCTATTTAAGGTGTTCGTATTGTGCTGAATGCAGTGTCTCATGCTTTTAAGTTGAAAATATTTAAGTTGAAAACATTTAAGTTAAAAGCATTGAAGTTAAAAGCATTTAAGTTAAAAGCATTTAAGTTAAAAACATGATGTCAAAATGTAATATTAATGTACGGCTTCTAAACATATACACGGTATTCGATCATGAGAAAGAAAACTAGCCCCTATTTACACATTGAATATAAGTTTCTAAAATGCCGAAATTCCCATATTTACTTTCACATATTTGTGACCGGATATTTGCATTTTGATCTGGAACAGTAGAGTACACAAGATATAAACAAATTTAATTTCGAGTCGGAATTGTATCACATCTTTACCGCGTTAATATGCTGTGGTTGGATGAATGTGCGTCAGATAGGAGACTGGTTTATATCTGTGAACTGAGGCGAGGTTATTTACTTCTGTAAGATAACATTCAAACCATGCGTTTATATAGGGTTGTCTTCATGTTACAGGTATGCAAATGACCCTGTCGAAACACCCACTCTCAACTGAATCATGCCTAAAGTTGTACAGTTAGTTATTGTTCTTTTCTTGGGCTTTTACTCCATTTTTCTGAATATTTTATGCTATACATGGTCCAACTGGTCCTTATGGAGATAAATTCGCGATATTCAAAACGATGCGACCTTTTGTTCAAGTTTCTTTGGTTACTCGATTAGAACAATGGCCGCCAAAATAGTCATAACGTTTGTAAAAAGAAAACGTTACATAAGACGGGAAATGAAAGTCTTCCTACAATCACAGCCAATCAATAAAGAGAATAATGCGCAAGAGTTTCATTGGTTTATTTTGGACCAGTCAGAAATATATAAATGTTAACGTGTGATAACATAAATATACTAAAATCAGCCAACTGTACATAAAGTGTATAGACTAATAATTTGAAGTATATTCACGAAATGGTTTCTATATCATTGTTTCGTATATCGTATTTTACGTCAGATCATAAAGTACTGAAAAACCGTAATTTCTTAAATCGATGCACTTCAAGGTGGATCGGGTAATTAACCATAAAACGTTATATCCTCTGGTCATAATGTAAGGCTTCAGATTACAGTTAATGTTATCTGTTCCTGGTTTACTCTTGTGTTTTTTATTTTACATTTAGTTCTTCAGTCTGTACAAATTAGGACTATTAGGCCAATGCGATGTCATAAAAAAATAACACCTGTTCTAAAGGAGTTTGTATTTCTTTTGAATTTGAACAAAGACATTGATGTGGGTTGTACAGGTACTCAGTGTGTATTTCTTTTGAATTTGAACAAAGACATTGATGTGGGTTGTAAAGGTACTCAGTGTGTATTTCTTTTGAATTTGAACAAAGACATTGATGTGGGTTGTAAAGGTACTCAGTGTGTATTTCTTTTGAATTTGAACAAAGACATTGATGTGGGTTGTAAAGGTACTCAGTGTGTATTTCTTTTGAATTTGAACAAAGACATTGATTTGGGTTGTAAGGTACTCAGTGTGTATTTCTTTTGAATTTGAACAAAGACATTGATGTGGGTTGTAAAGGTACTCAGTGTGTATTTCTTTTGAATTTGAACAAAGACATTGATGTGGGTTGTAAAGGTACTCAGTGTGTATTTCGTTTGAATTTGAACAAAGACATTGATGTGGGTTGTAAAGGTACTCAGTGTGTATTTCGTTTGAATTTGAACAAAGACATTGATGTGGGTTGTAAAGGTACTCAGTGTGTATTTCTTTTGAATTTGAACAAAGACATTGATGTGGGTTGTAAAGGTACTCAGTGTGTATTTCTTTTGAATTTGAACAAAGACATTGATTTGGGTTGTAAGGTACTCAGTGTGTATTTCTTTTGAATTTGAACAAAGACATTGATGTGAGTTGTACAGGTACTCAGTGTGTATTTCTTTTGAATTTAAACAAAGACATTGATGTGGATTGTAAAGGTACTCAGTGTGTATTTCTTTTGAATTTGAACAAAGACATTGATGTGGGTTGTAAAGGTACTCAGTGTGTATTTCTTTTGAATTTGAACAAAGACTTGATGTGGGTTGTACAGTTGCTTGCTCAGTGTGTGGACAAAACAATCACTTAATGTTGGTTCTAATTGTGCCCATTATGTAGTTCTAATGAATTTGGACAGATAAATTAATGTGGGTTTTAATGCAGCTCAGTGTGTATTTATATTTAATTAGGACAAAGAAATTAATATTTGTTTTCAAGATGTTCACGATGTATTTCTACGTAATGTAGACACAGATATATAACAGTGATTACAGTGATCTTTTAATTCATCAAATTACCTTGAAATTAAATGTTTGTATATGTGTGTCATTAGATTTTAACGTAACTTTAACGACAGTTCAGTTATATCGCTACGATGTCTACAGTGCGGCAGTTTATAGTGATGTCTAGCACTGGGGCATCATGCTGCAGACAGGTAGCATGATGTCCCACCCAGTCACATTATCCTGACGCCAGGCCGACCAGTCCTAACACTTAAACTCATAATGCTGAGTGCCAAACGAGGCAACTGTTAGTACCATTTTTGAAAGTATTTGGTATCACTTGGCCGGGATTCCAACCCGCAACCTTCCGCATCCGAGGCGGCTACTCTACCCATAGGCCACCGGAGCAGTTGTTTTTATGTAAAAATACAATGCTTTAATTACCCTAATACTATAATATTACATTATTAAAGGTACAATGCTATAATTATTTATTATCACATTTGTTAAGATACTGTTTAATCTATGAAACTATCTCTAGTTGAATGTCGTACAAATAAGTATTCTATCAATATTAGTAACATAAACGTAGTCAAGTTTTTGAATAACAAAAAGTATGCGTGATAGCCTATCAAACCTACATTCCAGCGCTCAATCAGCGGAAACCTTCTATTTATTTGTCCAAAATTGAAAAGTAGCAAATCTGCCAAGAGGGGCATCGTCGAGAGACCCGAGTCACACGTCTCTTTACCAATTCATGTAGAATGAGTGACGTTCCCCCGAGTATTGAGTCTTGGTTTATAAAATATAATTGTTTAGTGATGTCCATAACAATTTGGTTAATCGCATTCAGATTCCATATAAAGTGAGTTGTATGTCCAAATCTAGCACATATATAACAGGGACGCGGTTGCAAATTCAATATATCGACGGAAATACCTTTTCCGTAGAGTTTTGCATTGTGTTTGATTTTGTCTCACGGCATTACAAATATGGCAGTTTGTCTTCAAATAAGTTTTGGAAGTATGGTAAACTTTAACTTTAAAACCATGCACGCATAAATACACTTACAAATACACAAACAAATCAACAAACAAGCAAATGAATCCATAAATCATGCATACACACATATATTCAATCGTGTGATTTTTATACACACATATATTTATACCATTGTGTGTGTGTAGCGTGAATACACATTTAAATTCACACAAACAAACACGCCCACAAATAAAGAGGATCGTTTTGTTTGTTCTACTGAAAATACTGGAGGAAGATTACAAAAGTTTAAAAAGCAGTAGTGAGGCATCAATGATGACACGATGAAGCGATTTGACATTTTCGCAATCTTGGGGCATTGGTAAACTAAATTGCCATATTCCCTGATGAACATAGATTACGATCCCGCATGATCTAGCAAATGTCACTGATAGGGCAGACACCGAATGTATGGAAATATACGTGCATGTCATTTATAATTGTTTTCACATGAGATTTCACTTAGACCTTATGTATCTGTAAATCGTTTACGTAGCTGTTCCTACTTACTTACTTACGCCTTTCTTGAAGGGCCTACTTACTTACTTACGCCTTTCTTGAAGGGCCTACTTACTTACTTACGCCTTTCTTGAAGGGTCTACTTACTTACTTACTTACTTACTTACTTACTTACTTACCCCTTTCTTGAAGGGCCTACTTACTTACTTACGCCTTTCTTGAAGGGCCTACTTACTTACTAACGCCTTTCTTGAAGGGCCTACTTACTTACTTACTTACGCCTTTCTGGAAGGGCCTACTTACTTACTTACTTACGCCTTTCTTGAAGGGCCTACTTACTTACTTACTTACGCCTTTCTTGAAGGGCCTACTTGCTTACTTATGCCTTTCTTGAAGGGCCTACTTACTTACTTACTTACTTACTTACGCCTTTCTTGAAGGGCCTACTTACTTACTTACTTGCTTACTTACTTATGCCTTTCTTGAAGGGCCTACTTACTTACTTACGCCTTTCTTGAAGGGCCTACTTACTTACTTACTTACTTAGGCCTTTCTTGAATGGCCTACTTACTTACTTACTTGCTTACTTACTTACTTACGCCTTTCTTGAAGGGCCTATTTACTTACTTACGCCTTTCTTGAAGGGCCTTCTCGAGTATGCCTCCCATGAATTGCTTTTATTTGTATCCCTCCCATGAAGAGCCTAATTAGTTATGCCTCCCATGAAGGACTTTATTTGTTATTCCTCCTATTAAGGGTCTTCTTAGTTCTGCCTGCATTAAAGGACCTTCTTAGTTATGCCTTCCATTAAGGGCATACTTAGCCGTGCGTTTTGAAAATGATCTACGTAGCTGTTCCTCTGAAGAGTTTACTTGGTCGTGCCTTCTCTAAATGGTCTACATAACTGAGCCTTCTTTAACGGGTTTTCTTAGTTCTGCATCTTTTGAAGGGTCTATTTATTTATGTCTCCCATGAAGGGCCTACATCGCAATGCCTTATGTAATGAGTCTACTTAGCTGTGCCTCCTATCAAGGGCCTACATCGCAATGCTTTCTGTAATGAGTCTACTTAGCTGTGCCTCCTATTAAGGGCCTACATCGTAATGCTTTCTGTAATGAGTCTACTTAGCTGTGCCTCCTATCAAGGGCCTACATCGTAATGCTTTCTGTAATGAGTCTACTTAGCTGTGCCTCCTATTAAGGGCCTACATCGTAATGCATTCTGTAATGAGTCTACTTAGCTGTGCCTCCTATCAATGGCCTACATCGTAATGCTTTCTGTAATGAGTCTACTTAGCTGTGCCTCCTATTAAGGGCCTACATCGTAATGCTTTCTGTAATGAGTCTACTTAGCTGTGCCTCCTATCAAGGGCCTACATCGTAATGCTTTCTGTAATGAGTCTACTTAGCTGTGCCTCCTATCAAGGGCCTACATCGTAATGCCTTCTGTAATGAGTCTACTTAGCTGTGCCGCCCATTAAGGGCCTACATCGTAATGCCTTCTGTAACAGGTCTTCTATATGCCTCCTTTGAAGAGTCTACTTCTGTATACCTCCCATAAAAGGCCTGCTTTGTTGTGCCTTTTGTAATGGGTCTACGTCGCTGTGCCTCCTTTGAAGGGCTTAATTTTAGTCCGACTTTGTGCTAAAGGGTCATTGTACCTGTAACACCTTTGAAAGACCTCCTTATTCGTGCCTCCTCTAAAGGGCCTACCTTTTCGTGCCTCCTCTAAAAGACCTAATATGTATTCAACAAATCTTCACATTTCAGTATCAGTCCAGTTGGACTATAATATTATTTAATTATATAAAATAACAATGGTTATAAATATTAATAAAATGGATAAGACTTATTTTTTGTAATATGGTTCAAATGGTAAAACATGGATGTTTAAAAGACATGGCACAGTACCATTCGTAATTTATGTAAAAACGCATAAAAGAGTATAGATAATAGAATATATATTCAAAATAGTCTCTCTCTCATCAATTCTTTTGTTGATAAGTAAGTTATCGCCACCATTTATTCGCACATGATTATGAACAGAAAATAAAATACTAAAAGAAAAGAAAAGCAAAAAGATAAAATAAAATTATACCTCAATCTTTTGCTTCATAAGTTTGATTCATAGATCATAGATTTAATAACAAATATTAAGTACATAATTGAAATCATCATTGCATGACAACTTTTCCAAAGCATCGGTTTTATGAATTCAGCGCTAATTGGCAATCATGTACAGGATTCATCGTTTGGTAATTGTTGCGAGTTAAAGACCGGAGTAAATGTGATTAATTGGGAACCACGTTATGTGCTTGGTAATTACAGCACTTAGATGGAATGACCTTTAGACCATTTCTATTGATCTAGTGAGGTCTCTAAAGAATTGGCCAACTCCAAACCCCAATCTCCTCCTAGCATCAAAATATGCGATCACGTACCATACATGTATAATATAATACAATATCCATGTCTGTGTACAGTATTAGAATCTGGAATGCAATAAATAAAACTTCTGTCAGATTACTAATTTCTTTGACCCAACCAAAATAAGGCGTTCTTAAAGTGAGTTTTGCAGTCATAAAATTGAACCTGGACCAATCGCCGTTTAAGTCCTACAGGAATTGATAATGAGTACGACGAACCAGTCTACAGTTATCATGTCATATTACTACACCAAAACAGCCCTGAATTTCCAGATCAATTTAGAAGGGCTCAAGCCGCAAGCTTTCAAACTCGCTTAGAGGAGATGCAGAACGAACCTCGAACACTATTGTGATGATCCTGAATCCTGAGCGTAGCTTTATAACCGGTATGTGCATTCTAATATATTCATATTTTATATAGGTTTTTCATAATAAACTATCGTAGTTAATCGATACTCAACTGCCTATATATAAGGTGACATTCATGCTCTTTCATAACTTTCAACTGTATATATTAGATAACTTATCCTTAACCACAACAGACATGTATTTACTATGAATTATTAGTCTACTTAATTCAGTTATTATTCATGCACTGAAGAATATGTTGTTTTTCGTCAGAATAAGAAAACCATTTATATGGAAATTTAATGTAAATGATAGACACTAAAGTGCGTAGTCGTCATTCAGGTGTCTAGCGCCAGACACAGTAACTCACTTAATAAAAGCAGACACGAAGACAACTTTGAAGATCATGGATTATCTTGCTTTCGATCTAAACTACTGTTTCTCTTGTCTTTAACAATTAATTTAATATTCAGTTTATCTCATTTTCAATTTATCTAATTTCTAATTTATCAAATGTACCATAATCTTTTTTTAAGTTGCTGTGTGTAATATTGGTCTAAATTAGTCTTAGTATAGCATAAACGTTAAAGGACGCATGAAAAATTATGATATATCTTCGAGTTTGTTTTACCTTTTCATAAATTATCCTTACACATACAGAATTGCGAAACCTAAGCTGATACCATCAAAGCAGGAGGAAACAATGTTACAAGAATATTGGTTACTGGTGTTCAACCAGTTCTTGTCAAGAGTACAGAAAGTATTACGCTTTTCAAGTTCAGAGTTTAAAACATCTTTCTTAATATAAGACAGACGTTTGTTTAACTCTTTATATAAAATTAATAAAAATGCAGACTCACTCGTTTTAGTGTAATGATACCGTAAGTAAAGCCTCTTTAAAAACATAGCAAAGAAAGAAGCATACATCTTTATCTGTGCGGAAACGGCGAAATTAGATACTTTTCGGCACTTCTACCCATTCATTTGTTTTCTTTTAGTGAATGCATTTTCTTTTGCGTTTCCAAACATAATTATCTTTGTAGTGATAATCTTGTCAAACTGCAACGTTGACCAAATGACGTCGTAACTTATTCTTACACCAGTGATTGTCCAAAATGCTTACAAACTGATGGACCTCAAACTATATTAACTTGACGTTATCCAGAGTATAGCGAGCGTTGAATTGATGTTATCCACGGTTTAAATAAACTTAGTAAACACCATTTTATAGCTAATTTAGTTCCTGTATGCATACTTTTATTTCGTCATCCACAACATATACACCTAATGAAACGTGTCCTTTATATCTTCTTCGTATTTGTCTTATAATGCGCCTGCATAAGGTCATTAGTGTATTTCTCTTTTTCTTAAACTATCTAATTAATACGTAATCAATGCAATTGAATTTTAAGTTATTTCTCTTTTTCTTCTCCGTTTTGTTTTAAAAATTGGTAAGATTAAGAAAATGTACAATTTTTTTCGGAGAACTA